>CM028359.1:28202468-28802468 GCA_016618105.1 Dendrobium huoshanense | reverse complement strand
AAGGGAATACCAATCCTGCCAACATCACGAACATGAATTCTACTTTGTAAACATTTTAGATGATTTAAATATGTGAAGTGACAGCAGTATATTGTTGGTTAATGTCCCAAGCAATGGCTGGCTGCACACATCCGTTTGTGAGGTCTAATTAAATGAGTATAATATATAGCATTACCAATATAAAAGTACTAACTAAGCCTGTATCTTAAGCTTTCTTCTTTGAATTGTTTATGTGATCCGGGTCAAACACTTTGAATTAGCTACACATTTTCAAGGCCTTCGTCTGTTCCCAACACTTAGAAAGCCGAGGTTTTTAAACTAAGGTAGGAATTTCAGCCTTCGTCATTCTTACTCGAGGATATTTCATATATATCTCTGAGCATAATTTTGGCAAGGAAACAATTGGATTAATCTCAGGAATTGCGTCATTTAGAAAGGCAAGACTCTGCATCATCCTCTAGTAATGGCATAACAGTTCGTTGGCAATAAATATTGTTGCGTCCTGGAATATTTGCAGGGTAGAGAAATATAATATTTAGCGTTATAGTTTTGTACGAAGATCCAACACGCAATCAGATAAGAGATAGATGGTGCTATATACATAAGAGATACTAAGATTTTTACGTGGAAAATCCTGAAAAGGAGAAAAACCATAGGGTATGACCCAGTTTGAATGAATCCATTATTATTTGCAGTCGATTACAAATGAAGACCTTCCTTGGGGGGAAGACCTTGGCTTGATGTACATCATATGGAGTACATTGCGTGGTGGGAATACAAAGAATCACTGTTGGCGTGTTCGTTTGGTTGGAAGGAACATAGTCGGTGGGCGATGGATGTCGGAAAGACCGTTGTCTAGCGACGGACGTCAAAAGGACTCTAGTCAGCGGGCAATGGAGGTCGGGGCAACGGAGGTCGAAAGGACCGTAGTCAGCAGGCGACGGTAGTAGAGGCGACAGAGGTCGGAAGGACCATTGTCTGGTGATGGAAGTCAGAAGAACCGCAGCCGACCATAGTCGGCGGGTGACAAAGCTTTGAAGGATCATAGTCGGCGGGAGACGGAGGTTGGGGCAACTAAGGTCGAAAGAACCGTTGAAAGGCGGAAGTCCGACGTCGGATAGAAACCCGACTACGGATAAAATTCTGGCGTCGGGTGGAAGTCCAACGTCGAGTAGAAATCCGGCGATGGGCGGAAGTCCAGCATTGGGTAGAAATCTTGCGATGAGCAGAGTCTGGCGTCGAGTAGAAATCCGGGCACTGGTGGAAGTTCAGCGTCGGGTAGAAATCCGGCCACGGGCAGAAGTCTGGAGTGTCACGACCCAACCCGACCAAGACGGATCCCACTCGCATCGAGCCGCGACAAAGCCAACAAATCCAGGATCTGACTTTGAAATTTGTTTCAGAACTTTCTTCCAAGTATAACACAGACAGAAAAACTCAGAGCTACTATAAACATCCGAACACAACGCAGTTCATCTATCTTTTCTTTCATCAAAATAATCATATACAGATACAGTGCATGGCTTCAAACGGAAAGAACAGAACAAAACAGAAAAGTCATGACTGTACAAAAATCAAAAGTATCAAGTACCTAATCACAGATCAGATTCAGAACGTCTAGTCTAAGATATCCTTCCCTTTCCCAGAACCTGAAAACTACGCAGAAAACAAGGATGAGCTAACAGCTCAGCAAGACATCAATCACCAATCAAAATCATCAGAAACTCACATCAGAAAAGTATCCGTACAGAATTCGAACAATCATACAGAAATCGTACAACAGACAAAACATATAACAGTTCAATCAGAATCAAACATCGAATACGGAAACTGAAATCATATTATCATAAAGCTTTCATGTCACAGAGCAAACAGAATCATACGGAATAATCAGAGTCGTACAGAAATCAGAAATCAGATAAAATCTCATTACAGCTTTACGGAACAGATAATTTCAGAACAGAACTTCCTTTCAGATGTTGGAACTTCCCCTTATATCTCTCTTGTGCTTATAGCACCAGAACTTCCCCTTATGGCTCCCTTTTGTGCTTATAGCACAAGAACAGAACAGATATACAGAATTTCAGATTTCAGAATTTCCCCTTATGTCTCCCTTCCCGGACCCAGACAACAGAATCACAAAGGATTCCGGCCCCTTATAACTCCCTTCTGATAGCATACAAATAATCAATTCATGCAAATCATCTCATTTCAGAAATTCGGAAATCGTACGAAAATTCAGCGACATAACGGCAGTATACGGAATTTACACAAAATTCACAGATCTAAAAATTTACCAAATTACCACAGAACATTCACAACAACATTATAAGACTTTCATTGTACTGATAAAACATTTTTCAACATCATGATAATTTGCAGTTCAATTAAAACACCGCAGAATCCAAAATGTCCGGTAAAAATCTTCCAGAAAATACTCAAAATGTGTATAATTATCATCTCAGAGACATACCAAAAGTTACACGGTAAAATATTTGTCAGAAGAAAATAATACCAGAAAATGCGTCAAAAATCTTGTTTCTGAAAATTGAGAAAGGCGAAATGTGCCTTACCTCGAGTCGGTCAACTTCTCTAACTGTCACAACGGACGAAAACAGACCGGAGTCGCTCAAAAATCCTCTTTTCCTTCGTTTTTCTCTCTCATGGACGTCCTTTTCTTTCCAAAAATATCTCGTTTCCATATATATCAAGACTGATTGTACCGGACGATCGCAACTTCATCCCGGACGAACTATGCTCTGAACGAATTTCGTCCAGACGAAATTAATTATCGTCACGGACGACTTGGGCTCTGGACGATTTTCGTCCAGACAAAATTAATTATCGTCACGGACGACTTGGGCTCGATAACAATTTCGTCCAGACGATCCATACAGCCAGAACTGTTTTCCTGCACAACCTGTACCGATCGTCCCGGATGATCTAACTTCGTCCGGACGAACCTGGGAGCAAAAATGGTCTTTACATGGAGTTTGGTAGAAATCCGGTGATGGGTGGAATTTCATCATCAGGTAGAAATCTGACGAAAGTCCAACGACAGGCAGAAGTCCTGCAACAGACAGAAGTCTGGCGGCGGGCATAAATTTGATGACGGGCGGAAGTTCGGTATCGGTTGGTCGTGGGGAGGTGGTCGAGGAGGATTCTGGTGGAAGAGAACTCTTCCTTCTCTTCTTACTTGGGCTCCCTTCCTCCTCACTCCCTTCTTTTAGGGGTCCCCTTCAATGAGAAATGAGGGGTATATTTATAATTTTTTTAGAGTGTCATGACCAGTAAATAGGAGGAAGATCAAAAGTAAATTGAGAGTGGTTTGAATGGATGGCCGATGTTGAATCACTTGATCATGGCATATTTATTGGGCATTTGAATGTCTTAATGATATCAAAATTCGACGATCTTGTGCTAGTTGGATTCGTCTCATCTAGCCGCTCGATTCGACTATAAGCATGTCATGTTTGAAAAACCGTATGGTAATCAAAATTATGGTTTGAACCTTCCAAAGATGCTTTGAGTCTTTGATTTGGACCCATTTTAGCTCGGATTGGGTCGAATTTGGTGTCGTTGGGTTCGTATTTTTGAGACGTTCAGTTCAAATATAAGTTTGTTGAAATTGGAATTCAGATGGTCCCATATTTAATTTGTAAAGTTTCCAACTTGATTTTGCATCGAGATTCGTGCCTGATCAAGATAATTTTTTGATGATATATCAAATATGTAGGCAAAAAATTTAATAATAATAATAATAATAATAATAAAACATAGTTAAAAAGTTCTAGCTGAATGCCAATATATTATTGTTGTATGTTAGACATGATTACTGCGGTGGGTTTATTCATTGAGTTTCCACACTATCCAAAATCAGCAAATGATGTTAGTTTGCCGTAAGGTATTTGTTCTCAAGGGTTCATTGATACCCAAGCTAGTTTTTTAAGCAAAAAATAGTTTAGTCTATCTAAACTAGAAGGGAGAGCTCCCTGACAATCAATTTCCTATTTCTTTCCTGCAGCAAGGGCTCATTTGGTCTCTTGAAGTCAGCGAGCACATTTTGGTAAATGTCAAAATTTGCTAAATCTAACATTTGGCAAGATATAGTAAGTAACCAACATTAATGTGAAACTTAACAAACTTCCTTAAAACTCAGTCCAATCTAATGATATCATTTTTACATACAAAATGAGTGGATAAAACCATCATTTTTAAAGACATGTTACCTATGAAAAAGCAACCAAATGAGCCCTAAGAATAAAGTTCCAAATTGAATGCCTCTACTCACTTTAATGCCATATGTATAGCTTGCCAAGAGCACTATAAGCTATTTGAGCTAGGTTGAACATCATCATACTAGTTTGGGCAAAGCATAAGATACTCTACAAGTAGATTCTGTAACCTTAATCGAAATGGATGGGGTAGAGCCTCTGCTCTAGTAGCTTGGCAACCTTCATAGGTGATGGTAAACAAATATTCAAATCATTAAAGATATGTATGCAAGAGTTATTACTTGTGTTCAAACACAAGGTGGTTTGACCAAGTATTTTCCTACTTCGGTTAGATTACATCAAGGATCAGTCTTAAGTCCATATCTTTTTGCTTTAGTCATGGATGTTCTCACTAGACATTTGCAAGAGGATGTACCTTGGTGTATGTTTTTTCCTGATGATATTCTTCTTGTTGATAAGACTAAAGAGGGAGTTGAAGGTAAACTAGAATTATGGAGGTCAACCTTAGAGTCCAAAGGTTTTCGCTTGAGTAGATTTAAAACTGAATATATGGAGTGTAATTTTAGTAGCAATAGACCTAGTGAGGGGGTTGTGACTTTGGGCGATCAAGTCATTAATAAGAGTACATGTTTTAGATATCTTGGATATATTGTTCAAAGAGATGGTGAAATAAATGGGGATATTAACAGTATAATTCAAGTTGGATGGTTGAAGTAGAGGAATGCATCGGGCTTGTTGTGCGATAGAAAAGCCCCCCTCAAACTCAAGGGAAAATTCTATAAGATGGTGGTGAGACCTGCAATGCTTTATGGTGCCAAATGTTGGCCATTAAAAGAGAAGCATAATACTAAGTTAAGTTTTGCAAAGATGAGGATGCTTAGGTGGATGAGTGACTTTACCCATAGAGATATAATACGAAATGAGCATATACGTGAAAAGGTTGGAGTAGCTCCAGTGGAAGATAATATTAGAGAGAGTCACCTTAGATGGTTTGGTCACTTTAAACAGAGGCCTTCCGATGACCCGGTTAGGAAAGTTGAGGTTTTAGATTTGTCTTATATTAAGAAAGGTAGAGGTAGACCTAAAAAGACTTTGTTAGAAAATATTAGAAATGATCTTTCTTTATTGGATTAAATGAGAATTTGATTTTTAACATGACATAATGGCGAAAAAGGATTCATGTAGCCGACCCCACATAGTGGGACAAAGGCTTGATGTTGTTGTTGTTGTTGTAGGGTTAAATAGCATAGTGATACCCAACTATTCGTATTTGACTAATTTAATTACAGAGCATCATATTACTTCAATTTAAGATTTAATCATATATGATACTCTAAGACTACATTGAAGAAATATGATACTCTGAGACTAAATTGGCCGCATACGAATAACTGGGGTATTAATTTAAGATTTAATCTTTAATAAAAAAAAGAAATGTATACCCTCTTGTTGTTGAAGAGTTGTTGTATAACAATGATTGGTGTGAATTTACACTCATAATAATATGCTAATTTTAAATTTAATATTTTTAAATTTTAAATTTGATTTTTAATCCAAATTTAATTTACATATAATCATATAATTTAATATAAATTATTATTAATTTATATTAAATATATATAGATATAATTTATATTATGAAAATTAATTTTAAAAAAAGGATATGTATTGTAAACATTAAATTAAAGAGAGTTTTTTGCTTTGTATGCTTTAGTCCCACGTCACTTGTCAAGTTTTGCTTAGTATAGTTTATATAACTTTTTGTTTTTAATCATGATAGGAGCTTATATGGAGTTGTGGAACAATTTGACAATGTTTGAAGCTATTCTTAATCATTGGTATTTAATATATAATATTTATATTAATTTATTAAACTTAATATTAAATTTATTTGTTTAATTATTTACATAAAAAATTTGTTGAACCAACCAATTTTAGAAAACCAAGATCGGTTCACTAGTTGAATTGGCGGTTTTTGCTAGTTCAACTTGATTTGATGCAAAGTCGGTTCTCAAGTTGGCTCAGATCGGCCATCTAACCGGTTCACAGTTGAACAGGTCGAATCGGCCGATCCAATCCGGCATTTAAAATTATGGAAAAAATAGTTCAAACAATCTCAATGGCCCAAATAGTTAGGTGCTTTGAGAACAGAAAAAAATTGCTTCCAAATTCATACTTGATAAAATGAATTATTAGGTGGCATATCAATTGCACCTTAAAAAAAATAGAAATAGCAGATCAGAGGTCATTGTTTCGTCTCATTTTAATGACAAGGCGGTGCTTAATCATGGTGAGCAGAGCAGAAATCCCGTGAGGAGACACAAGGCAATTTCAGCTGCAGGATTTGTAGGGATTTTAGCAAGATTTACGGGATTTTTCGACAAATATGAGGTATGACAAATTTTATTTTAATTTTAATTTTCATTATTATTGTTGTTATAATCATTATTAACTAATAGAAATTAAAACGGCAGCTTTTCTTTCGATTTACGCGTTATCTCTGAAAATTTGTGCGCCATCGTCTCGCTTTACGTGCTGATTTCATTATTTTGAGTGCTAATTTCCTCATTTTATAAAATATGACTAATATTTTTTAAATTAAAACTAAATTTATTATTAAATAAGCATTTAATGATTTTTTTTAAAAAAATTATACTTACTTGAAAATTACATTAAATAAATATTTAATAAAAAAATGATTAAAATTCCCCTATATTTAACACCATTAACTCAAATATTGGATGTTAGGACAAAAAAATTATCTCATTTTAAAGAATTGAGGGGTCAAATTGGTCCCTCAAAAGAGTTGGGGATCATTTTGAGCCCTCACAAAGAGTTGAGGGACCATTTAGGTCATTTTCTCTTCATAAATATTTTAAGAGGGGCATTTCTACTAAAAACTTGAACACTCTATCATACGGTCTAAAAAGGTCTCCCTTAATCATTTTAACCTCCCAATGCCTAATGAACTAAGAATTGAGTAATATTGTCTTTTTACATTAATCTTATCCAGAAACTCATTTTGGTTATAAGTATATAAAATTCATAGGACATTTGACCTCTAAATGACATCGAGAATTGATACGTCATCACAAATTTATCTTGATCGGGCACGAATCTCGAGGAAAAAAGCTATTTGGAAACTTCAAAGATTAAATTCAGGAGCATCCGAACTCCGATTTCAGCAAGCTTATAGTCAAAATGAGTGTCTCGGAAAAACGAACCCAACGACACCAAATTCAACCCAATCTGAGCCAAAATGGGTCCAAATCAAGGACCCGAAGCGCTGTTGGAAGGTTCAAACCGCAATTTGAGTTACCAAACGGTCTCCGATTTTAACGAGCTTATACTCGAATCGAGTGGCTCGATGAGACAAATCCAACGAGCCCAAGATCGCCGAATTCCGACATCATTAAGACTTCCAAATGTCCAACGAACGGTGCACGATCGAAGGGTTCAATATCGGCCGTCCATTCAAACCACTCCCTATCGCCCATGATCTCACACCTATTTACGAGCCACACCACTCCAAAAAAATTATAAATAGAGTCCTCATTCTTCACAAAGGGGACTCAAGTAAAGAGAGAGAGGAAGAAGAGAAGAAGAGAAGAAGGAAGAGAAGGAAGAAGCTCCTCCTCGACCACCGCTGGAGCTCTTCCTACCGCCTGAAGACGCCGGAACTTCGCCGGATTTTCGGGAGACGCCGGGAATTTGCAGAACTTTGTAACTTTGTGAAAAGTTGATTGTAAACCGATCGTCTTAATTTGTAAGACGGATCAACCTTTGTACTTCAAACAAATACTAGTGGAACTTTACAACTGGGCGAGGCCCCGTGGTTTTTTCTCTCTTTCGGGTTTTTCACGTAAAAACCTTGGTGTTCATTTCTCTTTTCTGTTTGTGTGCTGAATACTCGTACAACGCTCAGACGTGAATTTACAAACTCTACCACCGCGTATATTCTAGCACGCAACAAGAATATTTCAATTATGGCTATGAGTGCTTGATATAAAACATTTTTACTCAAATTCAAGCGCTCTCAATATCGTTGGATTCATTTAAGTCGAATTGCATAAGCTTGGTTATAAGTTTACAGAATTTGGAGTCTGAATGATCTCAAATCAATTTCTAATGTTTCTAGCCATAATACTTGGGTGGATTGAAGTTTGAAAATTACGTTGAATTCGTATTAGATCAGATGAATTTCCTAATGATGTATTATAGACCAAAAAATTAACCACTGCTCTATCTAAGGATTGATAGAATTATTGAGCTAAATGATCTACAATCATATTACATTGTCATTCAAGAGAAAATAAAAACAAACATGTTACAGGTATTTGAATGTTAATATTAACATATTACTATTATGTGAAAAACAAAAAGAAAACAAGTTTCAATGTAGGAGGATGCTTATACTTTCAAAAATCCATAAAACATTTTTTAAACTCCCAATATCCGAATTCTCAAATATTGCAAATAAATTACCTCAGTAGACTTACAAAACTCCTCATCTGACCAGCAGTTCTCATCCATTATAGTACCTTGTGGCCAATCTGGATTAGATACTATAGAAGAAACAGAAGAAACAACCACAACTCTTTTCACATTTGCCTTCGTGCATGCTTTGAGTACGTTTTTAGTTCCCACAAGAGCGGGTTTTATTAGTTCTTCCTGAAAAATATAATTTTTTTGGTAGAAAAAAAGCTGCTAAACAGTCCCATTTGGTCTACAAATAGGTGGAAAGCATAGAATCAACAAAACTTAAACCAAACTATTACTACCTTTGGATTCGAAATTCCGCTTAAAATGACAGGGCTAGCAACATGGAAGACTCCTTCACAACCAGAAATAGCTGCCTCAACAGTATTGTAGTCAAGCAAGTCTGCCTTAAAGAGTTGCAGATTCTCTGTGGCCTTATCCAACTTCTTCAAATGATCATTCTTTTCATTGCCTTAGACAAGCCCAAGCTCAATAAGTATACCAATTTTATCATAACAACAATAAAATTTGATTTCATATTGCTCATAATAGTTGTAATTGATCTAGTATATTCGCCATTTATTTTTGATAAAATATGCCCAAAAATTTGTTTCACAGACAACTTACTGATTTGAACTAGTTGTATTTAAACATTTTAGTCAGAAACGAACTTTCGAGCACAATTTTTTAGCACATTTGACTAATTACAGCGATTATAAGATATATAAAGTCAAATACAGCTAATAATGCACAATGTTTAATGAGAGATGGAAGGGTTTAACATTCATTTGTTGGACTCAATGCAGATCTAGGAAAAGATGTGTTAATAGTTGTTTGGCTATAAGTACTAAATCCAGAAAATCATGATTTAATAAACCGAAAGGATTAAAATATAAAAACTATTTAGCATAACTAATAACGCAGTTAAAACTACATTAGATTCAGGCCTCATTTGGGATGGCTTTCTTACTCAGGTTTTTATAAAAATTTTGTATTAAAAAGTTGTTTTAAGAAACAGTAAGAAAACCGTCCCAAACCAAGACTCAAAATCTCCAACATTCTATTTGGGTGGATTTAAGCTAAATCTTGCCTAAAACAGGATGCAAACAGCCCCTCAAAGCTGGAAAGTGATCTAGGTATGATGATATGCACAAGCAGAACAGTTTCACTTCTACAACAGTTGTAGCACGTCATGAATTAGACACAAGCAAATGAAAACAAAAAAAAACAAAAGTAGAATGTTTATTTCCTGAGCAGAGTTGAAACAATAAAAGAAAGAAAAAGATGGGCGGGAGTACTTGGATCTCTGACGGTGCCATGAACCTTATAACCCTTGGAGAGGAGAAGCTTCACAAGCCAGGAGGCAATAAAACCCCCTGCTCCAGTAACACAAACTCTCCCTATCTCACTCTTATGCTCCTCCATTTTTAGCTCCACTTCCTTCCCTCGCTCTCTCCCGAGATATTCCCTCCCGCTTGCTTAAGTTTCCTCGTTTTAAATATGATAGAGAACATTCGTCAGAGCTTGCATTTTTCTCTTACAATCCACTCGCATGACGCGGGAGGCGGCGTGATGACGGGTTGAAATGGAATTTTTATTGCTTCCTCCCACCTCCCACCTCCTACTTGACGTAGAGATACGTCCTCCCACCACTAAAAAACTTCGTTTTTGCTCGGTATTGCTAGCTATTATTTGGTATTAACGAAGAATATCATCATGTGAAGACCAATACCAAGTTATACCGAGCTATACCGAGCAATACCGAGTTTTTTCAAGAAAAAACTAGGTATTTTTTTGTATTGCTCGGTATTGCTCGGTATTGCTCGGTATAGCTCGGTATAACTTGGTATTGGTCTTCACATGATGATATTCTTCGTTAATATCAAATAATAGCTAGCAATATCGAGCAAAAACCGAGTTTTTTAGGGGTGGGAGGACGTATCTCTACGTCAGGTGGGAGGACGTAATAAAAATTCGTTGAAATGACGAACCATAGTTTTATTTTCAATTTAAAATTTTTTGGGTGTCATATATACAAATAATAAAATTTAAACCTTAAATATAAAAAATATATAATTCTGTGCGCTGCCTTCGTCTCCCAAAAAAATTTAAGAACACGCAGGAGGCGTGAGATGTATTTTATCAGTTATAAATGATACACTACACTTCTCTGTAATTGGAGAATATGTTGATATAATATAACTTATATGAATTGTGGTGGTTGAATTTCATGATGGAATTTATAGGAGCGGTGAGACATTAGAGTTATTTTCAATTGTACTTTTTTTTATTCAATTGTGATGTGGAACATTATAGCTTAAGTGTTCTATAGGATTAGCTTACTATAATTTGTTAGAAGCTTTTTTAGAATATTCTATTGAAAGTGTATATATGCATGCATTGCAGTAGGAAATATATTATTGATAAATAGAATTCTCCTTTAAGCCTTTGAGCTTTGGTTTATCCTCTGTACTTGGAAATCTTTCAAGCATCATTTTCTTCCAATGATCCAACGACGATCTCCCCACATCAGTTGGTATCAGAGCCCGGGACTTGCGAAGAACAATGAACTACAGAAGGTGGGCTGTCGACGACGATCGAAGTCGAAGAAAATGGGCGGTCTACAAAGATCTCCACCGAAAGAGATGGGCGGTCGATGAAGATCGCCGTCGAAGGTGGGCGGTTGACCACGAAGAAGACGACTATCGTCCTCTCCAACTTCAACTCTAATTGTGAGATCCGCCGCCCCACTATCCTCATGAAGATAATCGTCAAAGAAGAAGGGATGTTGACCGTGATCGATGCCGCGAAGCCCTTCGGGTGGCTCAATTGGAAGCAGCACTTAAACGGATTGATGCTTTATTTGCTAATTTCAATTGTTCTTTAAAACGAGTATGCACATTGGTAATCAAACCATCTTCGGCCATCTACTCACACACGCTCTCAAAGATCGATTATGCACTTGCCAGACTTCCTCCGCTCCTGCATGGCTCGCCGCTCCTGCATCCGCCTTCGTGCGCCACTACCGCGCGACACCATTTGCCTAAATCAGGGGGGAACCAGCCCTAATTTTCAGAGGGGGGGGGGGGGGGGGGGGGGGGGGGGGGGGGGGGGGCAAACTTATAAGACATATATATCGGGGGTCGAAGGGGGCAGTGCCCCCGGAATAAATTTTGGGGGCAATACCTAAAGGCCATAGTATTTTAAATTTCTTAGAGGGGCAATGCCTAAAAACCCTTCTAATAAAGACAAAAAAAAAAAAAAAAAATTCCACGTAAAAATATTGGTCTCCTATGAATGCTACACAGTCACTTATCTGATTGCTGTCGGATTTTTGTACAACGCTAAGACGTTAAATTTTATATTTCTCTACCGCCGCGAATACTCTTGGACGCAACAAAATTGAATATTATTCTAATAATAATATCATTTTTTTAATAGTAGAAGGTTTTTGAAATATAAAACATTTCTATATACATGAAACCTGTCATATAACTATCATTTTTTATAAAATAAATTAAAATATAAATTTTCTTTATTAAATCGTAAAATTATGACGACTTTCTCACATTAGCTTGAAATTTGAGGAATGTTAATACTTAATAGATAAATTAATACATAACATCATATATTTGAAAGCAAACAGAGCACTTGAAACCTAATGAAAAATTGCAGCAAATTCCAGCACCTATGTACTGAACTGCGAATGTGAAATAAAATCTTGCAGAGAAAAATTCAGAACAAACGTGAAATTGAAGGCAGAAACAAGTTTTACCTGCTGCCGCGTGAAGAAGAGGGAACACGGAATAGAGCTGCGGCCAGCTTGCGACTCACGAAGAGGAAGAATGAGACCAGTGGTGGGATGTTAGGGCAAAAAAGGGCAAAAGTATTTTTTCATAGGGGGCAAACTACTAAAATGCCCTTATATGTAATTAATTTTTTTTTAAGGAACTGTACTTGCTTCCGCCCCATGGCCTAAACCCGATCAGTCCCGCACAAACAGAACTCCCGTCACCGCTCCCACTCCACTCTTGCGACCCCAAACCCACATTAGAAAGGCTGCACGGAGAGGGCGTGATGGATGTAACTTGCATCAATCTCTCGTCCATCGCCGTTGAGAGGATGAGACAACGCTTGAAGGAAAAAGGTTTGCTAGGAATCCAAGTGGTTGTGGCTGACATGCTTGACCTTCCGTTTGAGAGTGAGATCTTTGATATTGTTGTAGAGAAAGGAACTATGGATGCATTGTATGTTGACAGTGGTGATCCATGGAATCCCAGGCCTGAAACGGTAAGCAAAGTGATGAAAGTGCTACAAGGTGTGCACAAGGTTCTAAAACCAGATGGAGTTTTCATCTCCATTTATTTTGGGCAGCCATACTTAAGGCGTGAACTGTTTGAAGCTCCATGTTTGACATGGTCTATAGAATGGAATACTTTGTCTTTTTGTGGACTTGGAGAGGGCACGACTGCCTTGAATTTGTTGAGGAAGATCATAAACAGACATTTAGAAAAAAATCTTGATGACCTCACAACAGAACAAGCATTGAATGGGAGCAGGCTCTCTGGGTCGAGAGAAGACAATCACGACACACTTATGCCTTAGCTTTCACGAAGGTATGTGAAGATCTTCATGCCCTTAGCATTGCTAAAATAAATATAAATGATTTTGACGTGTGGCAAAGCTGTTGGAAGTAGTATTATGAATACGTGAAACTATCAGGTTTGAATTTGACAGACAAAGTCGATCTAGCGCAATGCCCCCAAGCTGTTCAACATAATGTCGATGAAGGGTCTGACCCCAAATTTGTTGGGACAGACTATAAGGGATTACTAGAAGATGGACAACTGATAGCGTTAAAATAACTTTCAAGAACTTCAACACAAGGATTTGTAGAAATAAAGAATGAAGTTATTTTGATTTCCAACCGCCGGTACAAAAACCAACCCCCTTCCTTCCCCCGTCCGCCTCCACCGGGCTATCCTTCTCTAGTAAATACTGCTTTGCCACCTTGGTCAATTAGCATCCTTCTTGAATGCAGAAACGTGGTCTTCAACACCGCAAAAGTTTGCATTCAAACATCACAAATGCAAATGTTAGACTCTAGTAACGAACAACTTATGCAGGAAAGATATGATGAGAAAATTTCTTCAATAGTAGAGAATTCCCTTCTTACAACCATTGGTATACTAGAGCTAATAAATGTATCCAAAGACACCAGTGATTATCTTTTGTACATTACAACTGTTGATCTGAATTCAATTGAAAGGTTTCTAAGTAGTGATCAACCTTTTGTTATCATCATACAGTTTAATGGTCATGCATTATATGTTTTTTGTAAATGGGCAACTGCCAAGCTCTGCTTATGGGAGCAAGGAAATGAAGTTGAACTCTCTCGAAGGTACTTCTTCTGTCAAATTGATGCATGGGGATTTTGTTGGTCAAGCACGTCAGGCTTTAACATGGTTCGAAGCATACTGTGATGCACCGAGTGAACAAGATCTGTTGGCTTGGGCTCCTCTAATGAGCTTATGGGCGTGCATCAAAGACCCAAAATCTTCAACCCAGGAGGACTGATTATAATGTACACCATCCTCGATGACACACTTCAACGAAGTTGAGTTTTTTGACACGAGGGGAGAATGATGTGGAACATCATAGCTTAAGTGTTCATTAGGACTAGCTTACTATAGTTTGTTAGAAGCTTTTCTAGAAGATTCTACATATAGTTTATATATGTATGCATTGTAGTAAGAAGATATTATTGATGAATAGAATTCTCCTTTAAGCATTTGAGTTTTGGTCTATCCTCTGTTCTTGGAAATCCTTCAAGCATCATCTTCTTCCAATAATCCAACGATGATCTCCCCACATCAAATTGTTTGAGAAGAGGATATTATAGACCAAGAAATATGCTTTAATATTGGTAATAATGTCAGAAATTAGAGTTTGTGCTGACGGTGTGCATTGGCATTATAGATAATGACATACTTTGACATTATAGGCAATAATATATGATAAAGTCGTCAAAGCGTTGACATTGTTGTTGATGGTGTACATCAACTTTATAAGCAATATCACACGTCAATAATGTGATTCGACCTTATAGGTGATGATGTGAGTCAATAGTGTGCATTAGTTTAATTAAAGTTGGAGTACGTTGGCACCAAAAGTATTGATGAATGGTGATGAACTTGGAAGACAACTTTCTGTCAGACAATGATGGTAATGAGGTTGTAGACATGTGACAGAAGTGAAGAGATCACAATTGGGTGATAGTGTCAAGCAATTGTAGTTAGGAGATTGTAATCCTGCAATAGTTGATGGAATATGATGGGTGGACAATGGTCGTCAAATGGCAACAATTAGGAGATGATAATCAAATGATGATGATAGTTGGTGATGATCATTGAAATTAGGTAAAGTTAGAGCTCTAGAGTTCTTTAGATCTCTAAAACCTCTCCAAATACAATCTAGTCCCCTTTTCATATAAAAATATGGTTTTATCTATAATTTTTTAGGTGTGACATTTTTGTACATTTATTCAAATTCTCAAAACACTCCATTAGATGACTCACATTGAATCGTTTGATCATAGAATATTTTTTTAGCATTTAAGTGTTATAATAAACTTAAAATTTAGTGATGTTAGGCTCGTTAAATTTCTCTAGTTAAGAATCTTATCTTCATTGTAAACATGCAAAAATCATATATCAATTAGTTATGTAATTAATGTTTTAAAATTTTTTATTAAATTTCAGAGGATTGATTTGCACTAATTTGAATTTAGATTGGATCAATTTTGAAATTATCGGGTTCGTCTTATCAAGACATTGAGTATAATATAACTTTATATAAATCGGAGTTCGAGTTGTCAGAAATTTAATTATGGAAGGCTCAAATTCTAATATCCATTAAGATCAATACTTAATTAAGTGGAGCGATGATATACCATTTACCTCCTTATTTTCAAAAGTTGAAGTTTGTGAATTCAAAACTATGCATTAAGCCTCTAAAATATTTTTATTGCTAAATTATAATTTCAAAACTTACAATGCACTACTCGCTAAATGTTTATATGATAGTAAACTAAGAAAATGTCCTCAATCATAATTTTATCATTTCATTTTTATGTCAACATGTCAATTGGAGTAAAAACTTTCAAAAAATTTATCTAAAATCCTTTGAACATGGTCAAAATTACTTGTAGAGGTCCTATTGGGCTGTAAAATTATCAAAACTAAATCTAGAATAATAAAAAAAGATCGTAAAGGTGCCAAAATGTCCTAATATATATCTGTGCTAAATAAAACCGGACGCATCCATACATCTAGAATCCAATAGGATGATGCTACGTTTGGACCCGACGACCCGACGCGTGGTAAATGGAAAAACACGTGAAAAAAAAATTGAGCTAGTGCGTTGGGTCGTCGGGTCGTCGGATCAAAACGTGGCATCATCCTATTGGATTCCAAATGTATAGATACATCCTGTCAACTAACCCAATAATTTCCCCAAATGATGGAGGCCCAATAGCATGCCAAGCAGCTGGTGGTGGTAGCACTACCGGCAAGAGTACTGTGGCACACGTCATCTGTATTTCTAGGCCATGTGAACACAATTATTTTTTTTTTTGACTTTTTCTTTAAAACTATTATTTAAACGTTTGAAAAATATTTACTTAAATTATAATTTTGATAAAAATGTTACAATTTTTTGTTATGCAAAAACTGCAACAAAATATTTTGATGTATTATTATTTTACTCTAATTTCCATTTTAATAGTGATTTTCTTACTTATTTTATTTTTAACTAAGAATTAATTTTGATCTAATTTTTTTAATTGAACAATCATGTGTGTGTATTATTGTTTCACCTAATCATTTTTGCTCAAACTACTGTCATTTTGATTTTGAGAGATTTTTTTTTTTTTTTTTCGGATATCACAAATCATGGCTTCTCTACCTTTAATGAATTTTTGTGTTCAAACCATTCACAAATTTTTTTTTATGAATGTGGATAGCATTTTCCATAAAGAGAACTTTACTTAATCCATTTTCACATTTCCATTCATTTAACATAGAGCAATTAGAGAAAAATGAGAGGACAGAGGAAAAAAACTTAACATTTGGAGGTCGTAGAGTGATTTTTGCTAATCGGTCTTGTTGGTAAAGTTGTTCGTCTCGAGCTAAGTTACCGTCACCCTACCTCTGATTTCAATGATTTTATGTATTTTGTGTTTTATGAATATTAATTTGGTCAAAACTTACAAAAGTTGTAATTTTTTCAAGTAAACTTTCACCGCATAACTTTTGGTATGTGATAGATATCGTCAGTATAAGCATTTTGACTAGAATATATGTAATTTTCATCGAGTTATTTTATATTTTGGGAGAAATTTCCTAATTTGAATAATTTAGATAAATTTAAATATTTTGAAATAATTATTAAATTTTTTTATATGTGCATATAACATGCATATTTTATAATATAGTTACTGTATATACATACATGTGAAAAAAAAAAAAAAACACACCACGTTTTCTTATAAATTCCACGAATTTTGGTTCATATGCAAATTTGACATGTATTAATATGATACAGTGAAATAAGCATTGATTGTGAAATGAGATGTTTATTATATTATATATGCTATGAAATGTGTATATATAAAAAAAGGTTGGTCATAAATGATTGATTAATTGGAGATATGTTATCTTGTATAGGAGGATGAGCTGGTAGACTTTCCTTTAAAATAAGATGTATGGTATAATCTTAAATCATATGAAAATGAATGTATAAATAGACATATTTATGCGATATGATATGCTGATTGGCAAAAAATGATAACTTTTGATATAATAGTCACGTAATCTAAATGACTTCTGATATAAATGGTTCTTGAAAACATGACTAATATGATTGAGACAGGTTTATGTAGAGTTGACCTAAATGATTGGGTATAAGAAAAATACTACAATAATTGGATGTCTTTTCTTGCTTATAATGCTTGCATATACATATGAGAGGAATAAATATATAATAAATTAATAATTGACATGATATAATTTAAATAAGATACTAGCTATGATTGTAATTGACATGACATAATTTTAAAAATATACTAGCTATGATTGATATAAGTAATTGATTAGACTGATAAAACTAATATAAATACATTTTGATATATATGAATAACATGATTTACATGATTTATATGCACAGTGTATACATTGTACGACATGCATATGATAATGACAAGTGTACTGATGAAATAAGATGTTATATAAATTATTTTGGAATTATTGGGTATAGAATTGCTTTAACTTATTGATCATTGTTCACTTGTTTGTATTAATGTTTATTGATCATATAACATATTATTATTTCATTGATTATTACATATTTTTATAGTTGTACGTATGTTCATATTGATAGTGATTAAATGATTACATGCTTTTGTTATGTTCTCATTTATGTTTTATTTGGGACGACTTATTTGCTATTTTATAAAATAACTTTCTAGTAAAAAAATCTCTTAAAAATAACAAAAAATTGCAACAAAAACTATCACAAATAAAGCTTTAGACTTCGTTTGGGAGTCTGGGACGATTTTCTTATTACTTTTTACAACAACTTCCTAGTAAAAAATTAAATTTTTTTTACTAAGAAACTACTTTAAGAAGCAGAAAGAAAGCATTCCAAACTAAGTCTTAGACTTCAATTGGGACACTTTTTTATTGCTTCTTAAAACAATTTTTTAGTTTAATTAAAAATTTTTAATTTTTGTACTAAAAAAACTATTTTAAGAAACACGAAGAAAACTAGTCCAAGCTAAACCTTAGGATTCATTTGGGACGGCTTTCTTACTTTTTTTTTTGCTTTCTTACTACTTAAATAAATTTTATTGTACAAAAATTAAATTTTTTGTACTAAAAAATTGGTTTAAGAAGCAATAAGAAAGCAATCCCAAATCAAGCTTTAGTCTCTATTTTTCAGGTTTCCTTTAGCTTTTCCCCTCTTAACTGTTAGGGTTTTTTTTTTTTTTAAATTTATTTTTTTTGGATGAACTTGCTCTTTTTTTAATGCAGCTTCAATTTTTACATTTTAATCTTTGTTATTATGTATCCTCCTTTTATGGTTAATGAATTGGGCTATGCCCCCAATTTGCTTGGGATATCGACCACCAACTTAAATAATCACAAGAAGGCGTTCAGCTATATATATATATATATATATACACACACATTTTAGTTTCACTATCATCAAGAGCACAAAAATAATTCAAATTTGATTCTCTTTGAATTAGCCACATTCACAAAATGTGCTTATAGTAATCAGAGGGTACAAAGTAACTGTCTTTGAAGTGATTTATTTCTTCAATGTATCTGCTACAAAGTAAAACATAGCTTTTTTCTTTCGTAGGCCGGCGAACAAAACAAATATTCACAATTGTTAACTATGTTCCTCAAGCACTGGTTAAGAGACTGGAGAAGAAATCCTCTGCCAGTGCCTCAGCTCCGCAGCTGTTGCACAAAAATAGTATATTCTCAAATTATTTTTGTGACAGAATCAAAGAGTGTAAAGGCCAAAAAAATAAATCTCAGCAATCTTACATTCTTACAAGTGCAGCATCTTGTCCAAAGCAATGAATACACATAAGAAAGATGCTAATAACATATCAATTTTTTTACCTCTAAAAAAAAAAGAAATAAACTTTTTTGTATAAATAGAGAGAGATAAAAAAAAGAATTAAATTGATCTCTTAACTCTTTATAAAGAACAAAATAGTCTCCAACTATATTAAAAGATCATTTTGGCCTCTCAAGACCTAAAAAAAGAATCAAAATAATCTCATGTTCAGACTTTTGGCTCCTCTTTAAAGAGTTAGGGATTAAAATAGCCCTTTAATATTGTTGGAGACTATTTTGATCTTTTATAAAGAATCAGTGGATCAATTTGATCATTCTCTCTCTTTCTCTCTCTCTCTATATAGGCTAATTTATAGTGCATGAGTGCACTTCTGATGGGAGCATCTTAATTCTGGCATGCAGATATTAACCTACAAAACTTACACAGCAGATTTTTGACGAGACATTGCCTTCTGAGCACCTGAAGCAAGAATGAAGAGATTTGTTCAACCATTGAAAGCAAAAAATGACCTAAAGAAACGTCCAATATTCACATGATCGATATAACAAGAACAGAAATTTGTATCTTATAAAAAAAAAAACCATTATTTAGGTTTAAAATCTCAGGCAAAGTCTTGCATGGAGGTGTGCAAAATTTTGAAACACCTTACTCAGAGGTCTTGAAATGATCTTCAAATCTCATCAATAAAATCAAGAGAATTAAATTTGAACAAAAGATTTAAGGTTATTATGTAAAAGAAACCTTAACATTGTTTTCAAATAATTGATATTTTCAGGCTATAAGTTTCCTATAGACTCCTTTTTATTTGTTGTGATTCTTTTAATACATCACAATTACAGGTTATTTTTGCAATTATTTGTTGCAAGTTGCTCACAACATAGAAACCAAAGGAAATATTTCGAATACAACAGCTTTATGGGAAGTCATTATCACTATGTATTACCATATGAGGTCTTAGCTCCTGTTAAAAACTGGTTTTTTTGTGTAAACTCTTCTAATTACAAATTCTTGTATAATATCCACAAATCATCATAACTTTTATGAAAAAATATTGCCATTGGCTTATTTCATTGTTGACCAATGTATAATACCAAATCATACCTCTGCTCCGTTGGATCCAGAAATCCCGCTCAAAACCTGCTGAAATGTCAGCTGTTCGGCGCTGGCAGAGCTGATTCGCATCTCCTCGCACAAATCCTGCGCGAATCCTGCGACGATAACCTCGATCCCACTCCCATTCTCGCCTTTAAATATCGAGCAAACAAAGTAGAAGCTTTCGGTTCCTTTCGACACTCTCCCCATACGAAACCTCTGCTTCCAAGTCGCTGCTTCCACCTCCCGACTCCACTCCCGATCTCTTCCCCGTCGCTCTCCCCTTGTCGTTGTTCTGCCCGATCCAAACCAGGAAGCCGACCCCCTCCTTGCTGCTTCCGATCCAGAGAGAGAGAGAGAGAGAGAGAGGAGTTCTTCACCTACCTTGCCGACCGACCTTCCTCCTTCGATCTTCTCCGAACCCGAAGCTCCGAGCTCCCAAAGCCTCCGACCGAACTCGAGCCCCCTCTCCGTCTCCCTGGTCGCCGCTCGACTTCGCTCATTTAACGGCTCTCCCTTCCTATTCAGATTGGAAGTCACGACATTTTTGGTCGGAAGCACGAACAGGAGCTGGCTGGAAGTGAAGGTAACTTTCTCCCTCTCATGCGCGTCCACGACCAAATCCCGCAAATCTGCCGAGTGCGCCGAGCCAAGGGATTAGTTAAAAGTTTTTTATTTATTTATTATTTATTATAAATAACTTAATATAATTATATTAATTAAATATAATTAATTACAATTATTATTTTTAATTAATCAAAGTTCATAAATTAATTATTATTAATTAATGTTAATTAAGTTATAATTAATTCTAAATTAATTATAACTTATTAGATTAATTAACTTTAATAGTTTTAATTAATTATTTTAATTAATTATAATTAATTAAAAATGATTAATTAAAAATGATTATTTAATTAATCTTATTTAATTAACATTAATTATAATTAATAAAAAATAGAAAAAATAATTCCCCCACTCTCCTTCCTCGATGTCCGTGTCGGACCGGCAAACCACCTAAGCACGCCTTTAGTGGCCGTGGTAGGAGGGAACCCGGTGCGACACCTACGACGAGGTAGGCGAGTGACCCCTCGATCCACGTGTCAACCACGACAACCCCGCGGAGGTACGTACTCTTTTAAACTCAAAACCTTGCTTCAATATTCGTGGCAAATTGGAGAACTGTCCTAAGCACGCCTTTATTGGCCGTGGTAGGATGGAACCCCAGTGCGGCACGTGTGGCGAAGCGGGGTCACTTATAAGTACCCCCGGGCGGGGGGAAAGTAAAAATTGTCTCTTTTCAAAAAAAAAAAAAAAAAAAAACTTTTTAAAACCCCAAGCACGCCTTTAGTGCGCGTGGTGGGAGAAAAAACAAAAATACAACCGCCGCGGTGTTTCACCAACACCAACCGTGCACGTATTTATTTACGTGGCGGGTAGACGGCCTCTTGGTTTTTCCCCTTAACGGGGGAGACGCCGGGAGGCTGCCGAAATTTTGTCTGAAATACAGACAAGGACTTGGAGCAGAATGAGATTTATGGACTTGACTTAATCTACTTAATCAAACTTGAATCCAAATAAAAAAATGTGCAAATGAGATTGAACTTGAACTTGTGCATTCGGACTTGAACTTGTGCATTCGGACTTGAACTCTACAAGACAGCAGGGGACATAGAACATGACTCGAACAATCTGAACATGCAAGTGAACTGGACTGAATGCAGGGGACTTAATTGAAATCAAATGATCAATAATTCAAACCTGAATTTGAATCAAATATGTTAAGTGCAAGGAAGTTTAATTTAATTTGGACAATTTGAGCACAAGCAAAAACTTTCAATTTGACTGCAGGAGACTCAGACAAATGTAGAAGACAGTGGTAATACAAAGAAGAAATGTTGGAAGATTGCATACTAAGTTCAAGTCGAAATTTGACTATTCTAGCTTGTAGTAGGAAGCAATAATTAATATGTCTTCCTTGCAAGCAATGTCAAAATATAAGCAAAAGTACTTAACCCTTGCAAGCAATAGTGGTCAGCATATGATGGATGTAGATATATGTTGGCGATGACGGAAGACTCTTTCATATGCCTACAATGGTCTATCTACAAATAAAAAGAACATCATATGTGGAGAGGTTGATGATGAAATGCGACCCGCCTATGGTATATGAATACATTATTCTATTGCAAATGGAAGAGTCTAATGTTGATGTGAGAAACTTATCCCAAACTCAACATACTCAGTGCAATATACGTGAATATTCTGATATTCCTACGATCAACAAAACAGTCTGGTGCTAAGCAAATACATCAACCCCTTTGCGAGCAGAAAGATTTAACATGGAATAAATGCAAAGGCCCCTAAAGGGTGTAGAAATTTATACGACTTGTTATTCGTATACAAAGACTATATACTTGCTATGTGAACAAAATACCTACACACCTACAAGTTATCATAACAAAAGATGGTGAATGTTACAACACTCCTACAATCAAATACTACTCCAAATGATCTGCAATACATACAATTTCTCTAAGAATCAAATGTATGTATAATATCCACTCATGGGTAGATACAGAAAGACTACAGTAAATGCAGTATCATGTAGTCAACTTCAGTCTAAGAGTGAATACATCTGCTTGCAACAATCGTGGATGCTACGACACCCCAAAAATCAATCACCGTTCAATGGCCAGTAAATACGACTATCCAATTCGCTGCAAGGAAGAGCAAATGATATGCAGTAAATTCAAATACTTACGAGCAGTCATAGGAAACCCGTCATACTCGTAACATGTCATCTACAAGAAGAATGAAAGGGAACTATAATAGATAACAACATCTACTGGTGAAGGCAGGAGATCAGTTAGTGCATTATGATCTGCCTACAAAAATCAACAATTAATGCACGACAGTCTACCTGTACGAAGTAGCGAACAATTCTATCCAGAAGCTGCTATGCCACGCCACCGGATCTGCAACATTCGTATAAGCAGACAGAAGGCGTCTACAACTACAACGCAACGCCACCGGATCCGCAACTTCTATGCAAGCGGACAGAAGGTGTAATATTACAATCTGCTCCAGGATCGTCCAGGACGATCTGGGATCGTCCTGGGACGATCAGTTGAGAAACTGCTCCAGAATTTGCCCAGATTTGCTCCAGGTGTTTTCCTGTAGGCATCGTCCAGGCTGATTGGAGATATCGGCCAGGCCGATTGGCACTGTAGAAAATATCGGCCAGACAACAGCCCTGGGAGCTGCCCAGGACGATCCTTTTGGTCGGATCGTCCCGAGACGATCTGGCGATCGGCCAGGCCGATCTGTGTATGATTTAAGGGAAATCAGTCATTTGGAGAGAGAGAAATTTTATAAAAATAAATCTCTGATTTTCGATCTGAGGAGAGAGAAAAAAGAAGAAAATTGGAAAAGTTGATTTCGGGAAGACGCGGAGCCGTTTTCGTTCGAAGAGACTGTTGAGGATATTGCTGTGCACGAGGTAAGGCACATTCCACCTTTCTCAATTTTCAGAACCGTCGTGTTTGACGGTATTATCTGTCCGGAATTGATTTTTGTTCGTGATTTTCGTCCGTATCTTTTGATTGGTTCAGTTTTTACCGCGTAAGTTTCTGTATATCGTTGACGTGCCGAGTGTGCACATTTTGGTTATTTTCTGAAGATTTTTGTCCGGATATTTTTGATTCAACTGTGTTTTTAGTCGACTGGATTTTTCTGTGAACTTGGAAATTTTCTGTGCAATAGAATAAATGTTCTGAAATGTTGATATCTATGTTCTGTGCGAATTTGGTGAATTTGATTTTCAGGAAAATTGTGTAAATTCTGTATACTGCCGTTGTGCTGCCCGATTTTTGGGTAATTTCTGATTTGTCCGAAATTCTTCTGATTTGATGCTATCTGTATATGCTGTAAAAAGGGAGTTATAAGGGGTCTGGATCCTATGAGATTCAGTTAGTGTCTGGGAATTCTGAAATGAGCTCAATATAAAATCTGATATCTGTTCTGTTCCGGATCCGAGGAAAATCTGTTTAGGTGCTATAAGCACTATATATGTATTCTGGTGCTATAAGCACATCTGTTCTGGTGCCGTGAGCACAAAGGGAGGCATAAGGGGCCTGGATCCTATGAGATTCAGTCAGTGTCAGGGAATTTAGCTATTAATTAAATATCTGATATCTGATATCTGATTCTGATATGATTCTGATACGATTTTGTTCTGTTCCGATATGATCTGTACGATTCTGATTCTGTTAATCTGATATGTCTGATCTGTTCTGTTTCGGATTTAATACGACTTCTGTTTCCGTACAGTTTTGTTTGATTTGATATCTGTCCGATTCCGTTCTGATTTATGTACGGATTTGTCTGATGTGTTGGTTTTGCGATTCTGAGGATTTTGATTGGAGGTTTGTTGCTTTGCTGAGCTGTTGAGCTCACCCTTGCTTTCTGATGGTTTTCAGGTTCTGGGAAAGGGAAGGAAGTCCAGGATTAGTTCAGAGTCTGATCAGTAGGTACTTTTGTACTTTTGATTTTTGTACAGTCATGGCTTTTCTGTTCTGTCTTTCTTTCTGTCTAAAAGTCATGTACTGTATTTGTAAATGATTGTTTTGAGGAAAAGAAAAGATAGATATTTTGTTCCGCTGCATTTGATGATTCATAGTAGCTCTGTGTTTGTTTGTTTGTGTTGTTTAAATAATTTGGAAGATTAAGTTCCGAACCAAATTCCAAAGCTAGATCCTGGTTAGTGCTTCTCCGTCGCGGCCCGGTGCGAACGAGATCCGTCTCGTCTAGGGTCGGGTCGTGACAGAAAGCGTCTATGAATATTCCAAGAATACCCCCGCACGTGCACAATAGTTTGTATACACATAGGCACACTAAAAGGGGTAAAAGTAATCAAGAACCCGCATGGGCCCCGGCGAGCGTGTTATTGGTACACACGTGACGTCTAGGGATGCTGCGCGGGTCAACAAGTGAATTCAGATTCGAACCCGATCCTCTTATGCTGATCAATAGGATTCGACAAGGTTCGAACTTTCAAATAAATACACGGTTGTGTCAACTGGTGCATTTATTTTAATCTATTTAGATTAGGCCTTCAAGACCTATAATCAAGAGAATTTACTGATAAGAGCATAAAGCCTACAAAACCTGATCCTCTGTCGACAGCCCGATAGAGTTGACAAGGTTTAATCCATAAAGAGAAATAACCCCAAACACCCCGATGATGGCCGTGTTGAATTCAGATCTCAACCGGAGGGGTTCCCAAATATTCCAAAGCTCCACCTAAATATCCACAAAAATCCCCAAAATCGAAAGCTCCACAAAAAGCCCAAATTCCAAAAATATTTAAAATGAAATAAATCCATTAACCCACTTAAAGCAAAATCCATCCACCCTCCGCAACAGTCTGCTGGGGTGGACAAATTCAAATAAACTCTAGCTCACAAAGAACCAAATGCCTAGTCGAAAATATCACTAGGATCCATTCTCAAACAATCTCTTGCCAGTAAGGACGCGGTACGTGTCCTCTAACCGGCAGTTTCGCCGCCAAATGGCACTGCAGGTAAACGGTTATGACCCGGGGCCCTCTGAACCGAGTGGTTTTGCCGCCAAATGGCACCACAGATAACGGTTATGGCCAGAGCCAATACGCTCCTTAATGGCGTTAAATCCTTGAGATATGAATCAATAGGATATGATTGATAGGGCACAAAGCCCTCTGTTAGCAAAGGTGGATTCAAATTTATCCCCTTAGACAAACATTCAACCCCGGTCTACAAGGTCCCCTTGGACGAAGCAACCCATGGCTGCCGACAAGGATCCTTCTGTCAGGTTGGGTCGACTACCTCCTCTGACTAAGTAGACCAGGGACCACGATGGCCCGGGACGACGGAACCATGGGATCTTGATCGGGTCCATCATCCATTCCCCCACCATCCGCTTTAAGTACAAGATTGTGAAATTTCTATTTTAAATATCAAACCCTTTCAAATTTTCAAACTTTTAACTCAATTCCCAAATCAAAATCCAGTTCTCCAAATTTCAAATCTATTGCTGCTACTATATGCCAGATGACACGTGTTCTATACGTATCTGATTGATGACTAGCCTTAATCGAAAGTTCTCTCTCGTGATCGGGAGAGGTAATTAACTATACGGGCTTGCGCCTATAGGAAACCAGAACTCAGATCATAAAGTCCTCACAAAATGAGGGCGAAATCTCTGGGTAGTGTCTTATCTACAAACCCATCTGCCTTCCAAAATTTACCCTAGAACTTAGTTCGTTAAAACTCCCTCGCCGAAAAAGAAAAGCGAGCGGAGGCCGGGGCCGAATTTTTGGAGCCCACATTCATTAAGGTCGTTAGGATAGTGGACAATTGTTTTGTCCTGTTGATAATGAGCAGTTGTTGTGGATAAAAATGGTTATAAATAGCTTATGGCCTAAACTTTGAGAATTAATGAATGAACTTAGACCTTCTTCCTCACAGCTCTTTTCTTCTCTGTTTTTGGCGTCTGCTTATTCAGCTATTTCTATTCCACCAGTTCTATCACACATTACTAGAGCAATTGAGCTAGCTCGAATCAGCCAAGACCATAACAGGTTTCAATTTAAGCAGATTGTCCTCTCATTTTCATTGCACAAGAGACGAGCCTTATTAAGAAAACGTAAATATAAAAATGGAAATAATGATGATAGAATACCTCAGCCACCAATATGTATCATAGGCCTATTTGCTGTCTTTGCAAGGTCGAGCATTCCAGCATGTGCAGCTTTCTTTTTCTTTACCTAAACAACAGCAATAACAATTATAATAATGACACTCAATAGCTACATAAATTAGAGATTAAGCTCATGCACCCATCTAAACGGATATTGAGAAAGAGGAAAAGTTAGTCGGGAGCACAAAACCTCATCGCTTGAACTTCTCCTTTATATGATAATAGGATTATTAGGTGCGGACACCGGACGCAGAGATACGTACGGACATCCACTTAAAATTTGACGTGGAGTGCACTTTGGTTGCTTTTTTATGCGTTTTATCTGCGTTTTAGTTGCACTTTAATTGCGCTTTGACTACTCTTTTGTTGCGTTTTTCTATTGCGCTTTGACTGGACTTTACCTGCACTTTACCTGCGCCTTAGTTGCTCTTTGACTGCTCTTTTGTTACATTTTTTTACTGCGCTTTACCTATGCTTTTGGTACGCTTGGCTTAAAGTTCCACGAACACATTACATATACAAACTAAAAATTAAATCCAATTGAATGTCCACATGTCCACTCTACGTATTGACATTTTATTGGAGTCCGGATGTACCACTACGTCCGGTGTCCGCACCTAATAATTTTCCTGATAATAGAGGTTGAGAAGCTGTTATAAGAAAGTTCCTTCAAAAAATTTTTTTTTTTTCAAAATTCAGGTCCAATGTAGCCTGCTTTACTCCTGGGATGCAACACCACCACAAATGCACCGTAATGGAAGAGCAATACCAGAAAAAGCACCAAGAAAATTACTAAATATAGTTTCAAGTGCAATTCTATTTAGTCATCCAACATAAAACGCAGATTTGTTCAATACAAAGGAATAGATCATGCTGCAAATTTATGGCAGGCAATATGCTAAAAAATCACTGAAGAATAACTTCTACAAGAGAACATAACAAGATATGAAGCAGATAAATTCATACCGCAGCTCCAATTATCTCCTTTAGTCCAAGATCATCAACACCAGCACGAAGTGGATCTCTTAAGCTAACCTGGAAGTCACGCATAAATGAACTGTCATTAAAGATACATGACAGTCTAATACACGAAGTTTCAAATTTTGATAGTTGCCAAACGGAAACAGGCAAATGTCAAGCAAGAAAATAAAATAGACGTACTACGACAATTTAGAACTAAAAACTGTTAGCCAGCTATAATCTTTGTCACTCTGGTTTATTTATGGAGTGTGTAAATGTTTTAGAAAATCAGTGAAAACCAACCAGATAAAAAGTGAACGAAAATCCTAAGAAGTTAAAGTTGGCTCAATTAGTACTTTACATATTCTAATGTAGAACAGTAAAATGTGCACTTCACTCCAACTCATTAAATATGCGATTCAAGCTCCAGTAAACATAAGACAATTTAGATTTACTTCGACAATTTAGAATTAAAAACTAATAGCCATCTATAATCTTTGTCACTCTAGTTTATTTATGGAGTGTGTAAATGTTTAAGGAAATCAGTGAAAAACAATCAGATAAAAAGTGCACGAAAATTCAAAGATGTTTAAGTTGGCTCAATTAGTACTTTACTTATTTTAATATAGAACAGTAAAATGTGCACTTCACTGCAAGTCATTAAATATGCGGTTCAAGCTCCAGTAAATCATAAGACTGCTTCTCATTGCTTTCATCTCTTCTAAATGAAAGTACTACGGCTGAAAAACATTGGGTTAGATCCAATGAGGTACATTCTTCAACTTAGGTAATCTAGGTCTTATGGCTATGATTGTGTCTATGGCAACCTCCATGAGCCTTAGGTCCATTTAGATCACCCTTAGCTTAGAATTTCAACCTACATCCTTTGTTGCCCTTCTCGTAAACCATAGAAATAGGGTGATTTCCTATTGGTTTTTCTCATTTGAGAACTCAAAGAAAAGGGTAACAAAGCACCGGTTTTTGGGATTTGTGTCCTCAAAATGCTTGAGGATGCATTAATATTGGAGCCATCCTTCACCCTATTCGTAGTCATTGGATCCCAAACCAATGACTACACACTTGACTAGTACAACTTGCATGTTAATGTGGCGGGCCCTTTTTTGCTAGGGCTCTCACTTTCCTAAAATTTCGAAAAATCATTAAATATCCTCATTTAATTATAGAGGTTTGGGAAACTAATTTGGGGAATTTTATGGACCCTCAAAGATCCTTAAGTTGTATTCCATCTTATTTTTTATTTATTTATGCTTACTTATGCATTTTTAAATTAAATAATTAAATGAGATAATAAAAAATCTAGAGCTTTGAAATTTTTTTGAAAATTCAAAATCATTCCGTGTACTTCTAAAGCCCTTAGATTATGAAAATATTAAATCCTTACACTTTCCTGTGGGCTCCAAAAATTCGGCCCCGGTCTCCTCACCGCGCATTGTTTGCTTTGCTTTTGTCTTCGGCGAGGGAGTTTTAATGAAGTAAGTTCCGGGGTAAATTTTGGAGGGCAGACGGGTTTGTAGATAAGACACTACCCAGAGATTTCGCCCTCATTTTACGAGGACTTTATGATCTGAGTTCTGATTTCCTATATGCGCAAGCCCCTATAATTAATTACCCCTCCCGATAACGAGAGAGAACTTTCAATTAAAGCTAGTCATCAATCATATACGTAAAGATACGTGTTATCTGGCGTATAGTAGCAGCAATAGGCTTAAGATTTGAAGATTTTGGAAATGGTTGAGAATTTGAAGATTTGATATTTAAAATTAGAAATTTCACCATCTTGCACTTAAAATGGATGGTGGGGGAATGGATGATGGACCCAATCAAGATCTCATGGTTTCGTCGTCTCGGGCCATCGTGGTCCTTGGTCTACTTAGTCAGAGGAGGTAGTCGACCCAACCTGACAGAAGGATCCTTATCGGCAGCCATGGGTTGCTTCGTTCAAGTGGACCTTGTAGACCTGGGTTGAATGTTTATCTAAGGAGACAAATTTGAATCCACCTTAGCTGACAGAGGGCTTTGTGCCCTATCGATCATATCTTATTTATTCATATCTCAAAGATTTGATGTCACTAAGGAGCGTATTGGCTCTGGTCATAACTGGTATTTCGTGGTGCCATTTGGCGGCAAAACCACTCGGTTTAGAGGGCCCTAGGTCATCATAACTTTTTATCCTGCGGTGCCATTTGGCGGCAAACTCGCCGGTTAGAGGACACATATCACGTCCTTACTGGCAGGAGATTATTTGAGAATGGATCCTAGTGATATTTTCAACTACGCATTTGGCTCTTTGTTAGCTGAAGTAAATTTTGATTTGTCCACCTTGGTAAACTGTTGCAGAGAGTGGATGAATTTTGCTTTAAGTGTTGATGGATTTATTTCAAAATTTAAATATCTTAACTTTTGGATGGAATTTGTAAATTTTGGATTTTGGACTGTCGGGAGGCATTTGAAACTATTTGTGAATGGACCCCTCCGGTTGATATTTGCATTCAACACGGCCATCATCGGGGTGTTTGGGGTCTGATGTAGACAAGGGGGGGGGGGGGGGTCAACTCATGTCCAAAATAATATGAATTTTGGCTTCCCTTGAGTCTACTATTTGAGATGAAATTTTAGCTCATTTATGAGCTGGACTTTAGTTCATTTATTGAACTAAGGGTTAGCTCATTATTAGCTAACATTTTAGTTCATTTATTATCTTACTTTTTATTAAATGTTATTTATAGTTTTAATGTCTTCCTTTATGATGTCTTTTGGGATTCCAAAAATGGATTTTGGAATCCCAAGTTATTTGTTTAGTCTTCCCATGTGTGGCTCCTTGAATTCCACCATGGTTTTATTGCTCTCACCTCCTTGGATTCCGGCCGGCTGCTGGTTTCCCGTGCCTGTGCTCCCTCTCGTGGCCGTGGCCCCTTGGTTCCGTGTGGCCTCCTTGGCTCCCGTGGATGGCTCTTCGGTTCCTTGGCTTGGGTGTGTTTTTTCGTGCAAAATAATTATGTTTTAATGATGTGATGTTTAGGTTCTTGTGATAATTAATGTATGTGTCCTTTTGTATTCCCCTTTCATACCTATAAATATGAGGGATTGTTTATGTTTGAAGTAAGTGAATGAAATGTGATTTTTGGAAAAGCTTTAACCTGCGGGTTTGCTTTGGAAATCCTGCGGGCTCTTTCCACCATTCTTTCTCATCCCCTCCGGAAATCCTGCGGGCTCTTTCCAACCTTTCTTCTCGGGTTTCTAATCTCTTCGTCTCTCCGCAAGTGCCATTCCACCTGTATCTTTCTTCCAAGTGCATCAACTTTAGGGTGTCTTTGAGATCGAGTCGAAGTTTGTAATTTCTAATTTCTTTTTATTTCTTTAATTTGAAATGTAAGAGTTTGTTCGTCCTTTTGTTCTTTCCTTTTTTTGTCTTTAGTCATTTTGTTGGAAGTCTTCGTTGTGTCGTCTGGTTTTCTTTTTGTGATAGAAAAATATAGGCACCCCTATATTTTTTGATAGCATCAGGGTCATTTCTATTTGATTGAACTTTGTCGACCCTATCAACTTACCGATAGGGGATCGGGTTTCATAGGCTTTGTGCCCTTATTTGTGAATTTTTTTGTCAAAGGCCTTGAAGGCCTAATATGAATGTATAAGATAAATATTTCGGTTGATATCATGACTGCAAATTTATCTTATGGCTCAAACTCTATCTACTCCTATTTACCTGCTTAGGAGGATCTGGTTTCATAGGGTTCATGCCTTTGTTAGTTAATTCTTATTATTATAGGCCTTGACGGCCTAATATGAATACAATAAAACAAATATACCAGCTGTCGCGATCGTATAACCTGTTTGTTGATTCGAACTCTGTCGACTTCTATTGACCCGTATAGAAGAATCGGGTTCGAACTTGAATTCACTTATCGACCCACGAAGGATCCCTAGACGTTACGTGTGTTCCTACAACACGCTTGTCGGGGCCCATACGGGTCGAGATTATATTTTCCCCTTTAGTGTGAACCTATGTGTATAAAATTTATAGTGCACGTGCAGGGGTACTTTGAAATAATTATAATTGTGCATATAACTATCATTTGGATGCACACAACTTTTCATTTAAGAGCTTATACACGCCTTTTGTCCACTAGTAAGCGTGTTGCGGATCCAGTGGCGGTATGGTCTTGATGTTATGAGGCATCTCCTCATCTTGATGTTGACTCCCCCCTTTCTCATTCACCGGGGAGGTCTTTTTAGGCTTTAAAATTAATGATTTTTGTTTTGAAGAGAACTTCTTTCAAGCTCTTTAATGTCGTAGGCTTGTTACTTCCGGTGTTTGTGGACATCAAAACGATTTTCTTCTTAAGTATAGGAATAAGAAGAAACTTTGGAACACCAGGAAGTTTAGTTCTAATTTGTTCAAACATCCCTTTCCTTATGCCAGGGGGTGGTCTCTTTTCGTACATCGAGTTATCTTCTTACTCGACATATTTTGCAGCATCTCAATCACCACTGTCGTAGGTGATATCCATACTTGTGTCCACAGTGGTTCGTTGTACATACGATATATCCACTATTGTTATCCACAAGCGGCTTGTATGTATTTGCAAGGGACCGTTGTATCCACTACAACCTCCTAGAAGTGTTTGTAGGATAGCCTTATCCCTTCATCATATCCACCCTTTCACCAATCTCGGATGGATTTGATGTATTTGCACTTGTTTGTGGGGACGAATCTTTGATTGCTACATATGGGTAATACTCGTGCGTTCTACAACTGTCTGTTGTTACTTACAAGTAAAGTGCATTGACTTTGTAAGGACTGTTGTAGGAGTCTGCTGCATTCATCAGTATCATCCACTGTGTATTTTGTCTCATGCGTTCATAGGTTTTGATAATTTGAAGTTTGTTCGTGATTGTTCAGATAATGTGATTGGATTACTGTTCATTGCTTGTATGCATCGAGGTCCTGTTCGCCACGAGTCCTCTGCTGTTTGCTTGTATTTGTTTGAATGCATTGATTTGTTATTTGGTATTGGAATTTAGATCTTGATTGTGCATTTTAGGATTCAGGTTCTACTTCTTATAGTTCAATTCAAGTCCAAGTTCTCTGTTGTTCGTACAAGTCCTCTGAACATTTTAGTTCAAATTCTATGCATTCATGTCCAAGTATAAGTCTTCTGCATTGTTGCCCAAATGAGATCTTCTTATTGTTCAGGTTTTGTGTACTTCAGTGAAAATTTCGACAACACCCCGGCTTATCCCCCATTTGGGTGAGATGTAGGGGAGCTGAGCCTTCCCACCACGCTACTCGAGCGTGTATGGTAGGTGTCCTTAGACACCGTGGTCGTACATCTTTTCATCCCACCATGCTACAAGAGCGTGTATGGGGCCTTCAATAGTACCCATACAAGAACACCAGTAGCTCTCCCCACCACGCTAAAAGAGCGTGCATAGGGCTTATCCACCTCGTCGTATGCGTCGCACCGGGCTTCTTCCTACCATACTACAAGAGGGCATATAGGTGGTTCTCCGGTCCGCTACAAACATCGAGAGTGAGATTTGGAACATCATACCTTTGCGTAATAGTCGTCGGCGGTACTGATGTCGAGGTCGAGGACCGTCCCCTCGTCGCACTTGTTGCACCGGATTTCCTCCCACCGTACTACAAGAGCGCGTATAAGGGGTCCACCGGCTCGTCAAGCGCATTGAGGACGAGGTTTAAGTTAGAAATTTATACCATGAAAACCGGCGGGGAAGATCGTGGCACGAGGCAAGGGAAGGGTCATGCATATTAATTATAATTATCCTTAAATAACTATGTTTATTTAAAATTAACTATAATTAATTAAAGTAATTAATTATAATTATTATAATTAATTAAAACTAATTAATATTAATTAACCTTAATTACTTAATATTAATTAATTATAATCAATAATAAATAAGTTATAATTAATTAATATTAATTAAATTAAATTAATTATAATTAATTAACATTAATTACAATCATTTAATTAAAATTAATTAAAATTAATTATAATAACTAAATTAATTAGGATAAATATAATTAAAATTAGTTAAAATTAACTTTAATTAAAAAAGTTATTCCCTCTCTCTCCTCCCTCTCTCTGGTTGGGATTCACGAGCTGTGGCCGTGGAAGAGCATGAGAAGGAGAAAGTTATCTCCACAACCAGTGAGCTCCCATAGTTGCTTGCGATCAAAATGTCTAACTTCCGATCCTACATGTAAGGGAACATCGCCGGAGGAAGCAGAGAAGTGCATGAAAGGACGAAAGTTACCTTCACAGTCCGACGAGCTCACATTGTTGCTTCCGATCAAAATGTCTAACTTCCGATTCAATGGGAAGGGCAAGCCGTCGGAGAGGCGACGTCGATCAGCCACGAAGGTGCCGGATAAGCACACGAAGGGTCGAAAGTTACCCCCACAGCAAATGAGCTCCCATTTTTGGCTTCCAACCAAAGTGTCATGACTTCCGATCCTACTGGAAGGAATAGTCGTCGAAGGCGCGAAGTCGTGCAGCCACGAAGGTGTCGGAGGAGCGAAGTCGAGCCGCACGAAGGAGTAGGAGATGTAACGGGAGAGATAGGGAGAGAACGGGCGTGAGCGAGAGTGAGCTCGGGAAAGGAGAAGAGACCGAGAGCTTCGGCCTCATTGCTTCGAGCCTTTAACGACTCGAATGAGTCGTGCGGGTGGGGGTGATCGTGGGGAGGAAAAGACGCAGACATGTCGCAGACGTGCGCGTCGTGCGACGACGTGCGGGGTAGAGCAAGTAAGCGACTTATATATATATTGTTTTCATTGCAGGTCAACATCTCCCAAAGTCATAGGATTGATCCTTCCTATTTTAATGAATCCAAAACAATCTTAAGAAATATAAACCTTTTTAGGAGTCATTTTTCTTCATGTATAGTGCTTATAACTCACCTACTTGACCAAATCAAATATGTAGCCTCTTTAACTAGACCTAAACTCTAGATTTTCATCACTTAGCTAAAATAAATGATCTCATCTTCCACTAAAAATTGAAAACTCAAACATAAAAGTCTGTTTTAAGAGCCTTTATATGAAATTCATCTTACCCAATGAAAATAATTTCACCAATTCCTAAATGAAACCCTTAGACAAGTTTACTTTTCTATTTTCAACAAACTTCTCTCTTATAAAATATTAAGAGTAACTAAAATTCATAGAAAACACTAAGGCTTCATTTGATACAAATGAGGTGTCATTCTACCCCAAAAGGTGGAATGTCAATGTCATTGGATCTTAGGATTCAATGAAAGATAGATTTTTCTCAAAAAATTATTAAAACAAAAATTAAACAATGGTCATCCGATGAGTTCTTCATAACCTTTAAAGAATATGAAATACATTTAAAATGTAGATAAATGCTTAAGTCACAAATAACTTAAAATGAAACAATCCTTGGGTTAAAATTAAATATCTTCCTATTCCTTAATAAAACAAAGTATCCAACCATAATGCCACATCACATGAGTCAGCACACACTAGATTCACAATCCCTTTGACATCCTAGGTTTATGAATTTTTCTTTTTTTATACATATAATTGTGAAGATTGGTGTGAAATGATTGATGGATTGTCTATATTGTGAGTGGGGGTGTCAATTTTTGACACGACCTGAAACACGACCTGAACCTGACCCGAAAAAATCCGGGTTCGGGTCAACTCGAACACGAAACGGGTCAAGTTTGAGTTCAATAAATCAACCCGTTTTAAAAATCGGGTCGGGTTCGGGTTGACCTAACAACCCGAAATTGACCCGTTTTGACCTGTTTTGACCCATTTTTTATCCGAAAATCGAAGATTGACCCAAATTTTTACGCGAAAACTAGCAATTTTGGGTCAACCCCGGGTCATTCATGTCGGGTTGGGTTGACCCGGACCCGAATCGGGTCGGGTTCGGGTTCGGAAACCTGACCCGTTTTTAAAAACGAATCGGGTTCAGGTTGACCCGAATAGTGCCGAGTCAGTTCCGGGTTTGACCCGAACCCGACCAGTTGACCCGAATTGACACCCCTAATTATGAGCACTTATCTTAAGTGTCAGGATAGATATATCTATTATTTTTATGCAGGTGCCCATACTAAAAAAAAACAAATAATTAAATAATTATCATAATAAAATTTATTAAAAAACATTGGTTATAAGCGAAAAGCCTTGAGTAGGGATGACCAACCGGATGGAAATTAGTTTGACAGAATAAATGTCAAGTAATCTGTGATTATACTTATATGTTTCCTAACATTTGACTTTCATAGAAAAGTCCATTTTTTAACTTTTCAAGAATAATTATAGATTTAGAACAACATGTATGTCAATGTAAAGCAGTTAAAGGAACGATGAATCAAAAAAATGAATCTCAAAGTGAAGCCCAAGACACATCAGAGTCAAAACTTAAAGACCCATAGGCCAAATCAAAATTTAACTAAGTTGCATTAGGCAGGCAACTCAACTATTATTTATTATTTATTTTCTTATTGTAATAAAAGACCTGCATATTATTTTGTAGTTGATTTCTTTTATACTTGATTGTTTGTTTACTTTAAATACGTATTAAAAATTTATGTTTTTTTTAGATTTATTCTTCTGCTTTACTTGGGGGTAGCCAATACATTTTATATAATAGACTCCGAGAAAAATACATTTTCTTTTCATTAAAACAAATAAGATAATATTTTCCAAATAAAATTGCATAACTTATACAAGAATAAGCTAACTTTTTCTAATTAAAATGAAATCCAAAGCCTTCTTATGGATCATAATTTGCAACTTGGCATTTGACTGGTTGTTTATCTATAAATGTGTGCTTATAAATCAACATCAAACCCATGTACTTAACTGATGAATATCATATGAATAGTCATGTGAGTCTCATATAAAAACAAAGTACTCACATTAAAGATTAGATAACAATAAATTGCATTATGAGTTAGCATGTGCATGCACTCACGATCAGACATTTTAGCTTAAATGGAAAAGCTGTAAATATTCTTTTCTAAATTCAAAATAGTCTAACATGTCTTACATATGTATTCAGGCCAAACTTGTATGATTTTAAAAATACTTGGATGAGTTTAGCTGGCCAGTCTTTTTAGGTAGTATTGTAAGACCAGAGTTTGGGCTGCCTCAGGTGAGGTTTCAAGTTTTTAAGTTTCATGCATTTCACTACTCATATTTAATCAAATATATTGTGAAGGAAAAAATTTTCAAGCATACAAATAAAAATGCAAGCTATATTATTGAGTCCATATAAAAATAATATTTTTATCATTCAGGATAATATGTTATTTTTTATATCATACTCGATAATCAAATATTTCAAATCCATTGGGGATGAAAAAAATCCCTATAATCTTATGTCCCAATACACATCCTTTAGAAATTATTCCCCTACGCATAAGACATTCCTTACAAATATCTAATCCAATTTCATTACAATACCATAAAACTTACTTGAGACACGTGAAAATAAAATTAGAAAAATGTCATGAGAGAGAGATAAATGCCCTGGAAAAAAAAATCACATTTGAGAAATTGCCAAATTATCAAATGGAAAGAAAATTGTAGAACACAAGTGATTTATTTTGGTAAAATATAGTGCATACGAGAATTTGCAACAGCATGAAGTAAAATTAGTAGTCAAAGAATATACTCAATCTTATATAATTGACTATAAAAAAACTTTTGTTCTTGTTACAAAAATAAATACAATTTGCATTCTAATTTCTGTAGTTGCTAATATGGATGATTTATATAGTAATATGATGTAAATAATTCATTCATACATGGAAATGTTGAAGAAAAAGTTTATATGTATCTACCATCGGGATTCAATAGATCTTTCACAAAAAATAAAATGTCCAAATAAAGAAAACTATATGTATTTAAACAATCCCTAAGGGAAGGGTTTGATAGATTTACAAAAGTCATGATTAGAGCTGTATATAAATAAAGACATAAATATACATTTTCATAAAATAATCTCTTTCAACAAAAATATGTCATAAATCTGTCAAAAGAAACAAAAATGACTAATTATAAATCTTGTAAAACCCCAATTGAATCAAGTCAGAAATTGGACATAGATGACGAAGGGACAAAAATAGATATGTGATAATATCAAATATTAGTTGAAAAATTAATTAATCTATCTCACACCCGTCCAAACATCCCATTCACGATGAGTCTTATCATTCAATCTATGCACAAACATAAGAAATTCGGCCTTAAAGCTTCTAGAGTGTTGTTGACCTCTGACTTAAGCTAAAAAAAAATGTTGAAACCATTACCTTTACCTTGCAAAGATCCTACTCAAAATCCCTGCCAAATCTCTCCAAACAACAGCTGCCCATCTCCTTATCCCGCTGCTCTATCCTGCTGCTAAAAATCTTGCTCAAATCTCCGCAGCAGCAGGCCAAAATCTCTGCAAAATCCTCATCCAGCAACATATCTGTCGCCATCATTTCAGAATAGAGTTTTTTTTTTTTAATTTTCCTAAGTCTAAAGCCAATTGAACTCTATTTCTCCTAGGCTCTCTATTATTCCTGCTCCACTTTTCTTCCCCCAGTTCTCACACACAGAGGTCGTTCTCTCTTCCTCCCCTCCACCCTTCAAGAGCTGCAGCCGAATACCCTGTTTTCTCTCTTCAAACTCCATCCTTCTCCACGTAAGCAAACTGCCAACATCTTCACACGCAAGCTTTCCGCTCCAGATCGAATCGAGCTCACCAACCATCTCTCACCCTGACCTCACGTTCCGTCTCCCGTCAAAACCAGTTGATCAATTCCCCCCTCCTCGTCTCTTGGTGTATCGGTGATGAAGGAGCCGTAAGCAACGGAAGATCATTCATTTGAATTTTGGCTCCTAGAGTTCTCATTAATCAGGAATGCTCTCTGGACATCAAGGCGATGGTGGACCACATCGAGGCAAAGCTTGTTCTCCTTCTTCCAATGGATCATCCTGAGGAGGATATGGAGCTCCCCTAGGATGGGCCCAGATAGGCGCATGCCTCTTTCTCTTGGCTCTGATCCAGAAAAATTTTCTTCCAAAGGGGTTAATATTTTCTGCAAGTCCTGTTCAGCCAAGTTAACAAGGCAACCTCTCAGAAAATTTGTGGAAATACCATCAATGAACTGGCAAGAGATAGCTGATAATTGGTTTGGGGATTGTTCATTTGGAAGGAGCTTCAGTTGTTGTCTGCGAGCATGATCTTGAAGGTGCCGTTTTGGAAAGAACAATTTCAGATCTTGGAGTGAAATCTTCTAAATCTAATGATATTAGTTCCAACAGGTACTCAAAGACCCTTAAACGCTCATGTAGTGTAGCGGGGATGGAATAACGTATAGCCACGATGTCACCCGACATCTACCTGAAGTGCTCACGTAGCGTGGAGGGGAAGGTTGCCTCTTGGTTTTTCCCCTAAGCAGAGGAGATGCCGGGAGGCTGCCGGATTTTTTAGTAAAAGCAAGGGACTTGGCACCAAACAAACAGGACTTGTAAACTTGAACTCAAATGAACAATAGTGGACTTGACTTGAACAATGTGGACAGAGAAGAGAACTTGTGAACTAATAACAAAAATGGACTTTAAACTAATGAATATACGATCAAGTTGGAAATGTAAAAAAAGAATAATGAGCTTATTTATTTAATTAAAAATTAATGGGTAAATAAAGGAAATCATAAACAAACTCTCAGTGAATATTACAATTTGCTTATAAATGATGAAATTAAAGTGATATGCTCATACCAACAAGCTAGTTCGCAAGCAAGAACCTACGGTGAACATGAACTTTCATGGGTGTATGTAGAAGACATATAGTGAACAAAATAACTAGCTTACAAGCATAAGTGTGAGCTTATAACACATATAAAGGTCTATCTAAAAGCCAGTACAAAGATTATCCAACACCACTTGTTGTAATATGAGACGTCTAATAAGTGCTACAATGTATTCATGATATTTATGCCCATAAAAAATGCAAGTGCTAGCTGACAATGATAACAACATGATCACTCATGTCATGAGCCATCAAGTGAGCATGACGAATCGATGATCAAGGCCTATTAAACAAGCTTTAAGTGAATACAATTTGCAAAGTGATCAATGTCATTTGACCCCCTTGCGAGAGACAAGAGAATTCAACATACAATGAACTAACTACAAAGGTGTATTCAAAAAGTCTGAAGCAAATACAGTCTTCATACAATCAATGTCACTTGATTGTAAGTAAATACACTGCTCTCTTATAAGTAAAGATATACGACAAATGTGATGATTCGTTGGTTGATCTGCATGAAGGAGATATGCAACAAATGTGGTGATCTCTCCACTACATCAATTTGCAAACACCATAAAGAAGAAATGTTGGAAGAATGAATACCAAGTTCAAGTTGAAGTATGCCTCTCTCACAGGCAACACGAGTCAACATGCAAATAAGGGCCAAGTAGAGAAATAGTGCAATGACCCTCCTATGGTCAATATCAATCAATTAGCAAGTAAGCATAGCAGTCAATCGCATAATGTTAATCTTAATATGCAAGGAATGTGACAACGGACCCATAGACAAATACAGTGACTGCCTATGTATTTTGAAGGTCAACACACAATGAATATGATAAGATGATTGATGAATTTGTGGAAAGAATATTAACAATGAATGCAATCCATTCAGTAGTCAACCTCAGTTCATAGATGAGCTCAGTCATCTACCTGCAGGCAATGGTGGCAGATTTGTAACGAATACAACACGCCCATGATGACTGTGTCGATGGCAGGGATGAAGGAACACAATAGCATCTCTACCATCAACCACAATTCAACTCCAAGGAAGAACAACCAAGCATAAAGGTTTAATAACATTACAGAATATCCATTTGACATTCAAATATTAGTACAACTTGAAGCATCTGGCATATAGTGGAGGTAACAATGTAATACATCGGAATGCATTTAGATGAATATAAGTACACTGTATTATGCCTACTGAAGTCAATGGTCAATGTTTGACAAAAGTGTTATAAAAGATGAAGAAATGAATGTCTTGTATGGTTCTCCTGGACAACTTGGTGTGATTTCAATTACTGCAATTATCAATTCGAAGTGGCGGCCCCAGATTCTGAAGTATATGGCATCAATAAAAATGCAATCATCCAAAGTTGAAATGATTAATTCTTTATTTAAGCCAACAATAGAGAATGATGATGATGGTATAACTTGAGAGTTGCTTATTGACCTCTATACAAGTTCTGAGAAGAGAAAGCCAGATCAAATCATTATGGAGAGAGTCTGAGTTCAACTAGGTTCCGAACACTAAGTTGGATAAGATTATTGAGGCTTGCAAGCTTCTTGATGAATAGTGGTCATGCATCCAACATGCCTTCTACGTATTAATATTGAAGTATTACAACAAACACAAACTTCTATCAGCCGTTGTAAAAAACCTGTTAAATGTCTAAAATGTCCATCACACATGCACCGTAATATGTATACACATAAGTACACAAAAAATGGGCAAATCCAATCACAACACCCGCATGGGCCCCGATGAGCTTGTTATGGATACACACGTGACGTCTAGGGATGTTGCGCGAGTCAATAAATAAACCCAAGTTAGACCCCGATCCTCTTGTGCAGGTAAATATGAGTCGACAAGGCTCGAATCCTTAAATAAATATGCGATCGTGATGTCAACCGAGATATTTATTTTAATACATTCATATTAGGCCTTCACGGCCTTAAAAAAGAAAATTCACCAATAAAGCCACATAGCTTACGAAACCCGATCCTCTGTCGATAACTCGACAGAGTCGACAAGGTTCAATCCATAAATGGAAATGACCCTCAAGGTCACCCCGATGATTACCGTCTTGAATGAAAATATTAATTGGAGGGGTTAACTCCAACCATTTTAAATGCCTCCAAATTCTCACAAAATACAAAGTATTTTCAAATGACCCCAGTCACCCCGATGATGGCCGCGTTGAATGCAAATCTCAATCGGAGGGGTTCATTCCAAACATTTCAAATGCCAACCCAAATATCTGAAGATCCAGAAATCTCGAGATCATCAAAATCTAGATGTTTAAAATTGAAATTAACCTTCCAACCATTTAGAAAAGAATTCATCCACCCTCTGCAACAGTTTGCCGGGATGGACAAATTAAAATTTACTTCAGCTCACATGAAGCTAATGCCTAATCGAAAATACCACTGGGATCCATTCTCAAATAATCTACTGTCAGGAAGGACGTGGTACGTGTCCTCTGACTGACGATTTTGCCGCCAAATGACACCGCAGGATAAACGGTTATGACCCGCGGCCCTCTGAACCGAGTGAATTTGCTACCAAATGGCACCATGGAATATCGGTTATGGTCAGAGCCAATATGCTCCTTAGTGGCATCAAATCATTGAGATATTAATCAATAGGATATGATCGATAGGGCACAAAGCCCTCTGTTAGCTAAGGCGGATTCAAAAGTAGGATAATATAAGGTCCCAAAAAAGTAATTCCCTATAAAAAGTAGGATAATATAACAAAATATATAAAAATATACAACAACAACAACATCAAGCCTTTGTCCCACTATGTGGGGTCGGCTACATGAATCCTTTTTTTCCATTGTGTCCGGTTAACAGTCAAATTCTCATTTAAATTTAATAAAGAAAGATCATTTCTAATATTTTCTAACCAAGTCTTTTTAGGTATACTTCTACTTTTTTTAACATAAGTCGAATCTAATACCTTAACTTTCCTAACCGAGTCATCGGAAGGCCTCCGTTTAATGTGACCAAACCATCTAAGGCGATTTTCTCTAATCTTATCTTCCACTGGAGCTACTCCAACCTTATCATGTATATGCTTATTTCGTATACTATCTCTAAAGGTCAAGTCACTCATCCACCTAAGCATCCTCATCTTTGCAACACTTAACTTAATATGATCATTTCGTCTACTCTTATTAATGACTTGATAGTCCAAAGTCATAATCCCCTCACTAGGTCTATTGCTACTAAAACTATACTTCAAATACTCAATTTTATAACTACTCAAGCGAAAACCTTTAGACTCTAAGGTTGACCTCCATAATTCAAGGTCACCTTCAACTCCCTCTCTAGTCTTATCAACAAGAAGAATATCAACAGCAAAAAGCATAAACCAAGGTACATCCTCTTGCAAATGTCTACTGAGAACATCCATGACTAAAGTAAAAAGACATGGACTTAAGGCTGATCCTTGATGTAATCCAATTGAAATAGGAAAATACTTGGTCAAACCACCTTGTGTTTGAACACAAGTAATAGCTCCTGCATACATATCTTTAATGATTTGAATATAAGCATTATTAACTCCTTTCTTTTCAAGAACTCTCCATAGCACTTCTCTTGGAAATTTATCATATGCTTTTTCTAAATCAATAAATATCATATGTAAAACCTCCTTATTCTCTCTATATTTCTCCATTATACCCCTAAATAAATGTATGACTTCCATACTAGACCTACTCGGTATGAATCCAAATTGATTTTGAGAAACATTAGTCTCACGCCGTAACCTACGCTCCATAACTCGCTCCCATACTTTTAAAGTATGACATATTAACTTAATTCCTATATAATTCGCACACTCCTGCGCATCACCTTTATTCTTAAAAATAGGAATTAAGGCACGCATTCTCCACTGATCTGATATCTTTTTAGTCTTCAAAACAGTATTAAAAAGTTTAGTAAGCCAAGAAATTCCTTCATCTCCTAAGCATTTCCACATCTCTATTGGAATATTATCAGGTCCAACAGCTTTTCCACACTTCATTTTCTTCAAAGCCTCTCTAACTTCAGTTTTACTTATACGTCAATAAAAATAAAAATCTTTATTTTCATTTAGGATGATAAAGTCACTAAAGTTAATCGTATTTCACATTATTCATTAAAAAAAAGCAAAATATCTCATCCACCTTTGTTGAATATCATCTTGTAAGAAAAGTACTTTTTGATCTTCATCTTTAATACACTTCATTTGAACTAAATCCTTTACTACTCGATGTTTGGTACATAAATTTTCACTTGGAATAACTTTACAATCTTTGCAATCTAAACTTTCTAATTTTCTTATAAGAAAATAATAAATCTGTGGTTTACTATATCCATTTTTATAAGTGATAAGATATTCATCTTTTTTCTTAAATAAGATATTAGCTATTAAGAAATCATAAGCTAAAGAAAAATCTAATATAGTCTTACCATCTTCATTTATCGTTCCAAACCCATAGTTATCATGGATGCTTTTAAAATCATCTACCTCTCTACCAACAAGTCCATTTAAATCTCCTCCAATAGAGGTATCTTTTGTATTAATTCTTTTAAGTCATTCCAAAATTTAAATTTTGAACTCATATTCAAAATACTTTAGAAGTATAAGCACTTATAATTTAATTATCTTAGCATCAACAATAATCTTTAAAGCTATAATTCTATATCAAATTCTATTAATTTTTATAACATTATCCTTCAAACTCTTATCTATAATCACACCTACACTATTTTTAGTACGACTCCTACCCGAATATCATAATTTATATCCTAAAATACTAATCTCCTTAGCTTTCTCTCCAACCTATTTAGTTTCCTGAATGCACAAAATATTTATCTTCCTCTGAATCATAATATTTATTAATTTCATTAATTTTCCTATAAGGGAGCCTATATTTCAAGTTTCCATCCTAATTTTAGTTTTATGGAGTAGCTTCTTTACCCACATCAGTCCTTGATGTGGGAACTCTTATCTATTTAACACTGCACCCAGGCGCCAGTGTAGCGACCCTTGCACACTTATCACTATATTAAGATCATATAATGCATCGCTTCCAGGGGACACCCTAACTATTTTTACAAAAATATAATGCGATAATAAATCTTTCATCAAAATTGATTATAATCCAGTACAACACTATTTAACAAATATGTGGATGTGTATAAACAATTCATAGAGAAAAATTAGAAAGTGGTTAATTTGCACTCTATATGAGCCAACTGAGAGTTACTCACTAACATATTCACAAAATGACTTGCTAATCTAACATTCAAAAACATCGTTTGCAACTTAGAATGGTAGATCTATACCATATAATCCACGTGGTGCTGAAGACCGTGGGACCCACTCTTCCGCCTCCACACAACAAATAACTATTTTTACCATAGGGTTGGAATCTACGAGCCTCACTATGCTACTCATCATAATACAAATTCTTGAGCACACGGATTAAGGAGCTTAGCCATTGGATCTTCTCCCTCATATCTCTTAGATTTCAATTCCCATGCTCCTCTTCTCCACATCACCGAATTTTTATTTTATTTTGTGTAATTAAAATTGATTTATTTCCATATTTAACATCCTTGGAGGAACCAATATATACCTCCAATCCTTATATAGAAAGTAAGCAATAAAATTAATTTATATATATATATATATATGTATATATATATATATATATATATATACATTTCTACACTATTTGTGATATTATATAGTCCAACATAATAAGCATTCCAAAGGCAAGATAAGGGACGTTTTATTATTGTATTATTTTTTCGTATTCCTTCTTTTTCCATTACTATTAGTTTATAAAAAATTTAAATAAATTTTCCCTAAGTTAATATATGCCATACATCTGTATGCTATGACTGGCTGAAGCGACCATGCGTTGTTGCACAAACCAATTAACAAAATAGTCTGATATATACACATTTGCAAATGAAGTATTTGATATCATGAATGGTCTCTAATGTACTCAGTCATATTGCATGGTTCTTCGAAACATGCTAAAAGAATGTTTCTTGAATTTTCACTTGTCGGTTTCAAGTTGCAGATAATTGAGACGATTATTTCAAACAAAAGAGTGGCAACAGCACATAGGAATGATTGAATAAAAATAGCGCAATGAGCTTATCCAAAAAACCAAGAAAATGAATGAAAATGTTTTGGCATACCTCAGATGGACCGAAGAGGCACACTTTCAAGTTTCCATCAGCCAATAGCCTCAATCTGTTGCAACCAGCACAGAAATGGTCAGTCATTGATGTGATAAATGAGATTGTTCCATGATGACCATCTATCATGAAGTTCTTGGCTGTATCAGAAGGATGAGCTGTAAGCCTTTTCACACCTTCAAATCGTTGTTTCTGATCCAATAAAAAAATTCAAGTCCTATTCTCATCATGTGGATAAATGTTCATTGACGCTACAATGATAAACAGATATAAAATTCAAATTTACCTTACCACTTTATCCAAAATCTCAGCATAAGGAACTAACTTTTTAATATTCCACACATTTCCATCGAATGGCATAAATTCTATAAATCTCACATTAATTGGCTTTTCACGAGTCAATTCCACAAAGTCGCAAATCTCATCATCATTTATTCCTCTCATTACAACGCAATTGACCTGCAAAGTGCGTTTTACACCAACATTTTCCCAAGTATTAGGAGGTAGGGGAAGTCATAATATAATGGCGGATTTAATTTGTGTGGAGAAGACTGAAAGAAAACGTGAACAGGCAATAGCATACTTTAACAGGATTAAATCCATACTCCACCGCAGCAGTGATGGACTCCATGACTCTTTCATGTCCTTTACGCCTTGTCAACAATTCAAACTTTGCTGGAACTAATGTATCTAGGCTGATATTTATCACACCGAGTCCACACTCTTTTAACTTTGGGATCTTCTTTGCTAAAACAATTCCATTAGTAGTCATCGCTAGTGTTTTCAATCCTTTCAAGCGAGAAAGTTGGAGGCATATTTCTTCAATGTCTTTCCTAATAGTTGGCTCTCCCCCTGTTAAACGAATCTTATCTACTCCAGAATTGACAAAAAGATTGGCTAATCTAATGATTTCATCAGAACTTAATAAATGAGAATTTGGTGTTAACTCAACACCTTCTACAGGCATGCAATATTGGCATCTAAGATTGCAGCGCTCTGTTAAAGAAATTCTCAAATAATTATGGAACCTCCCAAATGAATCAACTAACATATCAGAAGCAGGGTGATCTTCTTGTGATATTTCTGACCATGTGGCGCATGAAGTTGCATATGTCATCACCTTTGGGCAGCCTGGTCCATCACAGTTAGTACTCCGAATATCATTATTTCTGCTCTTGAAAGGACTGCTGGTCAAACCATCTAAGTTAAACCTTAAAGCCTCCACCTGTTTGAGTAGATCAATAAATAATCACAATGAATTTTAAATCATTTTAAGTTGATGAAGTTCACAGATTGTAGTCTAAAGTGATAACCAGAAGATAGGGGAGAAACCAACCCCCCTTTTAAGAGTGAGCAAATTTACCATGTAAATAAATTAGTAATTAAAAAATAAAATGGATAATAAATAATTCAAAACAAAATATAGTATTTTATTATGATTGATGAATTGACCTATGCTTACAAGCTTTTCAACCTATTTTGTATTTTTTTTATTTAAGTATATCATAAAAAAAATAACTCAATACTAGTTTCAAAGCAACGATTATTCAGCTCTTAAAATTGCATATAAACTACATCATAAAATAACTAACAAACCTCCTGTTGACCTCATTTTTGTATGAGGTCACTAAGACCCTTCCAGAAGCCAGATTTAATCCTAGACCCTAGGATCCACTCTAGACCTTAGGATCTTTCCTAGAACTAGACCTTAGAGCCTATTCTAGAGCCTAGGATTCCCTTAAATCCTAGATCTTAGAATTCTTCTAGATCTTAGGATCACTCCAACTTCAAATCAACCTCCACCTTTGATCAACCTCAATTTTAAATCAATTCCTATATTTAATCCACTCCAATTTCAATTTGATTCCTACCTGTGACCAATTTGAATCTCAAACTCCATCCAATTCAAGTTCAAATTAATTTAAACTTCAAATCAAATCCAAACCCAGAATTCAGACTCAAATTCAAACTCTAGAGGCCTTGTCCTAAAGACCCTTTTTAGAGATTTTTCAAACGTTTCAAAACCCAATCAAATGGCCTCTGATTCAGGGTCTATCACTTGCAAAGTGATAAGACATGTCTCTAGAGGCTACCCTCCAACTTTGAGCTCATTCTGAGGTCTCTAACCCCAGAATCTGAATTAAAACTCAAAGGGTGTAAAACCTTCAAATATTTACAGCCTATGCCACTGAGCCTAACCCCTTTGAGATCTTGACCTTGGAACCCTTGTCCAAGCTTCCAATCACTTCCAGACCCTTGATTTTAACCCACTGAGCAGTAAACTGCATTTTTCAGACCCATTTTTGACCATAGTTAACCAATAGGTCAAAATTGACCAAAATACCCCTATGGAGCTCAAATAGGGATTTCAAACCAAATGAGCTCCAAATGGGATGCAACCACCTTTGACAAATTTTAAATGTCATTTCAAATCTTTTGAACCCATTTCCAACCCTTGAGTCAACCTGGTTGACCAAGTCAACTGGTTTGACCCAAGAGGCCCTTTAAGGGTCCAAACATGTGTTTTGACCCAAATGACCTCTTTAGGCCAACCAACCACCTCCATTGTTCTTAAAATATCATTTCAAACCTGTTGAGCCCAAACCCAGACTCTGGGTCAACCTGGTTGACCAAGTCCACCCAGGTTGACCAAACAGGCCCTTAGGGACTCAAATAGGGATTTTGATCAATTTGACCTCCCTAGACCCAGGAACTACCCTCAATGGTCTCCAAATGCCTTTTCAAACCTGTTGAGCCCAAACCCAGACCCTGGGTCAACCTGGTTGACCAAGTCAACCTAGGTTGACCAAACAAGCCCTTAAGGGTTCAAATGGTGATTTTGACCAAATCGACCCCTCCAAACCCTGGGACCACATCCAATAGACTCAGGATGACATTCTGAATTTGTTGAATCCATTTCTAGCCCCTGAACCCAACTGGTTGACCAAGTCAACCAGTTTTGGCCTAGAAGCCCATTAAAGGCCCATTAAGCCTTCTTAATCCATTTGACATGCATGGCTCTTGGAACCACCCTCCAATCCACCTAATCAACTCATTTGAATTACCTAAATGAAAATTTCATAACCCTTGATGGAGTTGACTGGTCAACCAGTCAACTCAAGGCTTAAGGGACCATTTGTATGGTCAAACCTTTCAACCCATTGAACCTAGCTCAAGCCACACCCATCCAGCCACTTGGAAAGACTCCATGACCTGCTTGGATGCCACATCAGCCCCATTGACCAGTTGACTGGTCAATTTGGTCAAACCTAGGGTTTAGACCCTTTTAAAAGGTCCTAATCAGCCTTTTAAGCCTTTTTCCCTGATTTAACTCCCCAAGGCTGACCTATTAGTGACCTAAAGCCCTCTAATAGGCCCTCTAACCAAGCTCCATCCCTTGTTTAGCCATAAGTGGCAATGTCTCCTCTCACTCATCCCAAGTCCACCCAATAGGAGCAAGGCTTGTCCAGCCCTTTCCGCAGCCTTCCAGCTTTCCCAGGGACAGGTGGCATCATCTGGAGAGCCCCCTGCATCAATCCTAGCCATCCAATCTAGCCCAGCTCGTTTGAATAGGGAGAAAGGCAACTTTTGAGCATTATTGATTAAAGCAGCTTCTCTCACTAACCCTAGCCTCCCAGATCGAACTCTCAGTTCGTTTTGAATCTCCAGAGCTTCCTCTACCTCCCCACTACAAAATCCAAGTGGTTGCACGTCACCGGCGGCAAGTTCTCCGGCGAACCCACCACCTAGACCGTCCCAAGCCTATAGCAGTCGATCCAGACGTGTTCGAGCTCGGATTTCTGCTGGGGATCTTCACTTGGACAATCTACAAGCTCATCCATCCAGAAATTTCGAAGATCTAACGGTATAACTCCCTAAAACCCTAGATCTAGTTCACATTAGTTAGATCTAAATAGCTTTATGCTTTTAGGGTTTTAGCTAAAACAAACTATTCCCCATTATTTCTGTTCATGCCTACTCTTTGTGTTTAAAATTTCAAGTGAAATGATCGATCCGATCGAAAGAACGAGGCAAAAGACGTTTTCTAGGGCGTCACTCACGGTTTCCGGTGAGTGTGCGTTTTCTGGACCGTTGATCGTTCGATCAACGGTCCAGATCGAGCCCTCCCGCGGCCTGATCTGACTGCGCCTTCGATCTGTCGTTCGATCAGCCGTCCGGCGAGATCAGGGCCGTCCATTCGGAACAGCGGGATCGAATCTCCGCCGTTTGATCTTCTCCTGGTGAGATCAAACCGCGGGATCTGATCTCAGCCGTTAGATCGAACCCGCGGTTAATCCAACGGCTGTCAAGAGCCGCTGACGTGGTTAAGTGGAAACCGCGTGAAGCGGCCCGCGGCCGACGCGTGTCCCCGCCGTCAAGCGGTTTCGATCCCGCCAATCCGAGCGCGCCGCGTGTCTGACCGCCGCCGTTTAATTAAGGAAAAATGTGTTTTAATTGATTTTAATTACAGAAAGTTTGGAAAATTATAGTAAATTAAATACAGAACCAAAAAATGAGTATAATATATCATTTTCTTCAGTTTTTCATCTAGTTTATTTTAAAAATAAAATCAAACCCTTTTGGTTATTATTTTATTAGTAATTTAAGAAATACAGAAATATGTATTTTATTTTTAATTAATTATGTATAAATTATTTTTATCTGAAATTTGGCATGCATGTTGTTGAGTGCATGGCTGATCTCCAGAAAAATTTTCAATATTATTTGAATAGATTTTGATGATATTTTGAATTATTGGAGCTTATTAACCTTTTTTATATTTAATTAAATATTAAGTATTTTAAAAAATACAAGGAAAATCTTTTATTATTTTCAAACTTCCCTAGAGATCAGTGGATCTTTCAACTCATCAACATGTATTTTAATAATATTTTTAATTATTTTATAAATATATATATATATATATATATATATCCATTTATATTTATATGTTTTAAAATATATTTTGAAACTATATATATGTAAATCTTTAAGTATTTAAGAAGTCACTTGAGATCTTAAATGTTGATTGAGCATATTTGAATAGAAATAAAGGGGATGATTAGTGGATAATCATTCTTTGATTATTCACTAATTTTGTCTTAATTATGTTAATTAGTTAATTGCATGCTTAAGGTGCACACACCACTTAGTCTAAGGCTCTCCTAGATTTAGGTATTGAATGTGTTTATGTGGTTCATGCATGCCTTGTGTATTGAGTATGAGGGTTAGTTCAAACATTGATTCAAGTCCATCAAGATTAGTGACATAATTAAGGACAATAATTAAGGACTCATGTATAGAAAACTTAGAAAAATTTCAATAATTAGGATTCACTTCCCCTTGAGTTGAAATTTTGAACATTTGAACTTAGTGACACCCTCAGCCCCTAGAGAAATTTTTCACTGATTTTTGAGGTCATTAGGTCCCCTAATTAATTTTCTAAGTCTTAAACCCTTAACTAAGCCTTTAAAACTTCTAAAATTGTAATAAATTCAATTTAAATCCAAAAATTACATATAAACCCTCAAACTGACCAGAATTCAGTCCTTAATCTATGATAATTAAAAGCCCCTTGATTTGACAGCATTTTAAACCCTAATTTAATTTTAAATGAAAATTAATGTTTAATTAAGATAATTAATTAATAATAATTAAAAAAATCCCAAAATTTCCCAAACACTTGGGGATCCCTCCTTAGGTCATTTCTGACCTTTGGAGGTGTTTTCAAGAGATTGGGAACTTGTTTGAAGCAAAATCACAAAAGAAGCCCTCTAATTAAGAAATTTAGAAAATTCATTAAATAGTCAAAATTTCAAACCTTCATAACTAATTCTATAAAAATCCAAATCACCCAAACTCACTTGCATTCAATTCCTAATAAGGTATAATATTTATAAAAAATATTAAATTCCAGAAATTTGCAATATTTTAAAAAGTCAACAAATTGGTCAAACCGTAGTCAAAACTAGTTCAAAACTTCAAACCTTCGTAATAAAATGCAGAAAAATCTGATTTCAACGTACTTACCTTCTAACTGATCGTAGTAAGGTCTAGTATTTTAATAAAATACAAACATTCCAGAATTTGAGCTTAATCAAAAAGTCAATTTTCAACCCTTTAATCAATTCATTAAAATATTTTAAAAAATTCATAAAAGCTCAAATCATTCTAAAACTCAGAGAATATTGGTTTAATGCTTAAAACACTTAACAAATCCTTTAAAACACAACAACCACCCTAAAGATGAAGTTTATTGGCTGGACTACTCCGGGCTGCGGGGCTAAGTGTCCTAAGGAGGCTGGTTCCTCGAGCCTGGTGGCACAACGCCACGAATGGATTCTAAGGGGTGTTAAATCTTAAAATAGATTAATCTTTAATTATTTAACATTTCTAAAAATCCCTAATTCAATTACATTAATTTGGTTTATCGGCTGGACTACTCCGGGCTGCGGGGCTAAGTGTCCTAAGGAGGCTGGTTCCTCGAGCCTGGTGGCACAACGCCACGAATCAATTAATGGCAAACTTAAATTAATCAAGCTTTTAAAATCAGTAACTAACTCATTTTAATATTAATCCACTCTTTTAATTCTAACCAATTTAAATAACTTAATCAACCCGATTGCTACTGGGTAACCCAGGCCTACGAGGCTATTAGCTTAGCCCCAAGGAAGGTGAAATAAACTTCACGGCCTCGGTGTGAAACAAAGGTAGCAATCAATTAACTTTTAAAATATGTTTAATTAAAATTCTTAATTCATTAATATTTAAATTTTAATTTAAATCCCCTTCTAAGCCTTAACAAATCCAAACTTTTAGACAACTTTAACTAATCACCCACTTTAGGATCTATCCCAGCCACACGACCTTTCTCACACACTTTAGATGATGTGCTAGGACAACCAACTTTAGATCTAGGATAGGCCGGTGTTTACTTTACTGCTGTGTGCCGGATTTTTCGTAGTTTTCACTGCATGTTGTGGATGAAATTGCTTTGCTGTGTCTGCTTACTTTTTCTGTACTCTGTGGATGGATTGATGTGTTTGGCGACTAGATTACCCTTAGGTTAGGTACGATCTGGATGTTGACACAGTTTTCTGCAGGTGGCCACGCTCATGCAGGGCAATATAAAAAAGGGGGCAAATCAAAAAAATGCATAAATATTATAAACTCTTTGCACAGGTGCTTCAGCTGCTAAAGCCCCCAAATCATAAAAAGAGCGTGGCCAGTGTGTTTACTTTCTTTTCTGCTCATATACAACTGCTTGGGAATAACTGCTTTTTTTTTATATATTAATTGCTTAGGATAACCCTGCAGGTGAGTCTAGATTTTTATTTTGATATCAATGTAATTTGTGCAAGTGTCAAGTGTTGTGAAAGTTTATTTTGAGTTGGGATACATAGATCCAAAGCTTGGATTCCAAAGAGGAAAGGATACCCCTTTGGGGAACACTCCTTTTCCATTTGGAAATCCAAATTTGGATCATACCTCTTCCTTACCCAAAGAGGAAAGAGTGGCCTTCCCCTTAAAAGGAAGTGCCCTCTTGTCCATTTGGGTAATCCACTACGAAGATTCCAAGAAGATTGAAGAAAAGGAGTCCAAAGAAGAATGAAATTGAAGATTTGAAGATTTGAAGATTGAGAGTATCCCACTCAAAATAACTTGCGTCATTACTAGGCTTAGAATCCGGGTTGTTGTCAGTGGTGCCCGGCCACTTTACTTTCTGTAATATTCTGGTTTGTAATAAGCAAGGCAATTCTGCCTATGGACATTTATTAATTAATTTGTATTTGAATTGATGATTTGATTGCCTTTAGGATTACTTGTTTTTACTAGTTTTTTGGCGATTGCATGCCGCTCTTTGTTTTCGCCTGGATACGTGAGACTCGTGAGGGTGTGAAATTTTTATACTCATAATCTTAAAAGTCTAAAATTTTAGTGAGTCTAAATAACATAGAAAGATAACGAATCTAGGGAATTAGCCGGGGATCGACCCCGGGGTCGCATGCATATTTTTGCATTACTCTTTCCTTGCTTTAGACCCTTCCTCGCCTGCGGGTAGAGTCCGGATAGTCTGATCTATGAGGACGAGGTGCCGGACCTGGGGAAGTCTAGTCTTCTAAAAAATTATTTTATAAGCCTGTTTTTAAAATTTTCAAGCATATTTGATTTGAGGTTGTTAACCAGCATGCATTGCATTAGATACAAATTAAAGAGTCAAAATTTTAATTTCATAGTTCTTAGAATTTTAGCACCCAACATAAGTCAAAGGGGCCAATTAGGAAAATCTCTAGATGTCGGCCCTGCCTCCCCAAAACTTTAAATATAACGTCCCTACCACTCTTTCATAAAAGACCGGATTCATGTATTTTAAATCGATTAGGTGGTTAGCTGGCTCCCCAATCCAGGCCGGGGTAAGTCCAGATTTTGCACTGCATTAGTTAGGATCGGACGACTGTGGTCCAGTGTCCAAAATAGATTTAGGTTCCGGGGCAGATCTTTGATTATAAGACCCCAAATTTCGGGAATGTAGTCTCAAATTTCTAATAAAATGCTCAACTCTAATTAAATATTATTTCAATCTAAAACATAAAGCCCAACACTTAGATTAAGTTGGGACACTTCCGGATGGTTCTGGAATCTCAAAGTGTCCCCTACCTCTCCTCCTTTAACTCCGTTAATAACTGCTCAATTTTGATCCATTCCCTTTTGAGTTTCCAAAATTCACTTCTCTTTTTGATATCACTCCTAGAAATTCTAACAAAATTTTGCCGTTATTTTAATCGAGAGTTTTCGTAGGAGATTTTATCTCCCTACGATGTAATTAACTACGAGGGCTTGCGCTCGTAGGAGATTTAGAACCACACACACCTGATTTTTAAAAATTGATTTTTTAAAATTCAATTGGATTTCTTTGGGAAAATTTAAAATATTAGTGATCATTATTATCATATTTAAAGAATTATCATTGAATGATATTTTCTCCCTTCGGAGAGATACATCTTTCTTTGATAAGGCTTTGGATGTGAACCTAACGATCACACTTCTTGAATATTGTATTGGATATTCAGTTGAACCTCATTTTGACCCTTCGGGGTCATATGAATTTCTCTTTAGCATCCGCTCACAATATTCAAGTTGGATTTCATAATTCTAAGTCTGAATACCGTCATGAAAGTTTATTTTCGTCCTTCGGGGTGATATACTCTTTCTAACGAGTTGATTCGACCTTAGAATTAGAACTTAACCTTAATATTAAAATCCCCAAAGAAAACTAATATTTTTCAAAACATGTTTTCCAAAATTCCACCAACAAAAAAATGGCACGCCCGGTGGGACAAATCTCTCTCTCCATCTTTAATAATGGCAAAATTTTGTTTTATCGGTAGTTTTAACTATCATTTCTTCCGTTGGTCCCTTTGCCCATTTCTTCCTTGGGTGAGTGTGGCCAACATCTAAAATAATAACAAAATACTAAAAGAGAGGTTTCACCTCTAAATTTGGCTTTTCGTTCTGATTTTGACCTTCTGCCCCAGCACAGCCTGTGAGGCGACAGTGTCAAATCAGATCTCTGGATATCCTTTTTAATTTTATGGATTTATGGTCGATAAATTTCTCGTTCAACATATAAATCCTTAAAATTGAAAAGAATGCAAATCTTTGATTTCATCCCAAAACTTGTTAGTTTTAACCCCCTCACTTCCCCTTTGATTTCTAAGGGTGGGGAGGGTTAAACTATTCCTCCTTACTTGAGCTTTCTCACAATTCCATAAGCCTTCGGGCAAGGGGAAACTCTGTCCGTTGTGTTTTGGAACCTGTAAGAAAACCCCTTTTCAAATTCTCAAAATTTTCAAAAAAAATTATTTCTCAAACTCCAAGTTGTCATGTGTTACCCCATACGATTTCCTCGTGGGCCAACATATGTCATACTTTCAAAAATAACAATGAAATACTTTTCTACCATTCTTTTCAAAAAAAAAAATCTAATTTCAATCATTTTCTTTAACTTTCAGAAAATTTCAAATGGCTGGCCAACTGATTTTCTCTTTTGACCGAGAGTTGTCCTCAACTGTTAATGACCAAGGGAGCACTGTTATTTTTGGAATGGGATTCAGTACTCTAGAGCTCTCTATGGATGGACACCAGATTGTGAGCCTGGATGCCAGTAAGGAAACTCCCCCAGTAGTTGAGTTAATTGTGGGATCTGCACCCACCTTGCCAGTAGTCAGTGATGATCAGGAACAGTCTGAACCGGTTGTTGAGCCTCCCACTGAAATTAAGTCTGTTTTCGAAGAAGGGTCTAGTTCTGGACTTAGATTCACCACGAAGAATCAGAAGAAGAATTATTTGAGGAGACTTAGAAAGAAAATCTCTAAGGCTAAGAGAGTTCTACCCTTTAAGACCTTGGCTCAAGTAGAACCTGAGGCTGTTGAGGAGCTACCTATTCCTGCTTCCTCTCCCCTCCTAAAGGGAAGTCGCTTTTACCCCCTTGGCTTCAGCTCAAGGGGAGGAGAGGATAGCTAGGATAGCCCGTTCTCCACCATGCCCGGTCGACTACTCGACCAAGAAAACTCAGAAAGAAAAACATCTTCAAAAGACAAGGACTCTGAGAAATATAATTCATACTTGCGCTGCACAGACTGGGCAGACTAAAGAAGAATATGTGAAACAGTTGAAGGGAGTGATCTCACATCGCTTCCAAAAAGAAGTATTGAAGGAAGAAGTATCTGAAGCAAAGAATTTAACCCCTCAATTCGTTAGAAAGAATAAGAAGTATGCTAGACAGCCCGCTACTTCAGTACTGGTTGATGGATATCACTGGGTGCCACGCCCTCTGTCCTCTCAAACAGAGGGTATTGTGTTGACTGGGTCCGAGAGAGGCCGCCACTCTACTGGTAGACCCCCGGTACCCCCACATAAACCTGTAAGATTGGCCTCAGTGATTGTCAAACCAAAGGGGGTTGAAGTCCAAAAGTCTGTGGACCTTAAAGGAAAAAGACCTAAATCTCCTGAAAGGAGATATGTGCCAAAGAGAACCAAGTTGGAGAGTCTGCCACCACCTCCTAGAACTTCTAAGTTCATTCTGCAGCTCCAACGAGTTTCAGCCAACCCCGCTCCGAGTTCAGTTGAATTGATGGATGTTCAGGCTAGTACTCCAGTTGTTACAGTTGATAGTCCTGCCGCGGTCAGTTTGACTCCGGATCCAATAGTCACCGTTCCTGCTACCCCAGTTGATGATCCCCAAAGTTCGAGTGTCATTCCTAGGCCCCTTAGTCAGGTGTCTGAGGACCTTACCTTACCAGATGTGGGAACTATCACTTTACAAGCTCCTACTTCTCCTGAGGAATATGTCCCTCTCCCTGTAGAGGATGCCACTCTTCTGACTACCAGTTCTGGGATAGTCGAAGAGGAGAGAATTGACCAGGATTTAGAAATGGAAGATGAACCAGATACAAAATCTCAACCAGATCCTAATCCAAAACTTACAGAAATCATCGCCCTTATGGATTCTGAAGAGTTGTTTGATATGGCTGAGTATAAAGGATACTTACCCCTTGACCCTAAATCAATTGGGGATAGACCGGTCGAGGAGGTAGTTCAAGAAATAAGAAACATCTTGTTGAACAAGAGAAGGAACGGCTTCTTTTGACCCTGATATGGATGATCTCCTCGGAGATGAAGATGATTATGTTGGGGGCATTCATGTGGTTGAAACTAGAGGATCTAATAAAGAAGCTGAGCCCAGCAAGCGCCGATTTGTTAAAGATGATGATCCGCATGCTGTCGAGTCAGAGTCAGATGAGTCTGTGAAAGATAGAGATGAAGAACATATAAAAAACTTGGAGACTCAGCTCGCTAGCATGATGTCACAAGTTAGAGAAATGCAAGAGAAGTTGGACAAATCACAGCAAGAGTCTTTTATGATCCACCAGTCAGCTCGAGAGCTCACAGAAAAGGCCAAAAGGGCAGAACTTAATTCCAGACCTCTCGAGTCACCACCTGTGACTCTCCCTTGTCCAGTAGAGACACCTCCAGTTCACCCTGCAGTCTCCTCCATTCCTTCAATCCCACCTCAGAAGGATATCAAGCAATTAATTGAGGACCAGGTAAGGGAGGCCTTAGCCCATGCTCAAGGAACTGTGTCTATTTCAAAGGGTAGACCCTACCCCGAGGAATATGACTTAGTTCCTTACCCAAAGGGCTTTGTGCCACCAACTTTTAAAGTTTTCACTGGAATCGAAAACCCGAGACAGCATCTGGCCCACTTCCGAGCAAGCTGTTGCAACGCAGGAGGGTCAGATGCTCTACTATTTCGCCAATTTGTAAGTAGTCTGTCCGGCATTGCTTTTGAATGGTACGCCGATCTGCCCAACGGTTCAGTAAGAACCTTTAGCGACCTAGAAAACCTCTTTCTTAAGAGATTTTCTGGAGCGCAACAACGCACCACTGTGGGCGATCTCGTGGTTGAAAAGCAAAAGCCGGGAGAGTCTCTAGTTGAGTACATCTTGAGGTGGCGAAACCTCTCGATGAAGTGTGAACCCCAGTTGCAAGAACAACATGCTGTGGAGATTCTGTTGAAGAATATCCACGGTCCTGTTGCTTTTCTCCTGAAGGGTTTCACTATTAAAACTTTTGAGAAACTTCTTAATAAGGCTAGCAATTTGCAGGAAGAGGCTCCTAGGATGCCATTCTTACGAGAGCAGTCTGAGGAAAGGAAGGGTCCAAAACTGGTGAAGACATTTGAAAAGAAAGCTGTGGTCTCAGCAGTAGATAAAGGAAAGAGGCCAGTGATTAGTCAGCCTAGCACTCCACTTCCACCACAGCCGCCTCAGAAGCAGCCCTTTCAGATAGTCCCTCAACATACTAGAGATCCCTCTTTCATCCCTTTTAGAGAGAGATTGGCAAAGCCTTATCCATTTAAAAGGGAGTCAGTTAAGAAGATCTTCAGAAGTCTGTTAAAGAAACCAGATTTTCAGTTGCCAGAGGCTAGGAGGCCTGAGGATGAGAGCAAGAAAGATGATCCCAAGTATTGCCCGTACCACAGGATGCTTAGTCACCCTCTTGAGGACTGCGTTGTGTTCAAAGATTGGCTTGAGAGGAACTACACCCAAGGTAACATCATAATACCTAAGGAATACTTGGTCGATCCAGAAAAGGCTTCAATTAAGACCATTTCAGGTAATCCTCTTAACTCTTCTTGTTTTGTTGAAGATGGTTGGGACATTGCTTTGTCCCGGGCACTTAAAAAGTCGATTAACAAGTCTTTTCGTCTTTCTCAACAGCTGACTACGATAGCCCAGGCCCCGGTGTGGAAAGTTGACCTGGACGCTTCGCAGAAGGATGTTGAGCCACTTCCCTCTCCAGTAGTCTTAGGAACTACTGAGAAAAATGTGAAAGAAGAGAAATCTGATTTTGTAGAGAGGAAGTGTGTAGATGAGAGATGTATTAGAATGGCGGATGGTGGTGTTAAAACCCTTTCCCCTCTTTTGTTATCTGACTTTTACTTTGCCCCATCAAAGGCGAAGGGTCAAAAGATGAATAAAAAACATCCTTCTACTTCTGTCTTGATGATTAACCATGAATCTCAAATGCAAATTGATGACTCTCCTGTTTCAAATCAAACTCCTAATGAACCAAATATCGAGGTTAGTCAAACCAACCTCCCCGAATCGACTATTCAAGAAGAGGTCGAATGTGAAGCTTTATCAGAAAGTGATTTCCCTCAAATCAATTTTCAAGGAAATCCTATCTTGATAGAACTTTCAGATTCTGACTCGCTTTCAGGAAATGATGATCCAACACCTATGGTGTGTGTAGACACTGCCCTAGTTTGCCCGCCCGAAGACGTCGAGCAGGTGCAACTCCGTGGCGGTAAAGTCTTACCCCCTAGGTTGCCCCCTCAGGATAAAGGCAAGCAACCTTCATTCGAAAATTTAAGTCCGGATTCCCCTCAACAACCAGAATTCCCTTTAATTCCTCCGGGTTTCGAGTCTGTCGTTCCTAAGGTTGATTACAATGTTCTAGCCCACCTTAGGAAGTTGCCAGCAAAATTAAGTATTTATGACGCCCTCCTTCTTTCCAAAGAAATGAGGGAGTCTCTAATTAAAGCACTTCTCGATCCCGAGATTTGCTTAACACAGTTGGCTGCAACTTCAGAAGGTGAGGCTCTCTACTTCAAAGAGGTCCCTGGGGTTACCTTTTCAGACGAAGATTTACTCTTGAGAACTGCTGACCACAATCGTCCCCTCTACATTACTGTAGATGTGGGAAATTTCAAGTTATCAAGAGTCCTTGTTGATCCGGGTGCATCGGTCAACGTGATGAACATAAAGACCCTTGCTTATCTCAGAGTTGATACTAGCAAGCTTTCAACCGACAGGTTGGTGCTTCGTGGGTTCAACGAGAAGGGCGAGAGAGCTTTAGGTTCAATCACTCTACTCCTGGAAGATAGGAGGTTTAAAAACTGAAGCTAAATTTCATATAATTGATTCAACTACGTCCTTTAACGCACTTCTAGGTAGACCTTGGATTCACGAATATAGAATGGTTCCATCTACCCTGCACCAATGCATTAAGTATCAACGAGATGGCATTGAACATGTGATTAAGGGTGATTTGCAACCATTCTCAATTCAAGAAATTGGGATCTACGAAGATGCTGCATATTTTGTACCAAAAGGGTCCTCGTCCCGTTCTAAATTAGAGATCAAATTTGAGGAGAAAATGGTTGAACAAAAATTCAACCAAAAGAAAGAAAAAGATAAGAATATCAATCAAGAAATGATTCAATCGAGTAGTGAAGACGACTCTGATATTGTTGTCCTTAGACCTCCAAGCACATTACCTCAAAGAGGTGGGAGGATGGCTTTAAGGGCACGAGGTCGAGGCCGCGCTTCATTAGACAGGAGAGCAGCACCCGTATACATTGATTTGGAATCAGATTCCGATAGTGAAGCTAGAAAGTCAAGGTGCTGCCCTCTCTCTCGATTATCAAAACATAAATACTCCTCCAAAATTTGATCTCACCTTAGACCAGGACAGTGACCCTGAGGTAGATATTTCAAAAGTTAAAAGTGACGAGCCCGAATTAACAATGTATGAAAAGCTCACTAGAAGGATTGAGGCCCTTTCTCTGACCCCACTGTCGGCAGGCAGGGTTGTAGGGTTGGAAGTCAAAGTGGCCCCCAACTTGGATGGTGAAGTTAAGAAAGTCCAGAAATTCTTTCCTGGCTCCTCCTCCGCAAGGGACGAAGGTGATGTAACCCTTGAGGAGGCAGATTTTAATGAATTAATGGAATTACCTTTCGGCTACTTCCCTGTTTGTGTAAAAAATACTTTTTCTAAAGGTTCTATACCATACCGATGGACTAAGGGTCAAGCTAGATACCACGAGAATATTTGGCGAACAAAAGTAAATAAAAATCCAACAAGTGGTATTGGCTTTGGAACAGTTAGTTCATTCGATGATGATGAGTATTGCCTAATGATAACTTACCATCTCGATTCTCCAAATGTCCCTACAGATCCTCCTTGTCCTTTGGATGGACTCTGTTTGGAGACTTTAGACGATCCCGATGATCTTCAAGTTCGGGATGCACCCCCTGAATTTGAAGAGGAAATTAAGTCGACAGTCGATGAGTTGAGAGAAATTAACTTGGGAAACGATGATGACCCCCGTCCGATTTTTATAAGTACTTCTGTTGAGCGAGGGTGAAACCCAAGACTTAATCCAGTTGTTATTCGAGTTTAGGGATTGCTTTGCCTGGACATATGACGAAATGCCAGGTTTGCCTGCTGAGGTAGCAGTTCACAAACTTGGGGTTCGGCATGATGCCATCCCTGTTAAACAAGCTCCTCGACGCATGCGCTTAGAGATTGAGCAACAAGTCGTTTCTGAAGTTAAGAAATTGGCAGAGGCCGGATTCATTCGAGAGGAACAATACCCCTCTTGGGTGGCCAGCGTCGTGCCAGTTCGAAAGAAAAATGGTCAGATTCGGATTTGTGTCGACTATAGGGATCTGAATAAGGCATGCCCTAAGGATGAGTTCCCCCTACCAATACCAGAACTCATGGTGGACATTGCCTCCTCACATGCTATTTTCTCCTTCATGGATGGCTCGTCGGGTTATAACCAAATCAAGATGGCCCCTGAAGATGAGAGAAATACGGCGTTCAGAACCCCTATTGGAATCTTTTGTTATAAGGTAATGCCATTCGGCTTAAAGAATGCCGGAGCAACCTACCAACGGGCCATGACCCGTATCTTTGACGACTTAATTCATAATCAAGTTGAATGTTATATTGATGATTTAGTTGTCAAGAGCAAGGTTAAAGAGGCTCACCTGTATGACTTAAGAGTTGTTTTCGAACGGTTGCGCCGCTACGATTTGAAAATGAACCCCTTGAAGTGCGCCTTCGGCGTCGCTTCGGGGAAATTCTTAGGATTCGTAGTAAGGCACCGCGGAATTGAGATAGATCCTGCTAAAATTGAAGCCATCTTAGATATGCCATCCCCTAAGAGCCTTACTCAATTAAGGTCTCTACAAGGTAGATTGGCATATATAAGGAGGTTTATTTCTAATCTTTCCGGGAGATGTCAACCCTTTTCTGTCCTTGCGAAAAAGGATACTAAATTCGTATGGGGCGAGAAGTGTCAAAATGCTTTTGACGATATCAAACAATACCTTTCTAACCCGCCAGTCTTGGCAGCTCCGATTCCGGAAAGCCATTAATCCTCTACACCGCAGCTCTAGATGAGTCTTTAGGTGCTCTGTTAGCTCAAGTTAACGACGAAGGAAAAGAGAATGCTCTCTACTACCTTAGTCGAAGACTCCTTCCTACTGAAATTCGATACCCGTCAATTGAGAAGCATTGTCTTGCTTTAGTTTTTGCAGCTCAGAAACTGAGGCATTACATGCTCTCCCACTCAATCAGTCTGATTTCAAGAGTTAATCCTTTGCAATATCTTATGACCCGACCTACGTTGTCAGGACGTTTAGCTCGCTGGTCTATGATATTGTTGCAATTTGAGATTACTTTCACTCCTCTTCGTGCTGTGAAAGGACAGGCTGTTGCCGACTTTCTGGCAGCACACCCGCTGCCGGCAGATTCTCCTCTGAACGATGACTTACCCGACGAACAAATCATGAGTTTGGGGGAATCTGGCGAGGCCATCTGGGAATTATATTTTGATGGGGCAGCATCCTCCGTAGGATTGCGACTCAACAATCTGTAATTCCTGGAAAGGCTGGAGTCGGTCTAATTTTTATTACACCAGAAAAAGGAATGATGCATTTTTCCTACCACTTATCGGAGCCTTGCACAAACAACGAAGCTGAATACGAAGCTCTGATAACTGGTTTGGAACTTGCAATTCTAATGGAGATTAAAGAGATTAAGATCTTTGGAGATTCCCAACTAGTTATTAACCAAGTCGCCGGAACTTATAAAGTCTTGAATCCGAATCTCCTAAAATATCACCAGTACACGCTTCACTTGTTGGAACAAATCCCCATTGCTACTTTGTATAGGGTTCCCCGTGGAAGCAATTCTGCGGCGGATGCCTTAGCAAAACTTGCAAAGGAATTTGCATGTCCTGAGGAGGATTCCATCCCTATAGAGATACAGGGTCGTAAGACTCTCTCCCTTATAGATTTGGAACACATTAGTAAGACTCCCCTTCAGATCCTTTCTGCCTCTTCGACGACTGACGAAGAAGGCGATTGGAGACGACCCTTAGTCGATTACCTTAGAGAAGGGAAGCTTCCCCAGGATAAATCACTCTCCAACCAGATTAAGAAACGTGCCCTATCATATGCACTAGTTAACGATCTGTTGTACCGTCGGTCCTTTGATCACATGTGGCTGCGCTGTTTGAACAAGCGAGAAGCCCAGAAAATTGTTAATGAAGTTCATTCAGGACTGTGCGGTGCTCATCAATCGGGTCCAAAAATGAAATTAAAGATTAAAAGACTTGGATACTACTGGCCTACAATGATTGACGATTGCATGAATACTGCAAAGCACTGTCATCAATGTCAGGTCCATGGTGTGGTTTTACATCAGCCGCCTAATGTGTTACACCCTACGATAGCCTCGTGGCCCTTCGAGAGTTGGGGCACGGATATCATTGGGCCGATTGACCCTCCCTCCGCGAGAGGTCATCGTTTCATATTAGCAGCAACTGATTACTTTTCAAAGTGGGCGGAAGCAATTCCCCTACGAAACGTAACATCACACCATGTCTTAAAATTCTTTCGTGACCATATTGTATATCGATTCGGCGTACCCCGCAGAATCATATCCGATAATGGGTCCGCATTCAAGTCTACAAAAATCAATAGTTTTGTAAGGCGCCATAATATTGATTGGAGATATTCGACGATCTATTACCCTCGGGCGAATGGATTGGCCGAGGCCTTCAACAAAACCTTGGTGCAAATTGTCAAAAAGACCCTTGATGATAACAAACGGCAGTGGGATGAGCGGTTGGTGGAAGCTCTGTGGGCTTATCGTACCACTTATAGAACCCCGACCCAATCCACCCCGTTTGCACTAGTGTATGGATCTGAGGCTGTTCTACCCTTGGAAATACAAATCCCTTCGCTTAGAATTGCAGTTCAGAATCAAATTACCAATGAACAAAATGCAAAACTACGATTGGAAGAACTCGAAGGCCTTGAAGAGCGACGTCTCCAAGCTCAACAAAGTTTAGAGTTGTATAAATCCCGTATGGTTCAAGCCCATGATAAGTTAGTGCGACCTAGGACCTTCCAAGCGGGAGACTTGGTATTGGTCCTTCGGAGGCCTATCTTGGCCCATCGGAAGCTGGGAGGCAAATTTGAACCTACATGGGAAGGACCCTTCGTTATAGAGACTGTCTACGAAGGAGGCTCGTATCAGTTAGTAGATTGTAAAGGGAACCACCCAATGCTACCTGTTAATGGGCGTTTCCTTAAGAAATACTATGCTTGATGTAGCTCATTTTATCAATCAATAAAACTTCCTTTTCTTGATTTACAACTTGATTCTACCTTTTTTTTAAGTTTTTTTACGCTCTTCGCCTTTTCCTTAAGGTTAGGTCCTTCCTTCCCTTAGGATTAGACCCGCTAGTGGTGGAGTACGCCCTCTGTGGCACCACCCTGGCATTTGACCCGGAGATTAGTGGTGGAGTACGCCCTCGTGGCACCATCCTGATTCCCATTCGCTAGTGGTGGAGTACGCCCTTGTGGCACCATCCTAGTTTGCCAGTTGATCTGCCTATTTGGAGTAAGTCTTCTATCAGCATCCTATAGGCCTAAGGTTGGGTGATGCCCTTCCTTAGACCCAAGGTTAGGTATTCCCTACCTTGATTTCCAGTTGATAGCCTATTTGGAGTAAGTCTTCTATCAGCATCCTATAGGCCTAAGGTTGGGTGATCTTCCTTAGACCCAAAGCTAGGTATTCCCTACTTTGGTTTCCAGTTGATCCGTCTACTAGGAGTAAGTCTTCTATCAGCATCCTGTAGACCTAAGGTTGGGTGATGCCCTTCCTTAGACCCAAAGCTAGGTATTCCCTACTTGGTTTCAGTTGATCCGTCTACTAGGAGTAAGTCTTCTATCAGCATCCTGTAGACCTAAGGTTGGGTGATGCCCTTCCTTAGACCCAAAGCTAGGTATTCCCTACTTTGGTTTCCAGTTGATCCGTCTACTAGGAGTAAGTCTTCTATCAGCATCCTGTAGACCTAAGGTTGGGTGATGCCCTTCCTTAGACCCAAAGCTAGGTATTCCCTACTTTGGTTTCCAGTTGATCCGTCTACTAGGAGTAAGTCTTCTATCAGCATCCTGTAGACCTAAGGTTGGGTGATGCCCTTCCTTAGACCCAAAGCTAGGTATTCCCTACTTTGGTTTCCAGTTAATTTGCCTTAGGAGTAAGTCTTCTATCAGCATCCTATAGGCCTAAGGTTGGGTGATGCCCTTCCTTAGACCCAAGGCTAGGTTTTCCCTACCTCCAGTTCCTTTGTCTACTAGGAGTAAGTCTTCTATCAGCATCCTGTAGACCTAAGGTTGGGTGATGCCCTTCCTTAGACCCAAAGCTAGGTATTCCCTACTTTGGTTTCCAGTTGATCCGTCTATTAGGAGTAAGTCTTCTATCAGCATCCTGTAGACCTAAGGTTGGGTGATGCCCTTCCTTAGCCCCAAAGCTAGGTATTCCCTACTTTGGTTTCCAGTTGATCCGTCTACTAGGAGTAAGTCTTCTATCAGCATCCTGTAGACCTAAGGTTGGGTGATGCCCTTCCTTAGACCCAAAGCTAGGTATTCCCTACTTTGATTTCCAGTTGATCCGTCTACTAGGAGTAAGTCTTCTATCAGCATCCTGTAGACCTAAGGTTGGGTGATGCCCTTCCTTAGACCCAAAGCTAGGTATTCCCTACTTTGGTTTTCAGTTAATTTGCCTATTAGGAGTAAGTCTTCTATCAGCATCCTATAGGCCTAAGGTTGGGTGATGCCCTTCCTTAGACCCAAGGCTAGGTTTTCCCTACCTTGGTTTCTCCAGTTCCCTGTCTACTAGGAGTAAGTCTTCTATCAGCATCCTGTAGACCTAAGGTTGGGTGATGTCCTTCCTTAGACCTAAGGTTAGGTATTCCCTACCTTGGTTTTACCAGTTTTCCTTATCCAATAGGTGTAAGCCTTCCATTAGCATCCTATAGGCTTGAGGTTGGGAGATGATCTCCCTTTCACTCCCAAAATTCTACTTCCATTCGGTTAACGCCAATGTGTGCAGCAGAAGTTCCTTCTACCACACACATTGGGGGTCCATTTGTTGACCTCATTTTTGTATGAGGTCACTAAGACCCTTCCAGAAGCCAGATTTAATCCTAGACCCTAGGATCCACTCTAGACCTTAGGATCTTTCCTAGAACTAGACCTTAGAGCCTATTCTAGAGCCTAGGATTCCCTTAAATCCTAGATCTTAGAATTCTTCTAGATCTTAGGATCACTCCAACTTCAAATCAACCTCCACCTTTGATCAACCTCAATTTTAAATCAATTCCTATATTTAATCCACTCCAATTTCAATTTGATTCCTACCTGTGACCAATTTGAATCTCAAACTCCATCCAATTCAAGTCCAAATTAATTTAAACTTCAAATCAAATCCAAACCCAGAATTCAGACTCAAATTCAAACTCTAGAGGCCTTGTCCTAAAGACCCTTTTTAGAGATTTTTCAAACATTTCAAAACCCAATCAAATGGCCTCTGATTCAGGGTCTATCACTTGCAAAGTGATAAGACATGTCTCTAGAGGCTACCCTCCAACTTTGAGCTCATTCTGAGGTCTCTAACCCCAGAATCTGAATTAAAATTCAAAGGGTGTAAAACCTTCAAATATTTACAGCCTATGCCACTGAGCCTAACCCCTTTGAGATCTTGACCTTGGAACCCTTGTCCAAGCTTCCAATCACTTCCAGACCCTTGATTTTAACCCATTGAGCAGTAAACTGCATTTTTCAGACCCATTTTTGACCATAGTTGACCAATAGGTCAAAATTGACCAAAATACCCCTATGGGGCTCAAATAGGGATTTCAAACCAAATGAGCTCCAAATGGGATGCAACCACCTTTGACAAATTTCAAATGTCATTTCAAATCTTTTGAACCCATTTCCAACCCTTGAGTCAACCTGGTTGACCAAGTCAACTGGTTTGACCCAAGAGGCCCTTTAAGGGTCCAAACATGTGTTTTGACCCAAATGACCTCTTTAGGCCAACCAACCACCTCCATTGTTCTTAAAATATCATTTCAAACCTGTTGAGCCCAAACCCAGACCCTGGGTCAACCTGGTTGACCAAGTCCACCCAGGTTGACCAAACAGGCCCTTAGGGACTCAAATAGGGATTTTGATCAATTTGACCTCCCCAGACCCAGGAACTACCCTCAATGGTCTCCAAATGCCTTTTCAAACCTGTTGAGCCCAAACCCAGACCCTGGGTCAACCTGGTTGACCAAGTCAACTAGGTTGACCAAACAAGCCCTTAAGGGTTCAAATGGTGATTTTGACCAAATCGACCCCTCCAAACCCTGGGACCACATCCAATAGACTCAGGATGACATTCTGAATTTGTTGAATCCATTTCTAGCCCCTGAACCCAACTGGTTGACCAAGTCAACCAGTTTTGGCCTAGAAGCCCATTAAAGGCCCATTAAGCCTTCTTAATCCATTTGACATGCATGGCTCTTGGAACCACCCTCCAATCCACCTAATCAACTCATTTGAATTACCTAAATGAAAATTTCATAACCCTTGATGGAGTTGACTGGTCAACCAGTCAACTCAAGGCTTAAGGGACCATTTGTATGGTCAAACCTTTCAACCCATTGAACCTAGCTCAAGCCACACCCATCCAGCCACTTGGTAAGACTCCATGACCTGCTTGGATGCCACATCAGCCCCATTGACCAGTTGACTGGTCAATTTGGTCAAACCTAGGGTTTAGACCCTTTTAAAAGGTCCTAATCAGCCTTTTAAGCCTTTTTCCCTGATTTAACTCCCCAAGGCTGACCTATTAGTGACCTAAAGCCCTCTAATAGGCCCTCTAACCAAGCTCCATCCCTTGTTTAGCCATAAGTGGCAATGTCTCCTCTCACTCATCCCAAGTCCACCCAATAGGAGCAAGGCTTGTCCAGCCCTTTCCGCAGCCTTCCAGCTTTCCCAGGGACAGGTGGCATCATCTGGAGAGCCCCTGCATCAATCCTAGCCATCCAATCTAGCCCAGCTCGTTTGAATAGGGAGAAAGGCAACTTTTGAGCATTATTGATCAAAGCAGCTTCTCTCACTAACCCTAGCCTCCCAGATCGAACTCTCAGTTCGTTTTGAATCTCCAGAGCTTCCTCTACCTCCCCACTACAAAATCCAAGTGGTTGCACGTCACCGGCGGCGAGTTCTCCGGCGAACCACCACCTAGACCGTCCCAAGCCTATAGCAGTCGATCCAGACGTGTTCGAGCTCGGATTTCTGCTGGGGATCTTCACTTGGACAATCTACAAGCTCATCCATCCAGAAATTTCGAAGATCTAACGGTATAACTCCCTAAAACCCTAGATCTAGTTCACATTAGTTAGATCTAAATAGCTTTATGCTTTTAGGGTTTTAGCTAAAACAAACTATTCCCCATTATTTCTGTTCATGCCTACTCTTGTGTTTAAAATTTCAAGTGAAATGATCGATCCGATCGAAAGAACGAGGCAAAAGACGTTTTCTAGGGCGTCACTCACGGTTTCCGGTGAGTGTACGTTTTCTGGACCGTTGATCGTTCGATCAACGGTCCAGATCGAGCCCTCCCGCGGCCTGATCTGACTGCGCCTTCGATCTGTCGTTCGATCAGCCGTCCGGCGAGATCAGGGCCGTCCATTCGGAACAGCGGGATCGAATCTCCGCCGTTTGATCTTCTCCTGGTGAGATCAAACCGCGGGATCTGATCTCAGCCGTTAGATCGAACCCGCGGTTAATCCAACGGCTGTCAAGAGCCGCTGACGTGGTTAAGTGGAAACCGCGTGAAGCGGCCCGCGGCCGACGCGTGTCCCCGCCGTCACGCGGTTTCGATCCCGCCAATCCGAGCGCGCCGCGTGTCTGACCGCCGCCGTTTAATTAAGGAAAAATGTGTTTTAATTGATTTTAATTACAGAAACTTTGGAAAATTATAGTAAATTAAATACAGAACCAAAAAATGAGTATAATATATCATTTTCTTCAGTTTTTCATCTAGTTTATTTTAAAAATAAAATCAAACCCTTTTGGTTATTATTTTATTAGTAATTTAAGAAATACAGAAATATGTATTTTATTTTTAATTAATTATGTATAAATTATTTTTATCTGAAATTTGGCATGCATGTTGTTGAGTGCATGGCTGGTCTCCAGAAAAATTTTCAATATTATTTGAATAGATTTTGATGGTATTTTGAATTATTGGAGCTTATTAACCTTTTTATATTTAATTAAATATTAAGTATTTTAAAAAAAATACAGGGAAAATCTTTTATTATTTTCAAACTTCCCTGGAGATCAGTGGATCTTTCAACTCATCAACATGTATTTTAATAATATTTTTAATTATTTTATAATATATATTTATATATATATATATATATCCATTTATATTTATATGTTTTAAAATATATTTTGAAACTATATATATGTAAATCTTTAAGTATTTAAGAAGTCACTTGAGATCTTAAATGTTGATTGAGCATATTTGAATAGAAATAAAGGGGATGATTAGTGGATAATCATTCTTGATTATTCACTAATTTTGTCTTAATTATGTTAATTAGTTAATTGCATGCTTAAGGTGCACACACCACTTAGTCTAAGGCTCTCCTAGATTTAGGTATTGAATGTGTTTATGTGGTTCATGCATGCCTTGTGTATTGAGTATGAGGGTTAGTTCAAACATTGATTCAAGTCCATCAAGATTAGTGACATAATTAAGGACAATAATTAAGGACTCATGTATAGAAAACTTAGAAAAATTTCAATAATTAGGATTCACTTCCCCTTGAGTTGAAATTTTGAACATTTGAACTTAGTGACACCCTCAGCCCCTAGAGAAATTTTTCACTGATTTTTGAGGTCATTAGGTCCCCTAATTAATTTTCTAAGTCTTAAACCCTTAACTAAGCCTTTAAAACTTCTAAAATTGTAATAAATTCAATTTAAATCCAAAAATTACATATAAACCCTCAAACTGACCAGAATTCAGTCCTTAATCTATGATAATTAAAAGCCCCTTGATTTGACAGCATTTTAAACCCTAATTTAATTTTAAATGAAAATCAATGTTTAATTAAGATAATTAATTAATAATAATTAAAAAAATCCAAAATTTCCCAAACACTTGGGGATCCCTCCTTAGGTCATTTCTGACCTTTGGAGGTGTTTTCAAGAGATTGGGAACTTGTTTGAAGCAAAATCACAAAAGAAGCCCTCTAATTAAGAAATTTAGAAAACTCATTAAATAGTCAAAATTTCAAACCTTCATAACTAATTCTATAAAAATCCAAATCACCCAAACTCACTTGCATTCAATTCCTAATAAGGTATAATATTTATAAAAAATATTAAATTCCAGAAATTTGCAATATTTTAAAAAGTCAACAAATTGGTCAAACCGTAGTCAAAACTAGTTCAAAACTTCAAACCTTCGTAATAAAATGCAGAAAAATCTGATTTCAACGTACTTACCTTCTAACTGATCGTAGTAAGGTCTAGTATTTTAATAAAATACAAACATTCCAGAATTTGAGCTTAATCAAAAAGTCAATTTTCAACCCTTTAATCAATTCATTAAAATATTTTAAAAAATTCATAAAAGCTCAAATCATTCTAAAACTCAGAGAATATTGGTTTAATGCTTAAAACACTTAACAAATCCTTTAAAACACAACAACCACCCTAAAGATGAAGTTTATTGGCTGGACTACTCCGGGCTGCGGGGCTAAGTGTCCTAAGGAGGCTGGTTCCTCGAGCCTGGTGGCACAACGCCACGAATGGATTCAAAGGGGTGTTAAATCTTAAAATAGATTAATCTTTAATTATTTAACATTCTAAAAATCCCTAATTCAATTACATTAATTTGGTTTATCGGCTGGACTACTCCGGGCTGCGGGGCTAAGTGTCCTAAGGAGGCTGGTTCCTCGAGCCTGGTGGCACAACGCCACGAATCAATTAATGGCAAACTTAAATTAATCAAGCTTTTAAAATCAGTAACTAACTCATTTTAATATTAATCCACTCTTTTAATTCTAACCAATTTAAATAACTTAATCAACCCCGATTGCTACTGGGTAACCCAGGCCTACGAGGCTATTAGCTTAGCCCCAAGGAAGGTGAAATAAACTTCACGGCCTCGGTGTGAAACAAAGGTAGCAATCAATTAACTTTTAAAATATGTTTAATTAAAATTCTTAATTCATTAATATTTAAATTTTAATTTAAATCCCCTTCTAAGCCTTAACAAATCCAAACTTTTAGACAACTTTAACTAATCACCCACTTTAGGATCTATCCCAGCCACACGACCTGTCTCACACACTTTAGATGATGTGCTAGGACAACTAACTTTAGATCTAGGATAGGCCGGTGTTTACTTTACTGCTGTGTGCCGGATTTTTCATAGTTTTCACTGCATGTTGTGGATGAAATTGCTTTGCTGTGTCTGCTTACTTTTTCTGTACTCTGTGGATGGATTGATGTGTTTGGCGACTAGATTACCCTTAGGTTAGGTACGATCTGGATGTTGACATAGTTTTCTGCAGGTGGCCACGCTCATGCAGGGCAATATAAAAAAGGGGGCAAATCAAAAAAATGCATAAATATTATAAACTCTTTGCACAGGTGCTTCAGCTGCTAAAGCCCCCAAATCATAAAAAGAGCGTGACCAGTGTGTTTACTTTCTTTTCTGCTCATATACAACTGCTTGGGAATAACTGCTTTTTTTTTATATATTAATTGCTTAGGATAACCCTGCAGGTGAGTCTAGATTTTTATTTTGATATCAATGTAATTTGTGCAAGTGTCAAGTGTTGTGAAAGTTTATTTTGAGTTGGGATACATAGATCCAAAGCTTGGATTCCAAAGAGGAAAGGATACCCCTTTGGGGAACACTCCTTTTCCTTTTGGAAATCCAAATTTGGATCATACCTCTTCCTTACCCAAAGAGGAAAGAGTGGCCTTCCTCTTAAAAGGAAGTGCCCTCTTGTCCATTTGGGTAATCCACTACGAAGATTCCAAGAAGATTGAAGAAAAGGAGTCCAAAGAAGAATGAAATTGAAGATTTGAAGATTTGAGGATTGAGAGTATCCCACTCAAAATAACTTGCGTCATTACTAGGCTTAGAATCCGGGTTGTTGTCAGTGGCGCCCGGCCACTTTACTTTCTGTAATATTCTGGTTTGTAATAAGCAAGGCAATTCTGCCTATGGACATTTATTAATTAATTTGTATTTGAATTGATGATTTGATTGCCTTTAGGATTACTTGTTTTCACTAATTTTTTGGCGATTGCATGCCGCTCTTTGTTTTCGCCTGGATACGTGAGACTCGTGAGGGTGTGAAATTTTTATACTCATAATCTTAAAAGTCTAAAATTTTAGTGAGTCTAAATAACATAGAAAGATAACGAATCTAGGGAATTAGCCGGGGATCGACCCCGGGGTCGCATGCATATTTTTGCATTACTCTTTCCTTGCTTTAGACCCTTCCTCGCCTGCGGGTAGAGTCCGGATAGTCTGACCTATGAGGACGAGGTGCCGGACCTGGGGAAGTCCAGTCTTCTAAAAAATTATTTTTATAAGCCTGTTTTTAAAATTTCAAGCATATTTGATTTGAGGTTGTTAACCAGCATGCATTGCATTAGATACAAATTAAAGAGTCAAAATTTTAATTTCATAGTCCTTAGCATTTTAGCACCCAACATAAGTCAAAGGGGCCAATTAGGAAAATCTCTAAATGTCGGCCCCGCCTCCCCAAAACTTTAAATATAACGTCCCTATCACTCTTTCATAAAAGACCGGATTCATGTATTTTAAATCGATTAGGTGGTTAGCTGGCTCCCCAATCCAGGCTGGGGTAAGTCCAGATTTTGCACTGCATTAGTTAGGATCGGATGACTGTGGTCCAGTGTCCAAAATAGATTTAGGTTCCGGGGCAGATCTTTGATTATAAGACCCCAAATTTCGGGAATATAGTCCCAAATTTCTAATAAAATGCTCAACTCTAATTAAATATCATTTCGATCCAAAACATAAAGCCCAACATTTAGATTAAGTTGGGACACTTCCGGATGGTTCTGGAATCTCAAGGTGTCCCCTACCTCTCCTCCTTTAACCCCGTTAATAACTGCTCAATTTTGATCCATTCTCTTTTGAGTTTCCAAAATTCACTTCTCTTTTTGATATCACTCCTAGAAATTCTAACAAAATTTTGCCGTTATTTTAATCGAGAGTTTTCGTAGGAGACCTTGTCTCCCTACGATGTAATTAACTACGAGGGCTTGCGCTCGTAGGAGATTTAGAACCACACACACCTGATTTTTAAAAATTGATTTTTCAAAATTCAATTGGATTTCTTCGGGAAAATTTAAAATATTAGTGATCATTATTATCATATTTAAAGAATTATCTTTGAACGATATTTTCTCCCTTCGGAGAGATATATCTTTCTTTGATAAGGCTTTGGATGTGAACCTAATGATCACACTTCTTGAATATTGTAGTTGGATATTCAGTTGAACCTCATTTTGACCCTTCGGGGTCATATGAATTTCTCTTTAGCATCCGGTCACAATATTCAAGTTGGATTTCATAATTCTAAGTCTGAATACCGTCATGAAAGTTTATTTTCGTCCTTCGGGGTGATATACTCTTTCTAACGAGTTGATTCGACCTTAGAATTAGAACTTAACCTTAATATTAAATTCCCCAAAGAAAACTAATATTTTTCAAAACATGTTTTCCAAAATTCCACCAACACCTCCGAATAACATTTCACATTACTCTCAAGGAGAAGTTGTGATTTTTTGGCTAATGTGGTCAATTTGCTAAAACCTAAACAAAAAGAAAAATCCTTAAGTCAACGTAAATAATTGGGAATCACATCATCAAACAATGTCTTACTTTCTAGTATAAAATAAGACAATTTTAAAACAAATAAGGGCAACCATAATTTTAAAGCAAACAGCTTTATTTAAACCATATTTAAGAGTTAGCCCAGATTTGAATAGGCTTTAGACTAAATCTTGCCAAATAATTTTTTGAGTCACATAAATTCAATTCCCTTCTTAAATCCCATTTTCGACTAAATCTCAAATTTAGTAAATCCTCAAAAAAATAGTATTTAAGAGACTTACCACTTCTCTTTACTATTTATTCAATTTGAATTTTTAAGATTTACTAAATCCTACTTGTAACTAAACATCCCCTAAGAAAAGCAAACCTTTTTTCCAATAAGGAAACCTATTACTTATATTGAATCTCATTATGAAAAATATGTAATGGCCCTTTAGAAAGACGGTATAACAACCTCTTCATTCAATGTAGGCATAAGAGTGCATATAACAACTCCTTGGCGGAAGTTTACATCAAGGTCCTCTCCCTAACCCCAACATTGTAGAAGCTTCATGCACTAGGTTAGAGAAATTATTACATGCGGAGTTTGATTATGGTCAGACTCCAATAAAAATGTGACACGTGTCCTTGTTCATAGTGTGTACAACTATACATACTATATACAAATTACAAAATTATGTATATAGTGTGCACACACTTATATACATAATATACACACAGTTTACACAATTGTACACATGTACACACTATGTACAAGGACACATCACGTTTTTATTGAAGTCTGGATGTAACTCTACGTTCGGACTCCGCACGTAATAATTTCTCCACTAGGTTAAGCCCTTTCTAGCCCTTATGAACAATTAGCAATTACTCATCAACTCACCAGTAGCAACCTCAATATCACAGTAAATAAAGTCATTCCATGTTCGGAGTAAAGTCATAAATTCGCAGAAATAATCATAATCAAGAGACTTCAGAAAAAAAAAAAAAGTTACCGAATAATTAGAACGCTGGGATCCCAAACTCTGCCAAAGGAGCTTCGATAGACGCCTTCGCATCATCTCCACTAACAATTCATAAACAAAATAAACAACAACAATAATATATTTGTAACTGAAAAGAAAACCAAAGGAAGGAGAACTCCACTAAATCCACATATTCAAAAGCCAATACCCTAATCGAATACTTCAAGAAACCTTTCCACAGGTCTTTCTGATTCCCTAAAAAAACCAGAAACTTTTAGAGAAGCTCAGCAGATGGGAAGATGAAAGAAGATGAACGAAGCCTCTTCGTATTGGGGATGGGGAAAGAGAAAACTTTTCAGGCGCTGGATAACACAACCGCTTCCATGAATCGAATGAAATTGAAATATATATATATATATATATAATCAGAAGAGCGTTGTCCAACATCCGGATGTTCCAAAGTACGGTCTTCATCGCAGATCAAATTCTTCTATTTTATACCTTAATTGATGTGGGTTCTGTTTGACTGCTAGAAATCCGTCAAGGCAGTCGTTTGGATTACGGTCGACAGGCTGTCCTGCTAATTTTAAATGAGTAATATTTAGAAAAAAAATAAAAAATTAATTATAATGAATTATTAAGTTATTAAATTTATTTAAAAATAGATATAATATTTATTATATTTATATCAAAATAAATTAAATATATCTATAACTCATCTAGAGCTTATCTTGAATTGATGTTGAATTTTTTTATTAATAAAAAAATTGTTGGATGTTCAATTTTAATTGAACATTTAATGAGAATCTGATAATAGTATTAATTGGTGAAATATCTTCTTATTTGCTTTCGAACATAATTGGAATAAAATTTAAATATTGTTCTAATAGTGTTTGAATAAGGATGAATAAGATCACAATATATTATGTCTGTGTATGATGATTGAAACTACATATTCTAACATTATAATTGATATGTCATCAAAAAATTATTTTGATCGGGCACGAACCTCGAGGCAAAACCAAACCGAAAACTTCAAAAATTAAATCTGGATCACCTGAACTTCGATTTCAGCAAACTTATAGTCAAATTGAGCGTCTCAGAAATACGAACCCAATGACACCAAATTCAACTCAATCCGAGCCCAAATGAGTCCAAATCAAGGACCCGAAGCGCCTTGGAAAGTTCATACCACAATTTGAGTTACCAAACGGTCTTCGATTTTAACGAGCTTATTGTCGAATAGAACGGCTCGACTAGACGAATCCAACGAGCCCAAGATCGCCAAATTCTAACATCACTAAGACCTTCAAATGTATGACGAATGATGCACGATCAAGGGATTCAATATCAGTCGTCCAATTGATCACTCCCTATTTGCCCCTAATCTCACACCTATTTACAAGCTATGCCACTTCAAAAAAATCAATAAATAGAGTCCTCATTTCTCATGAGAGGGGACCTAAGCAAGAAGAAGAGAAGAGAAGGAGAGGAGAGAACAGCTCCTCCTCGACCACCGCCGGAACTCTGCTCGACTTTGCAACTGAATTTCAATTCAGAAGAAACTCATTGTAATATGATCGTCCTAACTTGTTGGATGAATCAGCCTCTTGTATCTCAAACTACACTAGTGGAACTTTTCAACTGGGCGTGGCCCCGTGGTTTTTTCCCTTTTAAGGGTTTTCCACGTAAAAATTCTTGTGTTAATTTTTCTTCTTTGTTTGTGTGCTAGATATTCGTACATTTATTTAATTTGTTTATTTTATTAATATGTTTGATGTAAATTGATTGCGTATAGGGTTGCATACTTTTTCTAGTTTTTTTTACAATTTGCATGTCTTTTTATTTTAGCCTATATTCAATTGGAGGCTCGTGAGAGTACGTATAAATTTTTTCTACTTAAAATTAAAATTAAATTTTTAGGCCAACATAAAAGCTCTAACTATTTAAGAAGTAAATCTGGGATTGTCGGGAGTCAGCATAAGTATATTTTAACTTCTCATCTTTGTTAGGCACCTCCCCGCCTGTGAGTTCTAGCAAACCACCTGGCCTTTGAGGATATACATCTATCAAGGGGATGTTGTGTAATCTCTAGAAAAAAATATTTTTAAGCCTATTTTAAAAACAACTACATATCTATTTTATGCATTTAATTAATTCAATCAGCATGCATTGTATTAAAAACTAATTAAATGTGTCTAAAATTTTAATTATATTTGTCTTAATCATCTTCATTATATATAAGTTAAGTGACCAATTAGGATCTGCTCTAACTGTTAGTTTCAATTTTTAAAAAACTTTAACAACAACGTGCCTACCACTCTTTCATAAAAACAACTGGATTCATGGATTTTAATCGACTAGGTGGTTAGCTGGCTCCCTAATCCAAGCCAGGATAAATCCAGATTTATCACTACATTAGTTAGGTTTAGGCCACTATCGTTCGATACATAAAATAGATTTAGGATATGGGGCATATTTTAAATTATAAAAACCTAACTTCTGGGAATATAATCTCAAATTTTTAATAACTTATTCAACTCAAATTAAAACTTCTCTCAATCTAAAATTTAAAATCCAACACTTAGATTAGGTTGGGACACTTCTGAATTATTTTAGAACCTCTAAGTGTCTCCTACCCCTTTTTCTTTCACTGAAGAAATAAGTGTTCAAAACTTGATCCATTTCTAGTTAAAACTTCAAATTCACTTCTTTGATGTCACTCATATAAAATATCTAAATATAATTTTTACTATTATTTTAATCGAGAGTATTTACAGGAGACCTTGATTTCCTACGATATAATTAGCTATAAGGGTTTGCGCTCATAGGAGATTTAGAATCCACATCCACCTTTTAAAATCAATTTTCAAAATTTAATTAATCTCTTTTGAGAAATCAAAATCAACGACGATCGTCATATTCAAATAATTGATAACAAATGATATTCTTTTTCCTTTTGGGAGATATATCATTTGTTGACAAAACTATGAATACAAGATTAACGATAATTCATTTAGATTATCATAGCTATATATTTGATCGAACTTCACTTTGACCCTTCGTGGCCATATGCAATTTTTTCCTAAATTTGACTATGATATTTGAGATGGAATCTGTAATTCTAAACCTAGACCCTATTTTGAAATTTTATTTCTACCACTCGAGATAGTATATCTTTTTTGATGGGTTGTTCGATTTTAGAATTAAAATTCAAAGTTCATTCCTAAATCCACTAAAGAAGATTAATCTTTTCAAAAAATCCTTTTCAACCCAAGTATGAACATGCTCTAACAGACAACCTCAAAGAAGTCAAACATTCTTGATGAATTTATATCCATCTTTTTCATACATGTTAACATTATTGAATGACACTATGATGAATAACCTCATATTATTCCAATCTCCTTGATAGATTTCTCTTGTCCTCTTCCACAAAGGTCAGTATCATCAAGAAACACTTGGATAAATAATACAAGATAAGTTGGTGAATTTTTCTTAATGTTTTTTACAAATATTAATGGTATTAAGTAACACTCAAATAAATAAGCTCCAACAAGTCAACATCTTTGGTGGATCTTTTTTAATATATTATGCTATTAGTTAAGGTTTGTTGTATCACCTCATACCAATGATCTATGGAAGATAAACATTTAAAAGAATTATTTATGAATCTCCTTAGCATGGACAATGAGCTTGGATAAAATTATATCATTGTTGAAGCTTGTTACAATCATGACAAAATGTGAATCATACTTATATACAAATGGATGAAGATATAGATATTCAAAAAGGCTTAGTCCCAAATAGGGGGTAAGTTCTCAAAAGTTAGATTTTTAATATATAAAATATTGGGAATTCATCAATTATCATCATTACTTCAGGCCACTTGATTGTTAATGTCAGTTAAACTTATATATTATATGTACAAGTATATATTTATAGGATATACAAATAAGAACTCTTATTTTAAGGCCATACAAAGAACTATTGAATATTTAAGATATCAACATACTCTTTATCAATATCGCATGACATTTGATGGAGTCTTTTATAACTTTAAAAGTATTTCTTTAGCCTCCAACTGGCAGTATATTCTCTCATAAAGCTTATTGTATTTTTCAAAAAAGTAAAATTGAACAAGATTGTAACACTTCTTAAATGCTTCTGATAGCATCAAAGCCAATGCTAATGCTTAAAATCATAAATGTTGGTGCCCAACGTCATTATCAAGATAAAAAAACAAACTTCATTTTTAATGATATCTAAAGTTTACTTACATGCATACATACATATTGGATTTGAGTATAAATCATGAGAAGTAGAATAGAAATAAACAAATGAATCACTCTAAAATAAAAAAATTAGCCCATCGAATAAACTTCTAAATTTCTAGATGAACGACTTTCTTTAAATTCTTTAATATCACTTTATCAATGATTCTCACGGCATCATTATCCATCCTTCAAAATTTTAGGACAATCATCTTTATATGAGAAGAAAATTAGAGCTTTAAAGCTGGGTAGAAGTGCTGGGAAGCATCAGGATAGCGTCGCTGCAACGTTGAGCTCATTGAAAATTTTTAAAATAAATTAGATGCTTCAACACATATGTGGCACTACGGTGTAGTACTCTTTCATATACAACATTGTGATGCTGGGACTTAGGCTCTAATGTGTGTGTGTGTGTGTGTGTGTGTGTGTGTGTGTGTGTGTGTGTGTGTGTGTGTGTGTGTGTGTGTGTGTGTGTGTGTGTATATATATATATATATATATTGCCACCATTCCTCCCCATCCCTTATTTCATTCCTTTACAAGGAAGGAGGTTGGTAGAAGGAGAAAAGAAAGGGAGAGAGAAGAGAGAAAAAAAAAAGAGAAAGTATTGCAGGACTTTTTTGTCCTTTGTTCCTATTATGAAAGTTATTTTGATCGTAATAAGTGAACTTTAATTTAATGGTTTATGCATGACATACATTTAATGGCATAATATCTGCACAAGAATAAGATGCCTATTATATTGAATAAAGTAAATGATTAATTTTATATGTAAAGAAGGTGGCTTTTGCATGTAAGCAAGGAAGGCTAGCTGTCAATACCATAATTAATACGGGTTGGCTATTTAAATTTAACAACCTACATATGAGGGTGGGTTAATAGGCTTTCCTTTAAATAAAATGCTTATGATGTAATGTTGGAAGTTAGTCTATAACCAATTGACCAATTACACCGATGGGTAGAGACTGACGATTCTTAATGATTTACTAAAAGTCACATGTGAATTGATTTATAGTTTATGCATGATAATTGTCAGATAAAGATTGATGACCAATTGGTTGATAGTTAGGGTCAAAGATGTTGAAAATATTATATTAAATATGGATATCTTACCTTGCTGAATACATATTAATATGCATACATGATAGCATACATAAGCATATATAATATGATAGATATAAAAATGACATATATGATATATCATAGACATGATGAAGTGATTAATGACATGATTGACTGATTGGAATGTTAGAAATGCAATTAGACTTATAGAATGGTGATATGAACATATAACATATGATGAGGAGATGATTTTTTGTTATCTGATAAGAATCTATATGACTTACAAAATATACAAGATACAGTTCATATTGACTACTAGTAATTATTATAGATATTTGGTTACTATTTTTTATTGATGTATTGACTTCAATTATAAATATTAGTTACTTGCTCAGCTATGTGCTTATTATGTGGATTTAATATATTTTCAGGTAAGGGTAAGAAGATTGAGGAGTGAGATAACAGACATTTGTCTTTCCTTCTACATCTAGTAGTTAATATTTTATAGTCATCATATATTCATAGTGATGGATTGAATCATTTTGTACCATGACTTTTATACATATGCCATTTTAGGCTTACACCAGTTGTAAATATTTAATGAATATAAATGCATTTATATTTTTTGTCATTTATATTCTACTATTTATATGAAATTGAAAAGCTCTTATTGATGTTTAAATGATAGGAAGTTGTAATTATTAAAAATTAGATCTTAGGGCATCATAAAGTGGTATTAGAGCAATCGTTGTTAGAAGAATTTAATTATAACTAGAGCTTATTGTTTTGATTAAAAATATCAATTATATAGGTATAGCTTTGATAATGTATTAATTATCTTTGGGAGAGATTTAATTTTGAATTTTAGTTTTGAAATCGAACACAATATTAGGAACGATATATCATCTCAAATGGAGAGAATATCATTCACTAATTGGTTCGAATTTCAAAACTCTAAAATTATTCAAATTATCGTAGTCAAACTCAAGGAGGAACATATATGATCTCGAAAGATCAAAATGACGTTCAGTCAGTTGTTTAACTATAATAATTTGGATAAGAGATCGTTAATTTCATAATCAAAATAATGATAATAAAATAATATATCTTCCCGAAGAAAGATGATATTACTTATTATCAAAATTTTGAATATGACGATAATGATCGCCATTTTTGTTTGAATTCCCAAAGATAATTAATTAAGGGTTTTGAAAAATTGATTTTGAAAATAAGTTCTGGGTTTCTAAATCTCATACGAGCGCAAGCCCTCGTAGTTAATTACATCATAGGAAATCGAAATTTCCTACGAAAACTCTCGATTAAAGTAGCGGTAGAAATATCATTTAAGGTTTTCAACGATTGATGTCAAAGGAGATTAAGGTTTGAAATTTTCAATCGGATTGGATCAAGGTTGAACACTTATTTCTGAAGTCAAAGGAAGAAAGGTAGGAGGCAATTGAGATTCTGAAACAATTCAGAAATGCCCCAGCCTATCCTAAGTGTTGGGCTCAAATTAGATTGAAAGGGATTTAATATTTAAGTGATCAATTTTATTAGAAATTTGGGATTCAATTCCCGGAGGTTGAGGTCTTATAGCCCGAGCTTGCCTCAGAACCTAAGTCTAAATTGGGTACTAAAAAGTGACCCGAACCTAGCTAGTGCAATGCATATCTGGACTTACCCCGGCCTGGATTGGGGAGCCAGCTAAACCACCTAGGCGCTTTAAAAACATGTATCAAGTCATGTAATGTTAGAATGGGTAGGGACGTTGTTTAAGATATATTTTTGAGAATGGTCGGGGCCGACATCTAAAGCGGATCCTAATTGACCCCTTTGATTTATGTTGAGTTTGATGCTCAAGCTAATGTAATTAAAGATTTAAAGATCTTTTAAATTAGTTGCTAATATGATGCATGCTAATCGACTCAATTAAAGTTTGAATTTGAATGAATGCTATGAAATGAAAACTTCCGGCGGTCTCGGGCTTATTTCTTAAAACGTTAGAGTTTCTATGTTGTCTTAAAAAGTTTATTTAATTAAAGTAGAAGAATTTTATTAAGTCCTTAAGAGCCTACAATCGGATTCCAGGTCAAATCAAAATCAAGTTCCAGGTAAAAAGATTAGAAAAATAGGTATCTCTAATGCGCAATCAATTTAAATAAATAAATCAAATTAAATATATCAAATTGAATGTCCGTAGGCAAGTGCCCTTATTATTACATCTTAAAATTACAAGAAAGTAAAGTGGCCTGGGCACCACTGACAACAACCCAATTTCTAATCCTAAATCAAATGACTTTGAGATTTCGGATTCTTCTCATTTTCCATCTCTTCGTCTTCTCACGAACATCTTGATTCGTCGGTTCCGAATATCCAAATGAAAAGAAACTCCCCCTTGATCGGGGTGTTATCTTTCCTCTTTGGATATTTGAAAGGTATCCTAACTTGACTTCCAAATGGAAGAAGACTCTCCCCTTTAGGGATGTCTTCACCTCTTTGTAATTCAAATTGGATATTAATATCCCAAACTCAAGTTATTTCAAATAATTACAACCTTATTCAATCAAATTTACATTAAGCAAAAGAAAAAAACTAGACTCGATCCTACAAGGTTATCATAATAATCAACAGTTATATATAATCCTCAAGCAGTTAATATTTGATCTCAAGAAGTTAATATTTGATCTCAAGAAATTAATATATTTGAAATTTAAAGTGCTCAATAGATTGCAGTAAATACATAAACAATCAATCAATTCTAAACTAACTAACAACATGCAGTGAAAACTCAAAAATCTGGCACACAGCGAGAAAGTAAACACTGGCCTGTTGACCTCATTTTTGTATGAGGTCACTCTTGATTCCTTCCTGAGTCCTAGATCCTAGGATCTTCCTAGCTCCTAGCCCTTAGGCCCATTCTAGATCTTAAATTCAATCCAAATCCAGAATCCTTAGGCTAAAGAAATTAGTCCTAAAGCCTCTTTTAGGTGATTTTTCAATCACCTTGAAATCCTGTCAATTGGCATCTAATTCAAAGTCTGTAAATTCTATATTGATTCGACATACCTATAGGGCCAACCCTCCAAATTTGAACTCATTTGGAGGACTTTAACACCATAAACTAAATCCAATTTCAATGATTGCAAAACCTTCAAATATTTACAGTCCATGCCACTGGACCTTTCACACAGTGGAATTTGACCTTGGACCCCCCTCCAAATCTTTTGATCACTCCCAGGACCTTGGTATTGAATTTTTAAGAAATAATCCACATCTTTCTAGAATCAATTTGACCCAGAATTGACTCGGGGCTAAAATGACCAAAATGCCCTTTAAGAGAATTTTTGGACTTTTTACCTAGACTTGACTTGATTTAACTATTAATATTTGAAACCTTCTCTAAATGTTTTCAAATGATTTTTGGGACTTATTGGACCCAATTCCAAAACTTGGGTCAACTTGGTTGATCAAGTCAACCTATAGTGACCAAAGTACCCTTTAAAGTTTTAAATGGATTATTCCAACCCATTTGATCAAATCAAATCCCTCAAGCTTTTAAACCCATCTCAAAAGTTGAGTCCTTTCTAAACTCATTCAAATAGCTCTTAAGACTACTCCAACCAATTAGCATGAATATTTGACTATCACCTCATTAATCAATGGAAAAGTTGATTGGTCAAAGTAGTCAACAAAATTAAATTATAAGCTTATGTGGTGTGGCTTTGCCACCTTGGCAAGTTAAAAACCACATAATAATCCAAAATCTCATTCATTTGGGGGGCTGAGGAGGTTATTTGGAAGCAGCCTATAGCTTATCCATCTCCTTAATCAAGGCAAACAATCATGAAAAGGGATGGAATTTTCTCTCTTGACACAAGGCTTTGTCTTCACTCCCTATCCTCCAAAATCTTCAATTTCAGCTTCCAACAACTTTATCCAAGGCATAATATAGCCTCTCCATCTCTAAATAAGTCTTCTCCAGCCATTAAAGGAGGTTGCTTAAGCTATAAACCCAAATTGAGAAGAGAGAGAGTGAAAGAGAGAGAAAACAATATTCCTATAGCAGTTTTTGATCTAGCCGTCAAACGTTCTTGGGTCCTTCAGCAAAGTTGTAGAGGATATCAAGAGCTTTCCAACAAGCCCAAGAACATCAAAATCTATCTACAGGATTATAAGATATCGCAACTTTTCTCTAAAACTTTGATTTGAAACTACAGCAAATCTACAACACATTAAGCCTCCAAACTTTGTGTGTTGAAGATTATATTGCCCTCAAGCTACGTTTCAAATTTCGTTAAATTTTGTCGAGTATTTTGAGAGATATGAGCATTTGAAATTTTCTAGTCAAAATGAACTAGACAAGATCTGGACCGTCCAATCGAAGATCAGACGGCCCAGATATGGGCATACCACGCACGTCTTCGCTGGGATTTGAACGTGGGTCAGTCTAGACCATGGGTGACACGTGGCATTATGCTGTGGCGCCACGTCGTCGCGCCAATCATTGGACAATTTGACCAAAGTTGGTCAAAAATAATTCAAAAAATGATCAAAATCTTTCAAAATTCATAGAAAATTGAATGTTCCACCAAATTGGACATTCTTGGGCTCGTTGGAAAGATATTTTCATGTAGTATTTAATAAAAGTAATTTTAATCTATTTTGAGTTCTGGATTATAAGAAAATTAATTTTATTTAAATTTAGATTTTCCTAATTTTCTTACAATCCAGGGATCAAATTAATCCCAACTTTTGGTGGAATGTTCTTGAGCATCTTAGGCATATTATGTGATTTTTCTAGGATCAGATGCTCTTTAATTTTCTGTGATGTGAATTTTCAAGGTAAAAGGTTCATTTTGGACCCTAAAATTTGAAAATTTATAACTCTCTAGATACTTAGTAGTTTTATGTGAAATTTCTGTGATATGCATGTATGTGTACCAGGGTTAGACACACCAAATTTCATGCCCATTTGAACAGTAGGGACACTTAAGGAAAATAATTAAAGAAATGTCTAGAAAACTTAGAAAATTTCTAGGGAACTATACACACACCCAATTGGGGTTAAACTCAAACACATTAAACTTAGTGACATTTTATACCATAGGTTTAAATTTTACTGAGTTTGGAGCTCATTAGGTTAGAAAATTATCCTTCTCAAAATTCAGCCCATTTAAGGACTTGGAAAATTTAGAAAATTATAATAAATCAAATTTTAATCCAAAAATTACAAATAATACCTTACATTGTCCATAACATAATTATATACCTAAAAAAAATAAAATCTCTTTGACTAGACCTTCAATTTAACTTTAATTGATTTTCAAATGAAAAATAATAATTAATTAATTTAATTAATTAAAAATTATTAAAAAAATCCAAAATAATTTCCAAATTATTGGAAACATTCCCATGGGTCATACCTGACCTATTGGAATGATTACATGCAGTTTGGAATGAGTTTGGGTCAAAATAATCAAAACCTTCTTAATTAAGGAATTTTAAAATTCAAATAATTAAGAAAACTTTGAAAATTCATAACTAATTATAGAAAATTTCAAATCAGTCAAAATCAATGGCTAATGATTCCAATTAAGATATAGTTTTTTTTAAAAACTATCAAGTCACCAAAATATGGTCAAAATCAAAAAGTCAACATTTTGGTCAACTCTAGGTCAAAATTGGGTTAAAACTTCTAAAAATAATAACTTTTGATAGAAAACTCCAAATTGAATGTACCACCTGTCTAACAACTCATAATTAGGTCTAGTATTTATTAAAAATCTGATACCCTTTAATTTCTCTCTAATTCTAAAAGTCAAATTTTGACCCTTTAATTAGCATACCCGGATAATCCTTTAAAATCCACTAACCCTCTTAAATTCCAGAATTTTCTTAATAGACTAATAAAATTCTCAAAAAATCCATTAAAATCAGGAACCAACTCCTTTTTATATTAATCCACTCTTTTAATTCTAAATAATTTAAATCAACTTAATTAACCCTGATTGCTACTAGGTAACCCAGGCCTACGAGGCTATTAGCTTAACCCCAAGGAAGGTGGAATAAACTTCACGGCCTCGGTGTGAAACAAAGGTAGTAATCAATTAACTCTTAAACATACTTAATCAAAACTCTTAATATATTAATATTTAAACATTAATGTAAATTCCCCTTTTTAAGCCTTAACAAACCCAGAATTTTAGACAACTTTAACAAATCACCCACTTTAGGACCTACCCCAACCACACGACCTTCTACACACACTTTAGATGATGTGATAGGACAACCAACTCTAGATCTGAGTTAGGCCGGTATTTACTTTACCGCTGTGTGCCGGATTTTTCATAGTTTTCACTGCATGTTGTTGATGAAATTGCTTTGCTGTGTCTACTTACTTTTCTGCACTCTATGGATGGATTGATGTGTTTGGCGATCAGATTACCCTTAGGTTAGGTACGATCTGGATGTTCACACAGTTTTCTGCAGGTGGCCACGCTCATGCAGGGTAATAAAAAGGGGGCTAAATCAATAAAAAAATATCAATTGTTATAAATGCTTGCACAGGTGCTTCAGCTGCTAAAGCCCCCAAATAAAAAGAGCGTGGCCAGTGTGTTTACTTTCTTTTCTGCACATATATAACTGCTTTGGAATAACTGCTTCTTATTTATTAACTGCTTAGGATAACCCTGTAGGTGAGTCTAGATTTTATTTTTAAATAAATGTAATTTGTGTAATTATTAAGTGTTGTGAAAGTTAGTTTTGAGTTGGGATATATAGGTCCAAAGCTTGGACTCTGAAGAGAAAAGGATGCCCCTTTGGGGAGTACTCTTTTTCTATTTGGAGATCCAAATTTGGACCACACTTCTTCCCTACCCAAAGAGGAAAGAGTGGCCTTCCCCTTATAGGAAGTGCCCTCTTATCCATTTGGGTAGCCTACTACGAAGAATCTAAAGAGCTTGAAGAAAAGGAGCCCAAAGGAGAGCAAGACTGAAGACTTAAAGACTGAGAGTATCCCACTCAAAACAACTTGCGTCATTATTAGGTCTAGAATCCGGGTTGTTGTCAGTGGTGCCCGGCCACTTTACTTTCTGTAAAACCCTGGTTTGTAATAAGCAAGACAACTTTGCCTATGGACATTTATTTATTAATTTATTTATATTTTATGTGTTGAATTGATTGCCTTTAGGATTACATGCTTTTCTTAATTTTTTGGCGATTATGTGCCGCTTTTGTTTTCGTCTGGATACGTGAGACTCGTGAGGATGTGAAAGTTTTCTACTCAAAATCTTAAATGTCTAAAATTTTTGTGAGTCTAAATAACATAAAAAGATAACGAATCTAGGGAATTAGCCGGGGGTCGACCCCGGGGTCGCATGCATATTTCTGCATTACTCTTTCCTTGCTTTAGACCCTTCCCCGCCTGCAGGTAGAGTACGGATAGTCTGACCTATGAGGACGAGGTGCCGGACCTGGGGAAGTCCAGTCTTCTAAAAAATTATTTTATAAGCCTGCTTTTAAAATTTCAAGCATATTTGATTTGGAAGTTGTCGACCAGCATGCATTGCATTAGATACAAATTAAAAGAGTCAAAATTTTAATTGCATCAGTTTTAGCATTTCAGCACCCAACATAAGTCAAAGGGGCCAATTAGGAAAAATCTCTAGATGTTGGCCCCAACTCTCCAAAACTTTAAATACAACGTCCCTACCACTCTTTCATAAAAGACCGGACTCATCACTTTTAAATCGATTAGGTGGTTGGCTGGCTCCCCAATCCAGGCCGGGGTAAGTCCAGGCATTGCACTATATTAGTTAGGTTCGGACGAATGTGGTCCAGTGTCCAAATTATACTTAGGATCCGGGGCAGATTTTTGATTATAAGACCCCAAATTTCGGGAATATAATCCCAAATTTCTAATAAAATGATCAACTCTAATTAAAGCTTCATTTTGATCTTAAAATATAAAGCCCAACACTTAGATTAAGTTGGGACACTTCCGGATGGTTCTGGAATCTCAAAGTGTCCCCTACTCTTCTTCATTTGATTTTATTAATAACTGCTCAACTTTGATCCATTCTCTTTTATGTTTCCAAAATTCACCTCTTTTTGGTATCACTCTTAGAAGATCTAACAAAATTCTATCACTATTTTAATCGAGAGTTTTCGTAGGGGACTCTGTCTCTCTATGATATAATTAACTACGAGGGCTTGCGCTCGTAGGAGATTTGGAACCACACATTCGCCTGATTTCAAAATTGATTTTCTAAAAAATTTATTGGCTTTCTTTGGATAAAATTAAAAGATGATTGTTGTTGTCGCATTCGAAGGATTATTGTTGAATAGTGTTATCTTCCTTTGGGGAGATACATCCTTCTTCGAAAAGGCTTTGGATGAGAACACGACGATCACACTTCTTGAATATTGTAGCTGGATATTAAATCGAACTTAATCTTGATCCTTCGGGGCCATGCGTAGTTCTCTTTAAAATCTAGTTACGATATTCAAGATGAATTTTCATAATTCTAAGCCTGAATACCGTTAGAAAATTGTGTTTTTACCTTTCAAGGTGATATACACTCTTTCAATAGGATGGTTCGACTTTAGAATTAGAATCTAATATTAATTTTAAAATTTTCAAAGGAAACTAATATTTTTCAAAAAAAAAAAAACCCTATTTTCAAAATTCCACCAACAAAAATTGCACGCCCGGTGGGACAAATCTCTCTCTCCATCTCTAATAGTGACGAATTTTTGTTTCATCGGTAGTCTTAACTATCTTTCTTCCGTTGGTTCCTCTAATCATTTCTTTCTTGGGTGAGTTGGCCAACATCTAAAAGAAAAGACCTATCAAATAGAGAGGTGAGTGAGGAAACCTCTATCAAACCCGGGCTTTGACATTTTGCCTCCAAGTTAATTGGTAGAGCAAAAGGGTCAAGTGAAATTCTTTAAGATCTTCATAAATGTTGCAAGCTTGCATATCCGATTAAATCTCGAGTATGCTAAGTTTCACATTCTACGGAAGACCCTTCAGTCTCCAAATAAAAATTCAACTCTCCCTCTAACAACTCCAGGCTTTGACATTTTTGCCCCTAAGTTAATTGGTGGAGCGAAAGGGTCAAGCCATACCTTAAGGTCTTCATGTCAATTTTGTAAACCTGCATATTCGAATGAAATTTAATATGTTGAGTTTCATAATTTGAAGAAGATATGTTATTTTCAATTCTAAAATTCAAATCTTCTCAATCAAATGTAGGCTTTGACATTTCACCCCAAGTCGATTAGTGGAATGATAGAGTCAAGCCCAATCCTAGCAATTTTTCACGTCAATTTTGTAAACTTGCATGTTTAAAAAAAAATTAACATGTTCAGTTTCAAAAATTAAAGAAAATCCATTTAATTTCAATATTAAGTTCAAATTTTCTCAACCAAATCTAAGCTTTGACATTTCATCCATAATTAGTTGGTGGAATGAGAGAGTCAAGCACAACTCTTGAGATTTTATTATCAATTTTGTGAACCTTCATATTGAGTGAAAACTCAATATTTTGAGTTCCAAAATTTGAAGAAAATCAATTGATTTCAAGAATCCAATTCCATTTCAAAATCAATTGATTTAAATCACCTTTCCTTAATTCAAGGAAATTAAATGTACTCAAAAGGCTAGAAAGATTGCTGAATCAGAAACCTTAAGAGTAAGTCAAATTTGAGACTAATGGAGGGTTCATTGCTCCTCTCACATACCCCCTCTTTGGTGGAAGCCACTTTCACCCACTTTTCCCTTTTGACTATTGCACATAAAAGATCTACCAAATCTAAATTGAGCAATCAACAGTAATAGACTATAGGCCCCCAATTGAGGGTTATGACCCATCCACTCTACTGGATGATGTTAGGTCACGTTACTATATGTGCCCTACTATATCATCTATAGAGGAGGAGGTGTAGAAATCGCTCAGGGTGCCACTCTCATAATTGCTAGATCACTAGTAATTAGGAGGGGAAAAATAATGGATCTGAGATCTTATCAGATAGTGACACCATTTGAATTTAACTTCTATATGGGTCATATCGTGATAGATCCTTAGATTGACATGATTTAGGGATAGTGCAGACCCCACAACAATCTCTTCCTCTTAAGAGATTGTGGAAATATAATTTACATTGATTGTGTATTGCCACCTAGACTTGCTATTTTGAATGAAATCATATTATTTCTCAAGTGTGCTGGGTCAGAATTTTCAAGATAGTTTATCCATCTTTTTAATAAAAATTGACCTCTACTTTAAATCAAAAATAGGAGAGAGTTATGGTTGACTCCACTGGATCTTTAAAGGGCCTTTCCCTACCACCGCTTCTGTGGGTTGATTTGATTTTTGAATTGAAATTTGTATCAAACTTAAGTTGGTTTTTGAAATGAAAATTTTCTCCATCTTCTCACAATTTTCTATCTTGTAAGCACCTCTTGAATGATTTAAATTTATTCAAAGATTTTCCCGGTCAAGCTGATATTCTTATCAAAAGATTGGGTCCAATTTGAGGATTATTCTTCCTTGGATAAGAGAATGAGTTTTCTTCTCTTATACTTGCGATATAATCCTGGATTAAAATAAAAAGAGCAATCATGTTAAGGTTTTGAGGAAAGTGAAGCCTCTTATTAAAAAAAAAGAGAAAAAAATTCAAAGGATGCACAAAGTGCATTAAAAAAAATTCAAAAAAAAGAAGCGCAAAGTGCGCCAAAGAAATAAAAAGGTGTACAAAGCACGTCACAAAAAATGTGAAAAAGGCTTCCTTCTTTTTAAATCCTTAAATCTCAAAGATCCCGATCATATTTAATAACTTGACTTTGAAAAATCTTGAATATAGATTTATTATCCTGCATAGACAGTTTACCAGATAGAAAATTCTATGCAAGAAAATTGAAAAGATTAAATTTCTCGATCCAACTTAAACCCTTTTGAAATTGATTTTTGTTCAAAATTTATATAAGGGAGAACCTAGTTCAGTTTCTAGGAAACTTGATCTGAGTCAACAAAATCCAAACTCTTGGCCCTTTTCGGGTCAATTGGAGCCACTCCACTTCTCACTATACTTTTAAATTTATTCCCACTTGTCGTTCTGACAGGGTCCAAATGATTAAGAGGAAATTTTTTAATAAAAAAAATGAATCTTCTATTCTCGATAAGAATTCAAATCACATTCTTGAGAGATATATGTGAATCCTTAAACATAGGCAACATTCCTTTTAAGATCTACTCTGTAAAATAACACTTTATGCTGGGTCTAAGTTTGTTCTCATATAGAGGTGTGTTTTACATGGCTATAAATTGACTTTCAAAATTGAGTCAAAACTAAGTAGAGTGCTTGACTCCAATTGGAGGATCTCGAAGGCCTTGAAAAAAGTTGTTTTTGAACTCAAGAAACATAAGTCACGTATGATTCAAGCTCGTGATAAAATTATGTTACCTTAGGACTTTCCAAGTAGGAGACTTGGCCATAGTCCTTTGGAGACCAATTTTAGTCCACTATAAAATTAATGGAAGCTTTGAATCAACATTGACTGGATCGACCACCTTAGAGATGATCTTTAAGGGAGGTTCATGGCAATTGATTAATTCTAAAGATACCACAATATGTTTCCTCTCATTTGGGCGGTTCTTCAAGAAAATACCATGCCGAATGAGTATCAAATTAAATATCAAATTAACCCCTTCAAACTCATAGAAATCAAATCAAATCAAATCAAATTCAAATTCATAAATCATTATTTCCAATTCTCTTTTCCTTAAGGTTAGGTCATTCCTTTCCTTAGGATTAGACCCGCTAGTGGTGGAGTACGCCCTCCGTGACACCATCCTGGCTTTTACCTGTGGATCAGTGGTGGAGTACGCCCTTCGTGGCACCATCCTGATTCTCGCCCGCTAGTGGTGGAGTACGCCCTCCGTGGCACCACCCTGACATTTGACTTGGGGATTAGTGGTGGAGTACGTCCTTCGTGGCACCATCCTAATTCACACCCGCTAGTGGTGGAGTACGCACTCCGTGGCACCACCCTGGCATTTGACTTGTGGATTAGTGGTGGAGTACGCCCTTCGTGACACCATCCTAGTTCACACTCGCTAGTGGTGGAGTACGCCCTTCGTGGCACCACCCTAGTTTGCCAGTTTTGGTCCTCTGTGTGGAGCATGTTTTCTCCCCACATGATTATTCGCTAGTGGTGGAGTACGCCCTCTGTGGCATCACCCTGGCATTTGACTTGGGGATTAGTGGTGGAGTACGCCCTTCGTGGCACCATCCTAATTCACACTCGTTAGTGGTGGAGTACGCCCTCTGTGGCACCACCCTGACATTTGACTTGGGGATTAGTGGTGGAGTACGCCCTTCGTGGCACCATTATAATTCACACTCGTTAGTGATGGAGTGCGCCCTCTGTGACACCACCCTGGCATTTGACTTGGGGATTAGTGGTGGAGTACGCCCTTCGTGGCACCATCCTAATTCACATTCGCTAGCGGTGGAGTACGCCCTTCGTGGCACCACCCTAGTTTGCCAGTTTCGGTCCTCTGTGTGGAGCAAGTTTCCTCCCCACATGACCATTCGCTAGTGGTGGAGTACGCCCTTCGTGGCACCACCCTAGTTTGCCAGTTTTGGTCCACTGTGTGGAGCAAGTTTCCTCCCCACATGACCATCCCAGTTGATCCGTCTACTAGGAGTAAGTCTTCTATCAGCATCCTGTAGACCTAAGGTTGGGTGACGCCCTTCCTTAGACCCAAGGTTAGGTATTCCTTACCTTGATTTCCTAGTTAATCTGCCTATTAGGAGTAAGTCTTCTATCAGCATCCTATAGGCCTAAGGTTGGGTGATGCCCTTCTTTAGACCCAAGGCTAGGTATTCCCTACCTTTGTTTCCCAGTTGATTTGTCTACTAGGAGTAAGTCTTCTATCAGAATCCTGTAGACCTAAGGTTGGGTGATGCCCTTCCTTAGACCCAAGGTTAGGTAATCCCTACCTTGGTTTTCCAGTTATCTTGTCTATTAGGTGTAAGCCATTTATCAGTATCCTATACACATAAGGTTGGGTGATGCCCTCCCTTATACTCTTAAAATTTCATTCAAAATTTCCATTCGGTCAACGCCAATGTGTGCAGTAGTAGTTCCTTCTACTACACACATTGGGGGTCCATTTGTTGACCTCATTTTTGTATGAGGTCACTCTTGATTCCTTCCTGAGTCCTAGATTATAGGATCTTCCTAGCTCCTAGCCCTTAGGCCCATTCTAGATCTTAAATTCAATCCAAATCCAGAATCCTTAGGCTAAATAAATTAGTCCTAAAGCCCCTTTTAGGTGATTTTTCAATCACCTTGAAATCCTGTCAATTGGCATCTAATTCAAAGTCTGTAAATTATATATTGATTCGACATACCTATAGGGCCAACCCTCCAAATTTGAACTCATTTGGAGGACTTTAACACCATAAACTAAATCCAATTTCAATGATTGCAAAACCTTCAAATATTTACAATCCATGCCACTGGACCTTTCACACAGTGGAATTTGACTTTGGACCCCCCTCCAAATCTTTTGATCACTCCCAGGACCTTGGTATTGAATTTTTAAGAAATAATCCACAGCTTTCTAGAATCAATTTGACCCAGAATTGACTCGGGGCTAAAATGACCAAAATGCCCTTTAAGAGAATTTTTGGACTTTTTACCTAGGCTTGACTTGATTTAACTATTAATATTTGAAACCTTCTCTAAATGTTTTCAAATGATTTTTGGGACTTATTGTACCCAATTCCAAAACTTGGGTCAACTTGGTTGACCAAGTCAACCTATAGTGACCAAAGTACCCTTTAAAGTTTTAAATGGGTTATTCCAACCCATTTGATCAAATCAAATCCCTCAAGCTTTTAAACCCATCTCAAAAGTTGAGTCCTTTCCAAACTCATTCAAATAGCTCTTAAGACTACTCCAACCAATTAGCATGAATATTTGACTATCACCTCATTAATCAATGGAAAAGTTGATTGGTCAAAGTAGTCAACAAAATTAAATTATAAGCTTATGTGGTGTGGCTTTGCCACCTTGGCAAGTCAAAAACCACATAATAATCCAAAATCTCATTCATTTGGGGGGTTGAGGAGGTTACTTGGAAGCAGCCTATAGCTTATCCATCTCCTTAATCAAGGCAAACAATCATGAAAAGGGATGGAATTTTCTCTCTTGACACAAAGCTTTGTCTTCACTCCCTATCCTCCAAAATCTTCAATTTCAGCTGCCAACAACTTTCTCCAAGGCATAATATAGCCTCTCCATCTCTAAATAAGTCTTCTCCAGCCATTAAAGGAGGTTGCTTAAGCTAGAAACCCAAATTGAGAAGAGAGAGAAAACAATATTCCTATAGCAATTTTTGATCTAGCCGTAAAACGTTCTTGGGTCCTTCAGCAAAGTTGTAGGGGATATCAAGAGCTTTCCAACAAGCCCAAGAACATCAAAACTCGTTCACAGGATTGTAAGATATCACAACTTTTCTCTAAAACTTTGATTTGAAACTGCAGCAAATCTACAACACATTAAGCCTCCAAACTTTGTGTGTTGAAGATTATATTGCCCTCAATCTACGTTTCAAATTTCGTTAAATTTTGTCGAGTATTTTGGGAGATATGAGCATTTGAAATTTTCTAGTCAAAATAAACTAGACAAGATCTGGACCGTCCGATCGAAGATCAGACGGCCCAGATCTGGGAATACCACGCACATCTTTGCTGGGAGTTGAACGTGGGTCAGTCTAGACCACGGGTGACACGTGGCATTATGCTGTGGCGCCACGTCGTCGCGCCAATCATTGGACAATTTGACCAAAGTTGGTCAAAAATAATTCAAAAAATGCTCAAAATCTTTCAAAATTCATAGAAAATTGAATTTTCCACCAAATTGGACATTCTTGGGCTCGTTGGAAATATATTTTCATGTAGTATTTAATAAAAGTAATTTTAATCTATTTTGAGTTCTGGATTATAAGAAAATTAATTTTATTTAAATTTAGATTTTCCTAATTTTATTACAATCCAGGGATCAAATTAATCCCAACTTTTGTTGGAATGTTCTTGAGCATCTTAGGTATATTATGTGATTTTTCTAGGATCAGATGCTCTTTAATTTTCTGTGATGTGAATTTTCAAGGTAAAAGGTCCATTTTGGACCCTAAACTTTGAAAATTTATAACTCTCTAGATACTTAGTATTTTTATGTGAAATTTCTGTGATATGCATGTATGTGTACCATTGTTAGACACACCAAATTTCATGCCCATTTGAACAGTAGGGACACTTAAGGAAAATAATTAAGGAAATGTCTAGAAAACTTAGAAAATTTCTAGGGAACTATACACACACCCAATAGGGGTTAAACTCAAACACATTAAACTTAGTGACATTTTAAACCATAGGTTTTAATTTTACTGAGTTTGGAGCTCATTAGGTTAGAAAATTATCCTTCTCAAAATTCAGCCCATTTAAGGACTTGGAAAATTTAGAAAATTATAATAAATCAAATTTTAATCCAAAAATTACAAATAATATCTTAAATTGTCCATAACATAATTATCTACCTAAACAAAATAAAATCTCTTTGACTAAACCTTCAATTTAACTTTAATTGATTTTCTAATGAAACATAATAATTAATTAATTTAATTAATTAAAAATTATTAAAAATCCAAAATAATTTCCAAATTATTGGAAACATTCCCATGGGTCATACCTGACCTATTGGAATGATTACATGCAGTTTGGAATGAGTTTGGGTCAAAATAATCAAAACCTTCTTAATTAAAGAATTTTAAAATTCAAATAATTAAGAAAACTTTGAAAATTTATAACTAATTATAGAAAATTCCAAATCAGTCAAAATCAATGGCTAATGACTCCAATTAAGATCTAGTATTTTCTAAAAACTATCAAGTCACCAAAATATGGTCAAAATCAAAAAGTCAACATTTTGGTCAACTCTAGGTTAAAATCTGGTTAAAACTTCTAAAAATCATAACTTTTGATAGAAAACTCCAAATTGAATGTACCACTTGTCTAACAGCTCATAATTAGGTCTAGTATTTATTAAAAATCTGATACCCCTTAATTTCTCTCTAATTCTAAAAGTCAAATTTTGACCCTTTAATTAGAATACCTGGATAATCCTTTAAAATCCACTAACCCTCTTAAATTCCAGAATTTTCTTAATAGGCTAATAAAATTCTCAACAAATCCATTAAAATCAGGAACCAACTTCTTTTTATATTAATCCACTCTTTTAATTCCAAATAATTTAAATCAACTTAATTAACCCTGATTGCTACTAGGTAACCTAGGCCTACGAGGCTATTAGCTTAGCCCCAAGAAAGGTGGAATAAACTTCACGGCCTCGGTGTGAAACAAAGGTAGTAATCAATTAACTCTTAAAACATACTTAATCAAAACTCTTAATATATTAATATTTAAATATTAATCTAAATTCCCCTTTTTAAGCCTTAACAAACCCAGAATTTTAGATAACTTTAACAAATCACCCACTTTAGGAACTACCACAACCACACGACCTTCTACACACACTTTAGATGATGTGATAGGACAACCAACTTTAGATCTGAGTTAGGCCGGTGTTTACTTTACCGCTGTGTGCCAGATTTTTCGTAGTTTTCACTGCATGTTGTGGATGAAATTGCTTTGCTGTGTCTGCTTACTTTTCTGCACTCTATGGATGGATTGATGTGTTTGACGATTAGATTACCCTTAGGTTAGGTACGATCTGGATGTTCACAAAGTTTTTTACAGGTGGCCACGCTCATGTAGAGTAATAAAAAGGGGGCTAAATCAATAAAAAAATATCAATTGTTATAAATGCTTGCACAGGTGCTTCAACTGCTAAATCCCCCAAATGAAAAGAGCGTGGCCAGTGTGTTTACTTTCTTTTCTGCACATATATAACTGCATTGGAATAACTGTTTCTTATTTATTAACTGCTTAGGATAACCCTGCAGGTGAGTCTAGATTTTATTTTTAAATAAATGTAATTTGTGTAATTATTAAGTGTTGTGAAAGTTAGTTTTGAGTTGGGATATATAGGTTCAAAGCTTGGACTCTGAAGAGAAAAGGATGCCCCTTTGGGGAGTACTTTTTTTCTATTTGGAGATCTAAATTTGGTCCACACTTCTTTCCTACCCAAAGAGGAAAGAGTGGCCTTCCCCTTATAGGAAGTGCCCTCTTATCCATTTAGGTAGCCTACTACGAAGAATCTAAGGAGCTTGAAGAAAAGGAGCCCAAAGGAGAGCAAGACTGAAGACTTAAAGACTGAGAGTATCCCACTCAAAACAACTTGCGTCATTATTAGGTCTAGAATCCGGGTTGTTGTCAGTGGTGCCCGGCCACTTTACTTTCTGTAAAACCCTGGTTTGTAATAAGCAAGGCAACTTTGCCTATGGACATTTATTTATTAATTTATTTATATTTGATGTGTTGAATTGATTGCCTTTAGGATTACATGCTTTTCTTAGTTTTTTGGCGATTGTGTGCCGCTTTTGTTTTCGCCTGGATATGTGAGACTCGTGAGGGTGTTTTCTACTCAAAATCTTAAATGTCTAAAATTTTTTTGAGTCTAAATAATATAAAAAGATAACGAATCTAGGGAATTAGCCGGGGATCGACCCCGGGGTCGCATGCATATTTCTGCATTACTCTTTCCTTGCTTTAGACCCTTCCCCGCCTGTGGGTAGAGTCCGGATAGTCTGACCTATGAGGACGAGGTGCCGGACCTGGGAAGTCCAATCTTCTAAAAAATTATTTTATAAGCCTGTTTTTAAAATTTCAAGTATATTTGATTTGGAAGTTGTCGACCAGCATGCATTGCATTAGATACAAATTAAAAGAATCAAAATTTTAATTGCATCAGTTTTAGCATTTCAGCACCCAACATAAATCAAAGAGGCCAATTAGAAAAAATCTCTAGATGTCGGCCCCAACTCTCCAAAACTTTAAATACAACGTCCCTACCACTCTTTCATAAAAGACTGGACTCATCTCTTTTAAATAGATTAGGTGGTTAGCTGGCTCCCCAATCCAGGCCGGGGTAAGTCCAGGCATTGCACTATATTAGTTAGGTTCGGACGACTGTGGTCCAGTGTCCAAATTAGACTTAGGATCCGGGGCAGATTTTTGATTATAAGACCCCAAATTTCAGGAATATAATCCTAAATTTCTAATAAAATGCTCAACTCTAATTAAAGCTTCATTTTGATCTTAAAACATAAAGCCCAATACTTAGATTAAGTTGGGACACTTCCGGATGGTTCTGGAATCTCAAAGTGTCCCCTACTCTTCTTCATTTGATTGACTTAATAACTGCTCAACTTTGATCCATTCTCTTTTATGTTTCCAAAATTTACCTCTTTTTGGTATCACTTTTAGAAGATCTAACAAAATTCTGTCACTATTTTAATCGAGAGTTTTCGTAGGGGACTCTGTCTCTCTACGATATAATTAACTACGAGGGCTTGCGCTCGTAGGAGATTTAGAACCACACATTCACCTGATTTCAAAATTGATTTTCTAAAAAATTTATTGGCTTTCTTTGGATAAAATTAAAAGATGATTGTTGTTGTCGCATTCGAAGGATTATTGTTGAATAGTGTTATCTTCCTTTGGGGAGATACATCCTTCTTCGATAAGGCTTCGGATGAGAACACGACGATCACACTTCTTGAATATTGTAGCTGGATATTAAATCGAACTTAATCTTGGTCCTTCGGGGCCATGCGTGGTTCTCTTTAAAATCTAGTTACAATATTCAAGATGAATTTTCATAATTCTAAGCCTGAATACCGTTAGAAAATTGTGTTTTTACCTTTCAAGGTGATATACACTCTTTCAATAGGATGGTTCGACTTTAGAATTAGAATCTAATATTAATTTTAAAATTCTCAAAGGAAACTAATATTTTTCAAAAAAAAAACTCTGTTTTCAAAATTCCACCAACATGGCCTAGCCTAAAACTAGAGTCGGTTGTCCTAGCAAACCATCTAAAGTGTGTGAGGTAGGATGTGTGATTTTGATATGTCCTAAATAGGATCATTAATTAAAGTTGATTAAGGTTCAATTGGTTGATAGGCTTAAGGAAATTTAGTTAGAATTTAAATATTAATGCTTTGAATGAATCTTAAAATTAATTATTAATTATTTGTTGGAAACCACCTTTGTTTCACACCGAGTCCATGAAGTTTATTTCACCTTCCTTGGGGCTAAGCTAATAGCCTCGTAGGCCTGGGTTATCTAGTGGTACCCAATATAATTAAGTGATTTAATTCGATTAAGATTTGAAAATTTAATGATTTTTAATTAAAAGTATTTGGTTGCTGATTTTTAAAGTTTGATTAATTTGAGTTTGTCATTAATCGATTCATGGCGTTGTGCCACCAGACTCGAGGAACCAGCCTCCTTAGGACACTTAGCCCCGCAGCCCGGAGTAGTCCAGCCGATAAACCAAATTAATGTAATTGAATCAAAGATTTTAAAAGATTAAATAATTAATGATTAATCTATTTTTAAGGTTTAACACCCTTTAGAATCCATTCGTGACGTTGTGCCACCAGGCTCGAGGAACTAGCATCCTTAGGACACTTAGCCCCGCAGCCCGGAGTAGTCCAGCCAATAAACTTCGTCTTTAGGATGGTTGTTGTGTTTTAAAAAGTTTGTTGAGTGTTTTAAATATTAAACTAACATTTTCTGGATTTTAGAATTAAAAACCAAATTATGGAATTTTCTGATTATTTTAATCATTTAATTAAGGGGTTGAAAACTGATTTTTTTTATTAAGGGTATTTTATAAAAAATTAGCATTTTATTAAAATACTAGACCTTATTACAATCAGTTAGACAGTAAGTACGCTAAAATCAGATTTTTCTACATTTTATTATAAAGGTTTAAAGTTTTGAACTTGTTTTGACCTACAGTTGACCAATCTGTTGACTTTTGAATTTTTACAGATTTATGGAACTTTAATATTTTTAATAAATCTTTGGCTTATTATGAGTTGAATTCAAGTGAGTTTGTTCAATTTGGATTTTTCTTTAATTAGTTATGAAGGTTTGATGTTTATGTATTTATTGGAATTTTTTAAAATTGTTTAATGAGGGGGTTTTTTTGTGATTTTGCTCCAAATGAGATCCCAACTCCTTTCAATCAGCTCCAAAGGTCAGGAATTACCTAAGGAGAGATTCCCAAGTGTTTGGAAATTTTTGGAATTTTAAATTATTTTTAATTAATTAAATATTTAATTTTAATTAAAATTAAATTAAGATTTAATTTGCTATCAAATCAAGGGGGTTTTAATTTTCATTGATTAAGGTTTGAATTCTGGTCAATTTGAGGTTTTGTTTGTATTTTTTGGGTTTAATTTTGATTTAGTGTAATTTCTGGAAGGTTTAGAGGCTTAATTATGGGTTAATGTTGACCTGTTTAAGTTTCTGACCTAATAAGCTCCAAATTGAGTGAAATTTGAACCTAGGGTTTATAATGTCACTAGATTTAATGTTCTAAAGTTTCACCCTTATTGGGTGTGTGTAGAATTTCATAGGATTTTTCTAAGTTGACTAGACATTGTTCTTAATTATTGTTCCTAGGTGGCACTAGTGTTCATTTAGGCTTAAATCTCTGTTCACCTAACCCTTAGACATATGCAAGCATACCACAACAATAAGAAAGCCTAATTATACAAATTTGGAGAGTTATAAATTTTCAAAGTTTTGGGTCCAAAATGGACCCATTGCTTTGTAAATTCATATCACAGTAATCTATTGGGTATCTACCCCTAATAAAATTACAATATATGCCTAAGATACCCAAAAACTTTCCACCAAAATTTTAGGGCTCAATTGACCACGGGATTATGAGAAATTCATAAAAAAAACTAATTTCAAACAATCAATCATATCTCACAGTACAGCGACCAAATTAACTGGATTTTATTTGTATTAAATACTACATTCAATTATCCTTCAAACGAGCCTAAGAACACTTAATTTGGTAGAGAAATGAATTTACTGTGAATTTTCAAAGTTCTGAGCATTTTTTGAATTTTTTTTAAATCCATTAATAGCCGGCGCCAATCATTTGCAATGATTGGCGCCAAAAAGGCGGCGACGCATGTCATTTTGACATGTGGCACGCTATTATCAGCCACTTAACCACGTCATCAATAATCCTGGGCCGTCCGATCAAGAAAGAGGGAAGATCGGACGGCCGAGATTGATCCAGACTATTTTAGTTCAAAATGAGCTAGAAAATGGAAATGCTCATTACTTTCAAAATACTCATCGAAATTTGATGAAATTTAAAACATAAGCTCATGGTAATCTAATCTTTCAATGCCTAGAGTTTGGAGGCTCCATACATTGTAGATTTTGAGCAGTTTCAAATTTTAAATTTAACTAAAAGTTGTGATATCTCACCAACCAATGGACGGATTTTGAAAATCTTGGGCTCGTTGAAAATCTGCTTCAATCCTCTTCAACTTTGTAGAAGACATAAAGGCTTGATTCTGGCTTGATTAGGAGTTATTCTTGAAACCCCTCTTTCTGTCTCTAAACTCCTCTCTCTTCACCAATGAGGCTTTGGAGGCATGGATTTTGTGGAGAATGGCTTGGGAAAGATAGAAAAATATATGTAGAAGCTCTAAGATGAGACTTAGAGGTTTTGAAAGCTCTGGAGATTTGGAGTTGAGTGAGAGAATATTAAGGAGAGAATGGTGACTCTCTCTAGGGTTTTTCCCTATTCAAGTCCCTCCAACTTGAATGGAGGGCTGGGTTGAATTGGGGGAGCTCCTAGATGCTGCCACATGTCAAGGGAGTTGGTAGGAGCAGGTGGAATCAAGGTACACAAGGACACATGAGGTGGAAAGGCCTCTTATGTCCTTTTAAGCATATGGATTAAATCAAGGCCACTTGATCATGATCCAAGGGTCAATAATAGGCCTAGGAAGGTTCTAGAGCATGAATTAACAGTTGAGATTAAATGGGATTTAAGTTTAACAAATTTTCTTAAGGATTTTAACCATTTGGAAGCTCCTTTGACCACCCATTGACTGTTTGACCAGTCAATGGATCAATGCAAGCTGAGGTGGCAGCTAGAGTGACTTAGGGAGCTGTTTAAGTGAAGTTTTGTGGGTTCAAATGAGAATGCATGGTGGTTTGATTAGAACTTTGGGTATTTGACCAAGTAAATGAGTTGACTTGGTCAAATAGGCTAGGGTTCAACTCAAGGCAGGTTTTAGAAGTATTCCATACATCACATGGAATAGATTTAAAGGGAATATGAAACTATGCAATCAAGGTTTTGAATGGATGTAAGGAATAGGTTCATATGGGTCAAGTTTGACTAAGATTTAGGTTAAGTTGACCAAGTCAACTATTGACCGTTTCAAGAGTTCAAACAAGTCTAAATCACTAAGTAAAGTGATCGCAAGAGTTTGACAAAGTTTTAAATAAATTTAAGGCTTGATTCAAAGTAGAAATGGCTTAATGATTGATTTGGTCAACATTATTTTGATTTGAAATCACCATTTGAGCCCCATAGGGGTATTTTGGTCATTTTGACCCCTAGTCAATTGGGGGTCAAAGTGGGTCCAAAAAATACAGTATAATATTCAACATATCAAGATTAAAGGTCTGGAAGTTACTAGAGGCTTTGGTGAAGGCTCTAAGGTCAGAATCTTCAAAGTGATAGGTCTAGTGGCATAGGTTGTAAATATTTGAAGGTTTTACAGTCTTTGGATTTTAATTAAGTTTTTGGGGTTAGAGACCTCAGAATGGGCTCAAATTTGGAGGGTTGTCTCCATAGACATGTCCCATCAGTATGCACCTAACAGACTCTAAATCGGAGGTCATTTAACTAGGTTTCAAAGTGTTTAAAATTTCAATGGAAAAGACCTTTAGGACAAAACCTTTGGACCTTGGATTTGGCTTGATTGACCTAAAATCTAGGTAGATCCTAAGGTCTGAATAGATCTTAAAGTTAGGAATCTAGAAGGATCCTAGAGCCTAAGAAATTCCTAGAACTTGGAGTCTAGAAGAAGTTTAGGATCTAGAGTAGCTCCTAAGGTCTAAGCTCTAGAAGAATCCTAACATAGATCCTTAAGTCAGGATTCTAGGAGGATCCTAGAATTTAAATTAATTTGAAAATTAAAATGATTTAGGATCAAGAGTAGTCCAAGTGACCTCATACAAAAATCAGTTCAACACTTATGAGTGAAATAAAATGGGAGAGTGTATACTTGTATTTAATTGCATTCATGAACATGATTTGTACATATGAATATATATGGGATAAATAATTGAATATGGATTAAAAATGTATTTTATTAAAACTTTGTTAACTAGTTAGGCTCTAGAAAATGAATCCAAAAGGGGAAGAAATTCTAACTGAACAATAAATATGAGCATCATCTCTAATGACACCTGAGGTTATATTGAAGTTTACTAATGTGATTGCACATATAATTAGTGATGCATTGGCTATATAGTCTGAATAGATACCTTCTAAATGAAAACCTCTACCATTTAGGAACTTGGGTGAAGGTAGTAAGAAAATGATCGATAAGATTATGAAAGCACCTTCTCAAAGCACCCCATAATATATCTAGTGTATAAGAAGGCATACATGCTAATGCCATTAAATTACAGGGTAATACTTCATTTTTGGTAGCTATGAAGATAAGATGATACATTGCCCACTACTTGGGTATAGAAAAGGGGTGTTTAGACTCGTGAAGAAATTGTGAGTAATACTGACCCATCAGGATAAGAAATGTGTGATAGTTCCATTGATACAAATTTCTAATCTGAATATAATTTAGATTGAATTGCATTGCATACATCTTACATAATTGATTGGCTTATATGTATATATATTATATAATGAAGAGATGATTTGTTTGTTATTATTAATGTATATGGTGATTAGTTTTACTATGAAATATTAAGGATGATATTTTTTTTTTAAGTGGGTATATTGTAATAACTTAAAATTTTAAAAATAAACTTAAAATGAAAGTATAAAATGTTTGAGCTTAGGTGCTGCAACGTTGTGCTTAAAGTCGTAGTAATGCTGAGAAGCTCCAGGATATTGTAGGTGACGGAGGTCGGAAGGACCATAGTCGGGAGGAGAACGGGGTTAGAAAGATTATTATCTGGTGATTGAGTTCGGAAGGACCATTGTAGGCGACGGAGGTCGGAAGGATCGTAGTCGGCAGGAGACCGGGGTCAAAAAGATCGTTGTCTGGTGATGGAGGTTGGATGGACCATAGTAGGCGATGGAGGTCGGAAGGACCGTAGTCGGCAGGAGACCGGGGTAAAAAAGATCGTTGTCTGGTGATGGAGTTCGAAAGTATTTTGGGAGAACTTTGGGCATCAAGTGGTGGCCTGGTGGAGCTCAAGACCTCAAGTAGTGGTACGGCGGAAGTCCGGGCCTCAGGTGATGTTTTGGTGGAGCCCAGGGCCTCAAGTGGTGGTTCGACAAAGGCGAGGGCCTCAGATGGTGGTCCGGTGGAGGTGAGGGTCTCAAGTGGTGGTTCGGCGGAGCAATGAAGTCAGGCGGTGGTCCGACGGAGGTGAGGGACTCAAGTGGTGGTTCAGCAGAGCAACAGCTTCAGGCGGTGGTCTGGCGGAGGTGAGGGCCTTAAGTGGTGTTTCGGCGGAGCAATGGCGTCAGGCGGTGGTCCGGCGGAGGTGAGGGCCTCAAGTGGTGGTCTGACAAAGGCGAGGGCCTCAAGTGGTGGTTCGGCAAAGCAACTACGTCAGGCGGTGGTCTAGCGGAGGTGAGGGCCTCAAGTGGTGGTTCGGCAAAGGCGAGGGCCTCAGGTGGTGGTCTGACGAAGGTCCGGCAGTGGTCCGGCGAAACTCCGGAGATGGCCGAGGATGAGCTTCTTCCTTCTCTTCTCTTCTTTTCTTCTTCTCTTCTTGCTCCGGTCCACCCTTTTAAGAGAAATGAGTGGTTTATTTATAGATTTCTAGACTTGCATAGCTCGTAAATATGTGAGAGATCAAGGGTAAATGGAGAGTGGTTGGATGGACGACCGATGTTGAATCCCTTGATTGTGTCAGTTTGTCAGACAATTGAAGGTCTTAATGATATCGGAATTTGGCGATCTTAGGCTCGTTGGATTTGTCTCGTTGAGCCGCTCGATTTGACTCTGAGCTCGTCAAGTTTGGAGACCATTTGGTAGCACAAATTAAGATACGAACTTTCCAACAGCGCTTCGGGTCCTTGAATTGGACCCATTTGGGCTCGAATTGAGTCAAATTTGGTGTCGTTGAGTTTGTATTTCCGAGATGCTCAGTTTGACTATAAGATTGCTGAAATCGGAGTTCATATGATACCAGATTTAAGTCTTGAAGTTTCCAACTTGATTTTGCATCGAGATTCGTGCCCGATCAAGATAATTTTTTGAGAACGTATCAATAGTAATTTATTTATATTTATTTTTAAATTTATATTTAGTTATATATATATAAATGTAGCTCTCTCAAATTGATCTTTGGGAGTTAGTAGAAATTTTGTTGAGTTCTAATTGTTTGTTTATCCAAATTTATACATATCTATTTGTTGAGTTGAGAATATGTTAGTGAAATGGGATTTATTTCCTTTAATACCTCCTTTTCTTTGGAGAGAAGGAGGGCGTCGTAAATACTTAATTTTGCTGGCAACTTCCTAAGGTGGGCTAGAATGTTGTAATCAACCTTAGGAACGACAGACTCGAAACCCAGAGGAATTAAAGGAAATTCTGGTTGCTGAGGGGAATCTAGATTTAGATCTTCGAATGAGGATTGCTTGCATTTGTCCTGAGGGGGCAACCTAGGAGGTAAGACTTTGCCGCCACGGAGTTGCACCTGCTCGATGTCCTCTGGCGGGCAAACTAGAGCGGTGTCTACACTCACTGTAGGCATTGGATCGTCGTTTCCCGAAAGAGAGTCAGAATCTGAAAACTCTATCTCGATAGGACTTCCCTGAAAATCAAATTGGGGGAAATCACTTTCTGATAAGGCTTCACATTCGACATCTTCTTGAGTAGTCGATTCGGGAAGGTCGGTTTGATTAACATCAAGATCTATTTCATTAAGAGTTTGATTCAAAACAGGAGAGTCATCAATTTGCATTTGAAATTCATGGCCAATCATCAAGACAGAAGTAGAAGGATATTTTTTATTCATCTTTTGACCCTTCGCCTTTGATGGGGCAAAGTAAAAGTCAGATAACAAAAGAGGGGAAAGAGTTTTAACACCACCATCCGCCATTTTAATACTTCTCTCATCCACACACTTCCTCTCTACAAAATCAACTTTCTTTTCTTTTACATTTTTCTCAGTAGTTCCTACGACTACTGGAGAGAGAAGTGGCTCAACACCCTTCTGCGAAGCGTCCAGGTCAACCATCCACACCGGGGCCTGGGCTATCGTAGTCAGCTGTTGAGAAAGACGAAAAGACTTGTTAATCAACTTTTTAAGTGCCCGGGACAAAGCAATGTTCCAACCATCTTCAACAAGACAAAAAGAGTTAAGAGGATTACCTGAAATGGTTTTAATTGAAGACTTTTCTGAATCGACCAAGTATTCCTTAGGTATTATGATGTTACATTGGGTGTAGTTCCTCTCAAGCCAATCTTTGAACACAACACAGTCCTCAAGAGGGTGACTAAGCATCCTATGGTACGGGCAATACTTGGGATCATCTTTCTTACTCTCATCCTCAGGCCTCCTGGCCTCTGGCAACTGAAAATCTGGTTTCTTTAACAAACTCTTGAAAATCTTCTTAACTGCTTCCCTCTTAAATGGATATGGCTTTGCCAATCTCTCTTTAAAAGGGATGAAGGCGGGGTCTCTAGTATGCTGAGGAACTATCTGAAAGGGCTTCTTCTGAAGTGGCTGTGGTGGAAGTGGAGTGCTAGGCTGACTAACCACTGGCCTCTTTCCTTTATCTACTGCTGAGACCACAGCTTTCTTTTCAAAGGTTTTCACCAATTTAGGACCCTTCCTATCTTCAGACTGCTCTCGTAAGAATGACATCCTAGGAGCCTCTTCCTGCAAATTGCTAGCCTTATTAAGAAGTTTTTCAAAAGTTTTAATAGTGAAACCCTTCAAGAGAAAAGCAACAGGGCCGTGGATATTCTTTAAAAGAATCTCCACAGCGTGTTGCTCTTGCAACTGGGGTTCACACTTCATCGAGAGGTTTCGCCACCTCAAGATATACTCAACCAGAGACTCTCCCGGCTTTTGCTTTTCAACCACGAGATCGCCCACGGTGGTGCGTTGTTGCGCTCCAGAAAATCTCTTAAGAAAGAGGTTTTCTAGCTCGCTAAAGGTTCTTACTAAACCGTTGGGCAGATCGGCGTACCATTCAAAAGCAATGCTGGATAGACTATTAACAAATTGGCGAAATAGTAGAGCATCTGACCCTCCTGCATTGCAACAGCTTGCTCGGAAGTGGGCCAGATGCTGTCTCGGATTTTCAATTCCAGTGAAAACTTTAAAAGTTGGTGGCACAAAGCCCTTTGGGTAAGGAACTAAGTCATAGTCTTCGGGGTAGGGTCTACCCTTTGGAATAGACGCGGTTCCTTGAGAAAGGGCTAAGGCCTCCCTTACCTGATCCTCAATTAGTTGCTTAATATCCTTCTGAGGCAGGATCAGAGGAGTGGTGGAAACTGTGGGGTAAACTGGAGGTACTTCTACTGGACAAGGAAGGGTCACAGGTGGTGACTCGAGAGGTTTGGAACTACATTCTGCCCTTTTAGCCTTTTCTGTGAGCTCTCGAGCTGACTGGTGGATTTTAAGAGACTCTTGCTGTGACTTATCCAACTTCTCTTGCATCTCCCTAACTTGTGACATCATGCTTGCGAGCTGAGTCTCCAAGTTTTTTATATACTCTTCATCTCTGGCCTTTACAGACTCATCTGAATCTGACTCAACAGTATGTGAATCATCATCTTTAACAAATCGACGTTTGCTGGGCTCAGCTTCTTTATTAGATCCCCTAGTCTCGACCATATGAATGCTACCAACATAATCATCTTCATCTCCAAGGAGATCATCCATATCAGGGTCAAAAGAGGCCATTCCTTCTTTGTTCAACAAAATATTTCTTATTTCTTGAACTACCTCCTCGACCGGTCTATCCCTAATTGACTTAGGATCAAGGGGTAAGTATCCTTTGTACTCAACCATATCGAATAATTCTTCAGAATCCATGAGGGCAATGATTTCTGTGAGTTTTGGATTAGGATCTGGTTGAGACTTTATATCCGGTTCATCTTCCATTTCTAGATCCTGGTCAATTCTCTCCTCTTCGACTATCCCAGAACTGGTAGTTAGAAGAGTGGCATCCTCTACGGGGAGAGGGACATATACCTCGGGGGGAGAAGCAGGAGCTTGTAAAGTGATAGCCCCTACATCTGGCAAGGTAAGATCCTCAGACACCTGACTAGGGAGCCTAGAAATGACACTCGGACCTTGGGGATCATCAACTGGGGTAACAGGGACGGTGACTATTGGATCTTGAGTTAGACTGGCTGTGGTAGGAATGTCAACTGTAACAACTGGGGTACTAGTCTGGACATCCATCAGGTCAACTGAAACCGGAGTAGGGTTGGCTGAAACTCGTTGGAGCTGCAAAATGAACTTAGAAGTTCTAAGATGTGGTGGCAGACTCTCCAACTTTGTTCTCTTTGGCACATATTTCTTTTCAGGAGATTTGAGTCTTTTTCCTTTAATGTCCATAGACTTTTGAATCTCAACCTCCTTTGGCTTAACAATCACTGAGGCCAATCTTATAGGTTTATGTGGGGGTACCGGGGGTCTACCAGTAGAATGGTGGCCTCTCTCGGACTCAGTCAACACAATACCCTCCGTTTGGGAGGACGGATGGCGTGGCACCCAGTGATATCCATCAACCAGTACCGAAGTAGCGGGCTGTCTAACATACTTCTTATTTTTCCTGACGAATTGTGGGGTCAAATTCTTTGCTTCAGAGACTTCTTCCTTCAACACTTCTTTTTGGAAGCGATGTGAGATCACTCCCTTCAATTGTTTTACATATTCCTCCTTAGTTTGTCCAGACTGTGCAGCGTAGGTATGAATTATGTTTCTCAAAGTCCTCGTCTTCTGGAGATGTTTTTCTTTCTAAGTCTTCTTAGTCGAGTAGTAGACCGGGCATAGTGGGGAACGGGCTATCCTAGCTGCCCTCTCCTCCCCTTGAGCTGGAGCCAGGGGGTAAAAGCGACTCCCCTTTAGGAGGGGAGAGGAAGCAGGAATAGGTAGCTCCTCAGCAGCCTCAGGTTCTACTTGAGCTAAGGTCTTAAAGGGTACAACTCTCTTAGCCTTAGAGATCTTCTTTCTAAGTCTCCTCAAATAGTTTTTCTTCTGATTCTTAGTGGCGAAGCTAAGTCCAGAACTAGACCCTTCCTCAAAAACAGATTTGACTTCAGTGGGAGGCTCAACAACGGGTTCAGACTGTTTCTGATCATCATTAACTACTGGAAAAGTGGGTGCAGATCCCACAATCAACTCAACCACTGGGGGAATTTCCTTACTGGCATCCAAACTAACAATCTGGTGTCCATCCATGAAGAGCTCAAGAGTACTAAATCCCATTCCAAAAATGATAGTGCTTCCTTGGTCATTAACAGTCGAGGACAACTCTCGGTCGAAAGAGAAAATCAATTGGCCAGCCATTTGGGATTTTCTGAAAGTTAAAGAAAGGATTGCAATTAGATTTACTTTAAAAGGGTGGTGAAAGAAATAATTTTTTTTTTTTTGAAAATTGAGGCTTGTAAGAAAATCTCAACCCTCCAACATGTGTCGAGCAGTGAAGGATATTGCTTAGCACATGTTAAAAAGGGTGAAGAGACTAAGTCCATGCCCAAAAGTTTTCTAAAAAAAAATTTGACATATGTTAGCCCACAAAGAGATCGTATGGGGTAACATATGACAACTTAGAGTTTTAAGAGAATTTTGAAGAAATTTTGAGTATTGGAGGATTTAAGAGGGGTTTTCTTACAGACTCCAAAACACAACGGACAGAGTTTCCCCTTGGCCGAAGGCTTATGGAATTATGAGAGAACTCAGGTAAAAGGAATAGTCTAACCCTCCCCACCCCTGGAGGTCAAAGGGGAAGTGAGGGGGTTAAGATTAAAGTAGTTTGAGATGTCCGGAATCAAAAGTTTTTGAATTCTTTTCAATTTGAAGGATTTATATGTTAATTGAGAAATTTATTGATCATAAATCCATAAGATTGAAAAGGATATCCAAAGATCTGATTTGACGCTGTCGCCTCACAGGCTAGGCCGAGGCAGAAGGTCAAAATCAGAACAAAAATCTAGATAAAACCAATTTTGGAGGTACAACCTCTCTTTTAATATTTATTTTATCTTAGATGTTGGCCACACTCACCCAAGGAAGAAATGAATAGAGGGACCAATGGAAGAAATGATAGTTAAAACTACCGATGAAATGAAATTCTGCCACTATTAAAGATGGGAAGAGAAATTTGGTCCCACCGGGCGTGCCATTTTTTGTTGGTGGAATTAAAAAAAAAAAAAAAAAGGTTTTGAAGACTATTAGTTTTTTTTTTGGGAATTCTTAAAATTAAAATTCAATTATAATTCTGAAGTCGAATCAACCCACTAGAAAAATTATATCACCCCGGGGGATAAAAATAGAATTTCATAGCGGTGTTCAGGCCTAAAATTATGTAATTCGTCTTGAATATCACGGCTAGATTATAAAGAGAACTCGATACGGCCCCGAAGGGATGAGGTAGAGTTCAACTAAATAATCTAGTTATGATACTCAAGGAGTATGATTGCCGAATTCATATCCAAAGCCTTATCAAAGAAAAATGTATCTCCCCAAAGGGAGGTATCACCTTTCAATGATAATTCTTCTAATATGACAATGGCAATCATTTTTGACTTTTTCCCAAAGAAATTTAAGAGGGTTTTTTTATAAAAAGATTAATTTTAAAATCAGGTGTGTGAGGTTCCAAATCTCCTACGAGCGAAGCCCTCGTAGTTAATTACATCGTAGGGAGATAAAATCTCCTACAAAAACTCCTGATTAAAATGGTGGCAGAATTTTGTTAGAGTTTCTAGGAGTGATATCAAAAAGAGAAGTGAATTTTGGAAATTCAACAGAGAATGGATCAAAATTGAGCAGTTATTAACGGAGTTAAAGGAGGAGAGGTAGGGGACACTTTGAGATTCCAGAACCATCCGGAAGTGTCCCAACTTAATCTAAGTGTTGGGCTTTATGTTTTAGGATTGAGATGAAGCTTTAATTAGAGTTGAGTATTTTATTAGAAATTTGGGACTGTATTCCCAAAATTTAGGGTCTTATAATCAAAGATCTGCCCCGGATCCTAAATCTATTTTGGACACTGGACCACAGTCGTCCGAACCTAACTAATGCAGTGCAGAACCTGGACTTACCCCGGCCTGGATTGGGGAGCCAGCTAACCACCTAATCGATTTAAAAGAGATGGGTCCGGTCTTTTATGAAAGAAGGAGGGCGTCTCAGGCTAGGTCTTGGGCATCATAGTGCCAAAAATTAAAATGATTTTTTTATATATTTCTTTATATAAATATCTCTACCACCATTCCTCCCCCGCCCTCATTTCATTCCTTACCAAGGAAGGAGTTGGGGAGAAGGAGAAAAGAATGGGAGAGACTAGAGTGAAAAGGGAGGGGAGAGAGAGAGAGAGAGAGAGAGAGAGAGAGAGAGAGAGAGAGAGAGAGAGAGAGAGAGAGAGAGAGAGAGAGAGAGAGAGAAGTGAGAAGTGAGAAGAAGTTTTTTAGTGCTTTTCTATCTATTGTCCCTATTACAAAGGTTGTCATGATCGTAGTAAGTAACCTTTACTTTGCATTTACTTTTAATGATTGAGAGTTCAATATATTTTCTTTTTCCTAAAAGTGATAAAAAGACAATATTTTCCATTTTTATAAATTTTTACTTTGTAACTTTTGATATGTGATAAATATTTTTATTATGAGTATTTTAACTGATGTATATAATATTTTATATAAAATGAGTTAGAAAAATATTAACTACAAAATTATTAGGTGTTACTGTACCAAATATGGATATGAGATATGAAATGCAGATGATTATTATTTGATATAACATGCATTTCATGGCATAATATCTTGACATGAATAAGATATTTATCTTTCACCATGTTTCTAGAGAATGTAACAAAGTAGCCGATTTATATGCTACTTTGACTTTAGAAGATAACTTTTTTTATAGCTTTGCTTTGGTTACATTCCTTCTTCCTTGTTTAGTTTGTTAAAGAAGGAATGTGAGCCTTTTGCTGATTGTAAGTAGTTCTTCTATTTAATATAATTTGCAGCTTTCAAAAAAAAAAAAAAAAAAAAAAGATATTTATGATGTAATGTAAAATAAATGATTCAATTCATATTGAAAGAATGTGGCATTTGCATGTAAGCAATGAAGGTTGCTATCAACAATATAATTAATATAATTTGACTCTAAAAACATAAGACCTTGTACATAAGGATGGGCCAATGAGCTTTTCTTTAAATAAAAGGTTTGTAATGTAATCTTAAAAGTTAACTTGTAATAAATTGACTAATTATATTGATTGAAAAAGAATGACAAAGCTTAATGATTTACTGAAAGTCACATGTGAATGATTTAAGATCTATGAATGAAGATGTAAGTTAAAGGATGATGATCAATTAGTTGACAATTGTAGTCAAAGATATTGACAATATCATATTAAAGCTAGATATCTTGTTTTTCTAAACTCACTTTAATATGCTAAATGATAACATATAAGCATATATGATATGATAGATATAAAATTGTCATATGATTTAAAATGACATACATAATATATGACATATAAGATGGAGTGACAGATGAATGATCGGTTGATTGATTGACACATTTGACTTGCAATTAGACTGATAGAATGATGATATGAGCATATGATATCAAACGAGGTGATGATTTATCTGTATATGATATGAATGTATATAAATTATATGATATTGTTCCTATTGATTGCTACTGGTTCTTACAAATATATGATTATTATTTATGATCGATGCATTGACTTCAGTTATATATATTGGTTGTTTGCTAGGCTATGTGCTCATTAAGTAGTTTTTACATATTTTCACGTAAGGGTAAAAAGCTTGAAGAGTGACTTGGGCTATTGGCATTTATCTTTCCTTCTACATGTAGTTGTTATTCTTTTATAGTCACAATATATTCATAATGATGGACTAGATCATTTTGTATATGGCTTTTGTTCATAAATTTTTGGGCTTGTATTAGTTGTTAATATTGATTGAATATAAATGTATTTATATTTTTTCCATTTATATTTCATTGTTTATATGAAATTAAAAACTCTTGTTAATGTTTAAATGATAAAAAAATGCAATTTTCCAAATTAGATCTTGCGGTGCCACAACTAGGGCCTCACCATATGTACTAAAAGTTTTAATCATCTTCAAATTCAATCTATTCGATGAGGATTAACATAGCTATCACCTTTCTAAGAAAAAATTGGAACCTCACCATGAAAGCTAGAAGTCTTGACTAACTATAAATTCGCTCCATTTGATGAGGACAAGAAACACTGATTTAAAGGGAAAGATGAAGACTCTCCATTGTGGCTAAAAAGTCTTCACCACCTCCAAGCCCAATTTGTCTGATGAGGACAACCAACACCTTTTCAAGAAAAGATTAGAGCATTGCCCTAGGAACTACAGGCCTTGATTGTCTCGAGTGATTTTAAAATCCTGTTAGAAAAAAATTTTCACCTTTTATAGAGAAAAATTAGAGCATATTAAATGAATGATGCCTCTCCCCTACTCCCAATGGGGATATTAATAAATCTAAAAGGAAGAAAAAGTTTTTTTTTTCATTTTATTTTTGAGCCAATAACTAAATTTTTCTTTTTTTAAAAAAATTTTGATTCAATCCAAAAAAATTCAAAAAATTAATTATTACAAAGACCCGAAGGATCAAACACTATTCGTAGTGCTGGAATAGACGCTCAAATTTAGGAACTTTTATTTGGTCCGGTCACCTGACATAGCTCTACGTTCGGACACCAGTAAAATAGTGCCACGTGTTCTCACTATTTACCACGCGGCCCAACAAGCCAGACATGGAACGGAGCCGAGATTGCTATGTTCACGTATTGCTAGGTATTGCTCAGTATTGGTCGATTTTTCTCGACAATAATGAGAAATACCATTCTGTAAAGGCCAATACCGAGTAATACCGGTATTGCTCGGTATTGGTCTTCACAGAGCGATATTTTTCAATACTGCCAAGCAATACCAAGCAATACCGAGATTTTCTCGGTATTGCTTGGTATTACTCGGTATTGCTCGGTATTGGTCTACACAGAGCGATATTTTTCATTATTGCCAAGTAATACCTAGCAATACCGAGCAATAGGCGAACTTAGCAATCCCGGGTCAAGTCATCGGGCTGCGTGGTAAAAAAGTAATAGCACGTGGCGACATGTTATTGACGTACAAACGTAGAGCTACGTCAGGTCACCTGACCTAATAATTGTTCCAAATTTAGGGTGACAATTAATAAATATAAAAAAGAAAAATAATGTCGATTTTGACAGTAACGAGCCAATTGGCCAGGCCAAGTCCAGGCTCGATTACGATCTTAGATAAGTTTATTTTAGCATTTTGGAGGTTCCCATGAACATTAATTTCTTCACATCTTGGGCCAATTCTTACACATTTCAAGACTAATAAACCCTCTACGCATAATTTTAAGCAATTTTTAATAGTTTAGAGCAATTGTTTTGCGTAATCTTTTATATCTCTATTCTCACTACTCTCCATTTCACGAGCTATTATTCTGTGCGGACACCGGATGGTTATCCCGCCCGGTTAAACACTTAGTACCGAGCGGTACCGAGCTAGGCACCAAGTGCTGTACATGTTTGGGCTAACCAAACTCCATCACCATACAACGGTCTTTTTGACCCCGGTCTTCTGCCGACTATGGTCCTTCCGACCTACATCGCCAGACAACGGTCATTCTAACCTTTGTCTCTTACCAACTACTGTCCTTCCGACCTCCATCACCGATAATAGCCCTTCTAACCAAATAAACAAGTATATGTTGATTATTGTAACTCCCACTATGTAATGCAATCTATATGACGTACATTTGTAACATCAAGGCAAGGCCTTCTCCATAAGAAGGGCCTCATTTGTAATCGACTATAAATACTAGTGGATTCATCAAACTGGGCCAGGCCCCGTGGTTTTCCCCCTTTTCAAGGGGTTTCCACGTAAAAACACTGGTCTCTCTTATGAATGCTACACCCTCTCACTTATCTAATTATGTGCTGGATCTTCGTACAATGCTAAGACGTTAAACTATATATTTCTCTACCACCGCAAATATTCCAGGAAGTAACAGTTTGACGCTGTCTGTGGGAACGTGATTCCCGAGTGGGGGGCAATTTTTGCTCCAACCTCAAAAAGTTGTTCATGTCAACTTCTTGACTTCAACTATTGCTGCATCAATTTCATGGGAATTAGATCCGGATTGGGGGGCAACTTTGACTCACATTGTGGTCAAGAAGATCCCTCCAATGCTTTCAACATCAAGATGATATTTCAAGAAAATACCAGCAAATGCAAGGATACTTCCGATCAATAATAAGCTTCATACGGTCCCGTACTGGACTTCTACTTCTTGGGCAAGGTCTTGATCTCAACCTCAAAAAGACAGTAATGGTCTAAATATAGACCCTTCTTTACCTTTGATTCAAGATACACGCGACGTTCGCCCCCTCCCAATAAAAGAAAAATCAATCTCAAGGGGATTCGATTTGACCTCTTTTAGGTTAATGTCGCCGAGCAATGCTCATGCTTTGACATACAACCTTGGATAGGTCTTACATCTTTGGTGGATTCTCTCGACCTCTTCCACACAGATTAACGTCATCGAGCAAAGGCTCTGATATACAACCTTGGATAGGTCCTACATCCTTGGTGGATTCTCTCGACCTCTTCCATACAAGTTAACGTCATCGAGTAAAGGCTCTGACATACAACCTCGGATAGGTCTTATATCCTTGGTGGATTTTCTTGACTTCTTCCATACATGTTAATGTCATCGAGCAAGGCTCTGATATCCAACCGTGGATAGGTCTTACATCCTTGGTGAATTTTATCAACCTCTTCCACATAGGTTAACATCATCGAGCAAAGGCTTTTACATACAATCTCAGATAGGTCTTATATCTCTGGTGGATTTTCTCGACTTCTTTCATATTGGTTAATGTCATCGAGCAAGGCTCTGACATTCAACCTTGTATATGTCTTACATCCTTGGTGGATTCTATCAACCTCTTCCACATAGGTTAACGTCATCGAGCAAATGCTCTGACATACAACCTCGGATAGGTCTTACATCATTGGTGGATTCTCTCGACCTCTTCCACACAGGTTCACGTCATCGAGAAGGGCTCCGACATACAACCTTGGATTGGTCTTACATCCTTGGTAGATTCTCTGGACCTCTTTCATATATGTTCACGTCATCGAGCGGGGCTCTGACATACAACATTGGATAGGTCATATATTTTTGATGGATTCTTTCGACCTCTTTCATAAAGGTTAACGTCATCGAGTAAAGGCTCTAACATACAACCTCGGATAGGTCATACATCCTTGTTGGATTCTTTTAACCTCTTTCATATAGGTTAACAACACCAAAATATTATTGGACTTTTGTCGGTCTTCTACTCGAGGCCGTACTTCTGCCCAACGTCGGACTCCTACCCATCGTTGAACTTCTATCAGTTTTCTGCCCATTGTTAGACTTCATCCCGACGTCAGACTTTTGCTTGCCGTCAGACTGCTACTCGTCATCAGACTTCTGACCGTCAATTGACTTTCGTCGGTCTTCTACCTCATGCTTTACTTCTACTCAACGTCGAAATTTTGCCCGTCGATAGACTTTCGTCGGTCTTCTACCTGATGCTGTACTTCTACTCGATGCCAAAATTCTGCCCATTCTCGGACTTCTACCCATCATCGGACTTCTGCCTGTCGATGGACTTTCATCGGTCTTCTACCTGATGCTTTACTTCTACTCGACGTCGGACTTCTGCCCGTCATTGGACTACTACCCGTTGTCAAACTTATGTCCATCGATGGACTTTCGTTGGTCTTCTACTCGATGTCAAACTTCTGCCCAACACCGGACTCCTGCCCGTCGTTGAACTTTTGTCGGGTTTATGCCCGTCGTCAGACTTCTGCCCGTCGATGGACTATCGTCGGTCTTCTACTGGATGTCAGACTTCTACCCGTCTTTGAACTTCTGACCGTCGATGGACTTTTGTTGCTCTTCTACCCGATATTGAATTTCTTCCCAACGCCGGACTCCTGCCCGTCGTTGGTCAGGCTTCAACTTGACTCCATACTCTGCCCGTCGCCAAACTTTTACCAGTCGCCGGACGTACGTCGGACTTCTACCCGACGTTGTACTTCTGCCCGTCGTTAAACTACTACCCGTCGTCAGACTTCTTCCCGTCGATGGACTTTCGTCGGTCTTCTACCTGACGCAGTACTTCTACCCGACATCAGACTACTACCTATCGTCGGACTTTTGCCCGTCGGTAGACTTTCATCAGTCTTCTACCCGACACCCGTACTTCTACCCGACATCGAATTTCTGCCTGCCGTCAGACTACTACCCGTCGTCGGACTTCTGCCGTCAACGGACTCTCGTCGGATTTCTACCCGACACTGAATTTCTTTATCTCATCAAACTTCTGTTTGTCGATGGATTTTCATCAGACTTCTATATGTCGCCAGACTTCTGCCCGCCGTCAGACTAATATAAGTCGTCGGACTTATGCCTATCATCGGACTTCTACCCGACGCCAATTTTTTGCCTGTTAACAGTCTTTTCAACCTCCCCCTTACAACGGTCTCTTCGACCTCCTTCACCAACTGACTACAGATGTTAATCCTCTTTGTCGTGGAATCTCCCGAAGAAAAATGGTCACCCGACATGCCCTTTATATAGGGAGGGGCCTTGCAGTCGGATAAGGGATGCCACCTATCCAAAAGCAGGGAAAAGCTCCCGTATAGGAAGAGGGTAGAAGGGAGAAGGGTGGAAGGGAGGAACCTCTTTCTTGCAAAGAGGGGCCTTGGGCCTGGACAAGGGATGCCGCCTATTCAGGGACCAAGGGGAAGACCTCAAATGAAAGAAAGCAGGAAGAGAAGTGCAATTTTTTTCATATCCTAAGGGGATATTTATAGCAAGGAAGGAGAGGGAAGTTATAAAAGAAATGGCCGGTTTAAAAAAAAAAAAAATTGCCTCTTTGTTTAGAGTCGGTCGTGGTTAAAAGAAAATAAAAAGGGATCGGTTAAAAAAAAGACAAAAAAAAAAAAAAAAATTAGTGCAGCGGGTCCTCGCACATTATAACCGGTAAAAAATAATAATATTTTTTCTGTCGGTTATTATAACCGACTCTGCATAGAGCGGCGTGACTTTTGGCCATGCACAGTGGCAGCCTGGCAGGCCACCAGAGCCCTGCATTGGGCGCCCATACCCATACCCACCCATGTACCCACCCACACCCAATGGATATGGGTGGGTATGGGTATGCTCATAGATTTATGGGTGGGTATGGGTGGGTACTCAATATGGTGGATAAACCTGCTATATTAAAAAATAGTGAAAATTGAAAAATACATAAACATTGTTTTAAAAGTGAAAAATGCATTCACACTATTCCAAAAAAAAAAATTAATAGACTTGCACGGTTGCACATGAAGTTATGATGATATATTCTCGATTAGTGTGAGATAGGTACTTTTGTATCTTAAAAAAGATTTCATATCTTAATATTTTATTATTAACTTCACAGTTCACCAGCTGTAGTTCACAAAAATGAGGAACAGAAGATGGCATTGCCTGCCACCAGAGTATTAACGTCACAAGCCAGAGTAAACAGAAGATGGCATTGCCGACTCAAGAGGCGATCGAGCGCGAGCTCAAGAGCAACAAAGACGATGCCGAATTTTATATCACCGATAATGTCACAGGGACGTCGGACGTTTGGACCAGATTTGGCATCATCTGCCACCGCAACAGTACCACTTCCATCTTACTTGAGCTCGCTGCATGCAAGGCGTGCAAGAAGACATTTATGCACAAGAAACCCACCGGAACCAAGACGATGGGTTTGCACAAATGTGTCGTGCAACAATCTGATGTCGGTGCCGCCAAACAGTTCTTTAAGAAGCACATGCCCACGATGAAGGAGAAAGCCAAGATGACGGTAGCTGCGGCCAGCTTCTGCGCGAAGGACATGCGCCCATTCGAAGCCTTGTCCGGGTTGGGCCTCAACGAACTGATCCAAACAGCGCTAGATATCGGCATTGCTAGCTCCGGCCGCATTCTTGTTGAGGATCTGCTTGCCCATCCAGTTACGGTCCTGTTGACCTCATTTTTGTATGAGGTCACTAAGACCCTTCCAGAATCCAGATCCAATCCTAGACCCTAGGATCCACTCTAGACTTTAGGATCCTTCCTAGAGCTAGACCTTAGGATCCTTCTAGATCCAAGACCTTAGGGCCTACTCTAGAGCTTAAGATTTTTCCATATCCAAATCCTAGAACTTCTCTAGATTCTGGGATCAATCAATCCCTAGCTTTGATCAACTCCAACTTCAAGTTAATCCCCACCCTTGATTAATTCAAATCTCAAACTTCATTCAACTCAAATCCAAATTAATTCAAGTTTCAAACATATCCAAATTTTGATTCAATCCGCTTGAGAATCCAAACTTCAATCTAGCTTTGACCCTGTCCATTTATTAACAATCACCACATGATTGTAAATGGTTTGGATACTTCAATATTAATCATTCAAACTTGAAATCAAATCCAAACCCAGAAATTCAGACTCAAATCCAAACTCTTAAGGCCCTGTCCTAAACACCCTTTTCAGAGATTTTTCAAACATTTCAAAACATAGTCAAATGGCATCTGATTCAGGGTCTATCACTTGCAAAGTGATAAGACATGTCTCTAGAGGTTACCCTCCAACTTTGAGCTCATTCTGAGGTCTCTAACCCAAGAATCTGAATTAAAATCCAAATGTTGCAAAACCTTTGAATATTTACAATCCATGCCACTAGGCCTTTCACCTAGTGGAATTTGACTTTGGATCCCCCTCCAAATCTTTTGATCCCTCTTAATACCTTGATATTAACTTATTAAGCAATGATCTACATCTTTTTAGATTCAATTTGACCCAGAATTGACTTGAGTCCAAAATGACCAAAATGCCCTTAAATGGAGATTTTTGGACTTTTGGCCTAAACTCAACTTGATTTGACTTATCAACCTTTGAAATCTTCTTCAAATATCATTCCAATGGATCCTAAATGACTTTAGGAACACATGGAATCCAAACTTGACTCATGATTTGACCAGGTTGACCAAGTCAATTATGGTTGACCAAATCAACCTTTAACCTACACACTTGTCAAATTCAATTATTCAATCCATTTGAATCAAATCAACATTTCAAAATCATTCAATTGGACACTCATGACATGTCCAAAGACTTTCAAGTCAATCCTCATATTAGGTTGACTTGGTCAACTCATTTGGAGAGGTCAAAACCCTCTTTAACTTCATGTGTTTACTTAAAAATTCAAATCCTTGATCTCAAACTCTTGGCCATATCATCAAGCCACCTTGGCAATCCATGGCTTAGTATAGAACATGCTAAAACATGATGTGATGTGACACATTTTCTCCCCTAATAGAGCTTAAACCAACCCCCTTTAACAAGGCTTGGCATTGGTTCATCCAAATGGGGAAAAAGGTGTGGTCCCTCTTCACATGGACCAAGAGATGTCACTTTCAACCACCAACCCTATTCCATAGCTTTGGGCAGCATAGGGGACACTTGGCACTCATCCAAACCTACTCCAAATCAAATCTCAACCATCCAATCCAAAAGCCAAAGATAAAGTGAGGGAAAACTTGACCTAAAGGTGGCTTCTTCATCATTCCCTTTGATATGATCAAAATCTCCAAACTCCAGCAGCCCTCAACCTTCCAAGAGCTCCTCCCATACACTCCAACACATTTCAAGTCCTTCCCAAGCTTTTCCCAACCATTTTCAAGCCTCAAATCACTATTTTAGTGAAGAGAGAGCATTCTAGAGAGAGAAAGAGGCCTTTCCAATATACCTTTCGATCCAGCGAGATCCAGCTTTTTGAGTCTTCAGCAAAGTTGTAGAGGATTGCTGCAGCTTTCCAACAAGCCAAAAATCTCAAACATCCGACGGTTGGATCGTAAGTTATGCTCATTTTAAGTTTAAATTTCAATTTGAAACTGTAGCGATTTTACAATGAATGGAGCCTCCAAACTCCAGGCATTGTAAGATCATATTGCCCTCTAGCTACAGTTCAAATTTCGTGCAATTTCGTCGAGTGTTTTGAAAGATATGAGCGTTTAAAGATTTCTATTCAAAATGAACTGAAAAAGATCTGGACCGTCCGATCGAAGATCAGACGGCTCAGATCTGGGTATACCGTGCGGCTTCCTCCATGTTTGAACGTGAGTCATCCCGTGGTATGGGAGGGTGACGTGGCGTCACGCCACGCCGCCACGTCACCGTCAGCTGATTTGACCCAAATTTGAATAAAAAAATACTTTAAATGCTCCAAATCTTCAAAAATTCACAGAAAATCGAGTTCTCCACCAAATGGGGCGTTCTTGGGCTCATTGGAAAGATAATCTAATGTACTATTTATTAAATTTAAAATTATATTGATTTGATTTCTGTATTGTGAGATATTTGAGTTTATGTTAATTTCATTTATTGTTATTTTCTCACAATCCAGTGATCAAATGAAGCCCAAATTTTGGTGGATGATTATTGAGTATCTTAGACATGTTTAATAATTTTTCTAGGTTCATATGCTCAATAGATTTCTGTGATATGAATTTTTAAGGTAAATGGTCTATTTTGGACCCTAAACTTTGAAAATTCATAACTCCTTAGGGTTTTAGTATTTTGCTGTGATATTTCTGTGGTATGATTAAATGTATGTCAGGGTTAGACACACCAAGTTTCATACCTATTTAAATAGTAGAGACACCTAGGAAAAATAATTAAGGAAATGTCTAGAAAACTTAGAAAATTCATAGGGGATTGTACACACACCCAATATGGGTGAAACTTGAACATAGTAAACTTAGTGACATCAGATACTTTAGGTTCAAATTTTACTCAATTTGAAGGTCATTAAGTTAGAAAATTGAGCATGTCAAATTTCAGCCCCTTTAAGGACTTAGAGAATTCTATAAATCATTATAAATTTATATTAATTCCAAAAAATACCCATAATACCTATAATTAACCATATTTAAACTCTTAATCATTGAAAATTTAAATTACATTAATTTGACATTAAAATCCACTTTAATTTAATTTTAATCAAAATCAATGTTTAATCAATTTTAATTAATTAAAAATTATTAAAAATCCTAAAAAATCTTTAAACACTTGCTGATCTCTCCTTAGATCATTTCTGATCTTTGGAGTTGATTTCAAGAAGTTTGGGACTGATTTGGGATCAAATCACTAAAATGACCCTTAATTGTAACAATTTAATAATTTCAATAAATACCCAAACTTCCAAAATTCATAACTAATTATAGAAAATTCCAAATCAATCAAACTCAGTGGATAATGACTCTAATTAAAATCTAGTATTTTACAAAAATGTCAAACCCCCAAAATATGGTCAAAGTAAAAAAGTCAACAAATTGGTCAAAATATGCTTAAAATCTAGTTCAAAACTTCAAACCTCCGTAATAAAATGCAGAAAAATCCAATTTAAACGTACTTACTGTCTAACTGATCGTAGTGAGGTATAGTATTTTAATAAAATACAAACATTCCAGAAAATACCTTTAATAAATAATTCAATTTTTGACCCTTTAATTAAATGATTAAAATATTTAAGAATTCATAAAACTCAAAATCATTCTAAAACTCAGAAAATATTGGTTTAATGCTTAAAACACTTAACAAACCCTTTAAAACACAACAACCACCCTAAAGATGAAGTTTATCGGCTGGACTACTCCGGGCTGCGGGGCTAAGTGTCCTAAGGAGGCTGGTTCCTCGAGCCTGGTGGCACAACGCCACGAATGGATTCTAAGGGGTGTTAAATCTTAAAATAGATTAATCTTTAATTATTTAACGCTTTAAAATCTCTATTTCAATTACATTAATTTGGTTTATCGGCTGGACTACTCCGGGCTGCGGGGCTAAGTGTCCTAAGGAGGCTGGTTCCTCGAGCCTGGTGGCACAACGCCACGAATCAATTAATGGCAAACTTAAATTAATCAACTTTAAAAATCAGTAACTAACTCATTTTTGTATTAATCCACTCTTTTAATTCCAACCAACTTAAATAACTTAATCAACCCCGATTGCTACTGGGAAACCCAGGCCTACGAGGCTATTAACTTAGCCCCAAGGAAGGTGAAATAAACTTCACGGCCTCGGTGTGAAACAAAGGTAGTAATCAATTAACTTTTAAAATATATTTAATTAAAATTCTTAATCTACTAATACTTAAATTTTAATCTAAATCCCCTTTTAAGCCTTAACAAACCCAGACTTTTAGACAACTTCAACTAATAACCCATTTTAGGATCTATCCCAGACACACGACCTTTCTCACACACTTTAGATGATGTGCTAGGACAACCAACTCTAGATCTAGGTTAGGCCGGTGTTTACTTTACTGCTGTGTGCCGGGTTTTTCGTAGTTTTCACTGCATGTTGTAGATGAAATTGCTTTGCTGTGTCTGCGTACTTTTTCTGTACTCTGTGGATGGATTGATGTGTTTGGCGACTAGATTACCCTTAGTTTAGGTACGATCTGGATGTTGATACGGTTTTCTGCAGGTGGCCACGCTCATGCAGGGCAATATAAAAAGGGGGCAAATCAAAAAATGCATAAATATTATAAACTCTTTGCACAGGTGCTTTAGCTGCTAAAGCCCCCAAATCATAAAAAGAGCGTGGCCAGTGTGTTTACTTTCTTATCTGCTCATATACAACTGCTTGGGAACAACTGCTTTTTATATATTAATTGCTTAGGATAACCCTGCAGGTGAGTCTAGATTTTTATTTTGATATCAATGTAATTTGTGTAAGTGTCAAGTGTTGTGAAAGTTGATTTTGAGTTGGGATACATAGATCCAAAGCTTGGATTCCAAAGAGGAAAGGATACCCCTTAAGGGAACACTCCTTTTCCATTTGGAAGTCCAAATTTGGATCATACATTTTCCTTACCCAAAGAGGAAAGAGTGGCCTTCCCCTTAAAGGAAGTGCCCTCTTATCCATTTGGGTAATCCACTACGAAGATTCTAAGAAGATTGAAGAAAATGAGTCCAAAGAAGAACGAGATTGAAGATTTGAGGATTTGAAGATTGAGAGTATCCCACTCAAAATAGCTTGCGTCATTATTAGTCTTGAAATCTGGGTTGTTGTCAGTGGTGCCCGGCCACTTTACTTTCTGTAAAACTCTGGTTTGTAATAAGCAAGGCAATTCTGCCTATAGACATTTATTAATTAATTTATATTTGATGTGATGATTTGATTGCCTTTAGGATTACTAGCTTTTACTAGTTTTTTGGCGATTGTATGCCGCTTTTGTTTTCGCCTGGATACGTGAGACTCGTGAGGGTGTGAAAGTTTTCTACTCATAACCTTAAAAGTCCAAAATTTTAGTGAGTCTAAATAACATAGAAAGATGACAAATCTAGGGAATTAGCCGGGGATCGACCCCGGGGTCGCATGCATATTTCTGCACTTCTTCTTTCCTTGTTTTAGACCCTTACCCGCCTGCGGGTAGAGTCCGGATAGTCTGACCTATGAGGACGAGGTGCCGGACCTGGGGAAGTCCAGTCTTCTAAAAAATTATTTTTCTAAGCCTGTTTTTAAAATTTCAAGCATATTTGATTTGAGGTTGTTAACTAGCATGAATTGCATTAGAAATGAATTAAAAGAGTCAAAATTTTAATTTCATCAGTTTTAGCATTTTTGCACCCAACATAAGTCAAAGGGGCCAATTAGGAGAATCTCTAGATGTCGGCCCCAACTCTCCAAAACTTTAAATACAACGTCCCTACCACTCTTTCATAAAAGACTGGATTCATATATTTTAAATCGATTAGGTGGTTAGCTGGCTCCCCAATCTAGGCCGGGGTAAGTCCAGACCTTGCACTGCATTAGTTAGGATCAGACGACTGTGGTCCAGTGTCCAAAATAGATTTAGGTTCCGGGGCAGATCTTTGATTATAAGACCCCAAACTTCGGGAATATAATCCCAAATTTCTAATAAAATGCTCAACTCTAATTAAATATCATTTCAATCCAAAATATAAAGCCCAACACTTAGATTAAGTTGGGACACTTCCGGATGGTTCCGGAATCTCAATGTGTCCCCTACCTCTTCCCCTTTAACTCCGTTAATAACTGCTCAATTTTGATCCATTCCCTTTTGAGTTTCCAAAATTCATCTCTTTTTGATATCACTCATAGAAAATCTGACAAAATTTTGCCACTATTTTAATCGAGAGTTTTTGTAGGGGATTTTGTCTCCCTACGATGTAATTAACTACGAGGGCTTGCGCTCGTAGGAGATTTAGAACCACACACACCTGATTTTAAAATTGATTTTTTCAAAGTTCAGTTAGATTTCTTTGGAAAAACTTAAAATAATAGTGATCATTATTATAACAATCAAAGAATTATCATCGAATAGTATTTTCTCCCTACGGGGAGATACACTTTTCTTTGATAAGGCTTTGGATGTGAAATCAACGATCACACTTCTTAAATATTATGGTTGGATATTCAGTAGAATCGCATTTTGACCCTTCGGGGCCATATGAAGTTCTCTTTAGCATCCGATCACGATATTCAAGATGAATTTCATAATTCTAAATCTAAATAGCGTTATGAAATTTTATTTTCACCTCTCGAGGTGAAATACTTTTTCTAACGAGACAATTCAATTTTAGAATTCAATTTTAAGTCCTAAAGAAAACTAATATTTTTAAAATATGTTTTCAAAATTCCACCAACAGGTCCGTCGCCATGTCACAAGTTGTGCCCAGTTAGGTCGCGAGAGGCTCGCCGTTATTCTCAAGGAGCACTTCGAATCAGGTGTTGGTGCGGCGTGTACAATCGACCTATGGACGAACACGATCAAGAAGGTCTCATACATGTCCATTACGATCCATTACATTGACAAGCTCTTCACCCTGAATGCGCGCACAATGCACGTGAAGCCGTTACGTGAGGCCAGCCACACGATGATCATGGTGTTGAACGAGTTCAAGGAAGGTTTGAGCATGTTTGAACTGCTTGACAATTACTTTGATCAAATCACCGTCGTCTCCGATAGTGGCTCAAACATTTGCGGGCAGGATGGCATACCATCCGAGTTCTCCCGATTGCCTTGTCTAGACCATAAGCTTGCGAGTGTGCTTACAACTGTCGTCAACAAGACAACCACGATGATGCACGGCGTTCAAAGCAAACCGTTCTACCAATACCAGCACGGTCCATACATGGCTGACCTGTTCGAGATGATCGACTCATGCAAGAAACTCGTCGAGTACTTCAAGTGCTCGAACCTGCAGAGCAAGCTGACTAAAACACTCAAACAAGAGAATGTCACACGTTGGAACTCACTGGTACGTTGCCTGCGTAGCATCCTTGATATGTTAGATGAAATCGTAACCGTTCTACAAGAAAAGAATGCGATCCATAAGCTGGGCGCCATCCAACAAGATCTTTTGAACGAGTTCACTGCATTCCTTGAGATGTTCCAACATGCGACACTGGCATTGGAGGTGTTCAAGCGCCCAACATTTCACAAGGTCGCATTTTGGCGCCATCGTCTACAACAACATATGAAGCTGGTTCGTGTCGACATCATGGACCCGAATGATCCACGCAGCGTAAAGACAAAGAAAGATTATGATCCGATAATCTCCCTCAAGGAGATCATCCAACCCATCTTTGAAGACAAGTTTGTGCTCCAGCCCATCCATGTCGTTGCGACCATGCTCGACCCGATCATGAAGACGCGTTTGCGTGGGTTGGGTATCAATGCTGATCAAATTGACGAGGCCAAGGAGAATTTAAAGGCATACATGATCAAGTACGGCCATGGCCTCAACTCTGTCATCGATGAAGATGACGATGACAATGAGAAGTTGAAGGCATACATGATCAAGAAGGCACGGATAAACACCACCGCCTCCTACTCAGTTTACAACGACTTGCCTGAAGATGATGACGAGCCTGAGATGGCCGCCACCATTGCCCCCAACAGCTTGCAAGTTAGAGCCGGCCTAGAGTTCACGGCCTACATGGCGCATAGGGTCAGCCCGCAAGAACAAAAGATGTGCGGCGACGAGGATGGGGAGTTCGATGTCCTGAAGTGGTGGGGGCTCGTGGGCGTCAAGACAATCCCGATCATGGCACTCGTCATGCGCTCTATTTTATGCATTCCGGCCGCCAGCGCCATGTCTGAGAACAACTTTTCAGACGCCAGCAACACACTGACTAAGAAGCGCAGCAGTCTGAAGCCCGCTCATGTGAACGATCTATTGTTCTACCGATCGAATGATGACTTGTGCGGCATGTTAACACATTAGTCCAATGCACCGCAAGCTTCATATAACATATTGTGCTGCACTATAACAACTTGTCCCTTGCATCATTATATAAAACCATGTATTTTGCATTTGAGGAATATGAAAATACTTTTATTTTGTTATTGTCTTATACCTTTCAATTCTCTGCAGGATTTCTTTTATGTCTAAGGACGAGCAATGCATGGGTATGGGTGGGTACATCATTCTGAAAAATATTATGAGTGGGGGTGGGTGGGCGAAGCCAGCTCGCACAGAGCGTTGGTACCCAATGGGTACTCGACCAGGACTCTATGTAGGGCTCTGCAGGCCACCTTCGGGATATTATAGCTTATTAATGTATGTTATGGCTTAATACTTCCATTCCTGCCATGTCATTCTCTACGTTCTTGTGGATGCTTATTTGTATAAATGCGGAAAAGCTAACATGTACATTTCTTTTATTTATTATGTATGTCAAGTGACTATTATTCTAAAATGGGTTTACTTTAACAAAGACAAGTGCTTATTGATTTTACCGGTGAAAAATGTGCCATGATTTTCTAAATAAATTTTGGAATTAAATTTCATTTATTTATAGCAAATGAACATTTTCAATTAAACCTTTTTTTTGTCAGTTAAAATTCATAAAGCATCCCTGACGTTGGCTTCATTTAAAAGAGCTTATTACTGCTAAGGTACCATATTATAAGTGTAGCTTTGATGTTCTAGACAGGAGGAAAATTCTAAACAAGATCACGGCCTTTTGACCATGCGCACTAGACTCAAATTTGGCATTTTAAAACTGTTCGAGATCTCTACGCCCAAGACCGGAATTATTTTTAGTTGCAAATCACATCAAAAATTTCTCAAAAGCTGTAACACATATTTTCTACTAGAGCTTTTACGTCCGAAAATAGGGGGCAAGTGATACTTTCTCAAAAAATTATCTTGATCGGGCACAAATCTCAATGCAAAATCAAGTTGGAAACTTCAAGACTTAAATTTGGTATCATCTGAACTCCGATTTTAGCAATCTTACAGTCAAACTGAGCATCTAGAAAATACAAACTAAACAACACCAAATTTGACTCATTCCAAGCCAAAATGAGTCCAATTCATGGACCTGAAGCGCTGTTGGAAAGTTCGTATCTTAATTTGTGTTACCAAATGGTCTCCAAATTTGACGAGCTTATAATCAAATCGAGCGGCTCGACGAAACAAATCCAACGAGCCCAAGATCGCCAAATTCCAACATCATTAAGACCTTCAATTGTTTTACAAACAGTCCACAATCAAGGGATTCAACATCGACCGTCATCTAACCACTCTCCATTTACCCTTGATCTTTCACCTATTTACGGGACATGTCACTCTAGAAATTCATAAATAGACCACTCATTTCTCTTAAAAGGGGGGACCGGAGCAAGAAGAGAAGAAGAGAAGAGAAGAGAAGGAAGAAGCTCCTCCTCAATCACCGTCGGAGTTTCGCTGAACCACCGCCGGACCTTCGCCATACCACCACCTGAGGCCCTCGCCTTTGCCAAACCATCACTTGAGGCCCTCACCTCCGCCGAACCACCGCTTGACGCTGTTGCTCCGCCGAACCACCACCTGAGGCCCTCGCCTTTGTTAGACCACCACTTGAAGCCCTCACCTTCGCCGGACCACCGACTGACATTTTTGCTCTGCCGAACCACCACTTGAGACCCTCACCTCCACCGGACCACCACCTGAGACCCTTGCCTTTGCCGGACCACCACTTGAGGCCCTGTGCTCCACCAAAACATTACCTGAGGCACAAACTTCCGCCGTACTACTACTTCAGGCCTTGAGCTCCACCAGGCCACCACTTGATGCTCAGAGTTCTCCCATAATACTTCAAGCTCCATCACCAGACAACGATCTTTCTGACCCCTATCTTCTACAGACTACAGTCCTTTCGACCTCCATCGTCTACTATGGTCCATCCAACCTCCATCATCAGACAACGATCTTTCTGACCCCGATCTCCTACCGACTACTGTCCTTCCGAACTCCATCACCAGACAACAATCTTTCTGACCTCGATCTCCTGCCGACTACGATCTTTCCGACCTCCATCACCTACAATGGTCCTTCCGAACTCCATCACCAAAAAATGCTCTTTCTAACCCCGATTTGCTGCTGACTACGTTCCTTCTGACCTCCATCACCAACAATGTCCCTTCCAACCAAATAAAAATGTCTATATTGATTATTGTAACTCCCACCATGTGATTCGATCTATATGACGTACATTTGTAACATCAAGCCAAAGCCTTCTCCATAAGAAGGGCCTCATTTGTAATTGACTGCAAATACTGCAAATACTAGTGGATTCATCGAACTGGGTCAGGCCCCATGATTTTCCCCCTTTTTAGCGGTTTTCCACGTAAAAATTCTAATGTCTCTTATGAATACTACACCCTCTCACTTATCTGATTGTGTGCTGGATCTTCATACAATGCTAAGACGTTAAACTATATATTTCTCTACCGCCGCAAATATTCCAAGACACAACAACTATATAAAAAATGCAATTGTTTCCCATAAGATATCAAATGACTTAATTACAACTACAATAATAAGAACTAATGAAAATTTTACAACAATACATACAATAAAACTGATCCCAAAAAAAAAAAAAAAAAAAAATCCAAGCACACCCTTAATCCGCCAAAATGATAATGCAGTTTATCCAAAAGCCATATATGAAAGGTATGCCAAGTTACCAATGATGCAGATTGGTAACTGTACTCGCCATATTTCTCATTTTCTACAGCAGACAAACCTTCATTAGAAATTAAAAAAGTTACAAACTTGGAAGAGAGATAAATATCCTTTCACTTCATCTTCTTTGACATCTTTGAAGCTCTTAAGCCTAAACAGAGATTGTGAAAAAATTAGTAATGCCAAAACTGGAACCCACAACCCAACATTGAAGTTACAGGTCGGGGAATGGATGCTCATTAGATTATTTCACAGAGGCAAAGGCATCACCAGCATCCTGCTGGAAGTAAGAACAGTTCAATAAAAATATTAAAAGATTTTTTTTTACCCTCTAAACGAACTATTCAAAGGTGAACCTGCTACTTTCCATTTGTGAATAATAAATAGGGAGATAATCTCCACAAACCAAAAATTGTGTATAACACCTTCATCATCCTTCAGCAATCATCCGCTCTCCACCAAAACTATCTCTGCCAACCACAGCCATTTCATTTTCATAGTTTGTTTTAGGTTGATTTCCGTTGAACTGCTGGTTCCTCCAGTTCCTATCTACGTCCATTGACTGCCCGTTGGATAAATGATGATCATCATCTTCTGCATCATGGCCAGAATTAATATGTATAAAAAAAAAACAAAAAAGGGAGTTTAGAACTGTAAAAAATAACAAAAAAGGAATTAGATAAGTAAAAAAATAAGCGGCGTTGAAGTAAGTTCCAATATCTGCACTACGCAAAGATCCTATGTGAGAATTTATGTGCGATAAAAATGATCGTCTGCGTATCTCCCATAACGGCTATGTAAATTTTGATTAGGAAGAATAGCTTAGCAACCTCTTACGGTTTGTAATGTTTTGAAGCAACTCCAGAGGATGACCGTTTCAATTTTTCAAGATTCAAACAGATTTGTACAGCTTGTCCCTCGAATTCAATTGAAAACTATAAATATGACAGATTAAGATGCCTTCTTTATATAGATGGAGGAGAATCAGTAGAAAAATGATCAAGGCAATGTGGCTCATGCGTATTTACCACTTTCACCATCTGATGCATCAGCAAGCCTTGCAATTGCATCCAAAAGGGATTGCTCGTGCTCCTGAAAATATGAGCAGCCAAATTTCATGTTTCCATGATAGAAGAAAGGACCTTAAAAGGGATAAAATGTTTACCTTCAGAACTTTTTTTGCCTTCTCAAACTCAAGAGGATCAAGATGAGTTGCATCAAAAATCATCTCCACCTGCTTGACATGTTAAATAAAAGTGATGTTGGTGCCTTCAAAAAAAAAAAAAAATGTTCTTCGGCTATAAAGAATATCAAATGTGTTCTGACAAACCTCCTTAATAAGTGTATCGGTATTAAGTATCTCTATTTCATCCAAGTTCTTTTTCTTCACGCCATTTTGCGTTGGAGGAAAATCCTTTCTGGGTTGGTTCTTTAGGAAGCCCCTTCCTCTACCGGCAGCTGGAGTGGTACCCCCTCGGGATTTCTTAAAGCCTCTTCCTAACCCACCCCTGCCTGATCTGTTAGTGAAAGGATCCTCACCTTCCCATCTGATATCTTCAACTGAAATCTGCAACAATTTTAATCATCAATTTATATTCAAATAGCGGTATATTTTCAAATTAATTCGTATTAATCTAACATAATTCGTATGAACCGCGATAATATACATTTTCAGTTCAACTCAAATAAAGGTGAAAATCACTACTAAACAATTAGCTCTCATCTAGGAAAATGATTAAAATTTTTCTGTATATTATCGTGGTTCATTTTTTTTTTCAACTTCTCTATATTATTTACTATGTTTTTTTAGATGTTTTGGACTAGCCAAAGAAGCCCTTTGGGTTGGAGAAAAGCAAATTCCATCAACGTAGTAAGAGAATGTGTTTGACCTGTGGGACATCACCCAAGCGACCCCAATTGAGAACACATACAAACCTGACATAAATTAAATTAATCTAAAATTATCAAATAATTAAATTTTAGTCTATTACTCTCAGGGTTCTGAAGACTAGACCGAACATCCTGGTTGAACCCTGAAGATGTAAGAAATATTAAAATTATTTAATTATTATTCAATATGTAATATTTATGTAAACATAAAATAAACAACAAAGAAATATTTTATGAAATACCATTGTTTGAATTCCAAACAAGCATAAATAGAATTACTGAATGAATCGACAAATACACAGAATTAATGGCCGAATCAGCAGACTGTTGTTTAAAGCAAACCAAAAAGAGAATTAATAATTTAACTGCTACAGAAAGACACTTCAAAACCGTGAACCACAACCATCCAATTTTACATTAAATTATATTTATCATTTCATTAACTGAAGAATGAAACAAACCAACACAGAGAGAAAGAAATAAATGAAGCAAATTTATTTAGAATTTAATCTGAAGTTATTTGTTTAATTGCCAACCACTCTCATTCATGTCATGACTTTTACAATACATCTAAAAATTTTACTGCATTTTGTTATTCTCATCATCCCTTGCAATGTTGGGCATGTTGACAAGTCACCTAATTATTATCAATTTTACACAAGTTAATCACATGTCATGTACTATCTTTGTTTTATTAATCCTAGGCTCTTCAACAACATCTAATCTCAAATTCGCTTGGATAAACAATTAAATATAAATACTCAAAAGCGTTCACAATATAGGTTTAAGTGCATCAAGTCACAATTTCAAATCATATCAGCAAGTATAAGCAAAAGTCATATCCCATAAAAGACTGAAGCAAAATAACGAGCTAAGAGGCCTAACAAAACGAGGTGAACAATTTGATCGGACCATCCGTATAGTCACTGGTGGTTAAGATCTAGTTGGAACATCACTAACTAATTCACTGTTTCAGTTGTCAATCAGCTACGGGAAGAAATACCTTAGAGAAGCAGAAAATTTGCTAGATTGGATACAAGCTTATGATTGCACAAAACAGATTAAACAATTTCATGCAGGATTAAATAGGGATAAATGCGGAATGAGAATTTATAAAGTTGGTCACAAATAATTTAGATAAAGTTAATGATGATGATATGAATATGCATTTACACCCCATCATGAATAATGTAAAATTGGAAAACCAATTACCTACCACAGAAACCCCCTATGCATATAAATTTTTCCAAATTCTATTTTACTCATTGAGAAGATTAAATTTGAAAAAAAATGAATGAACAATCTGGAATTGAGGATCATGAATGTTAGGAATGTTGGGCACCAACCCTTTGATCCTTAGAGGTACATTCATGCCTCATATGGGCATTAAGGATTGAGTTTTACAAATTTGTATCTAGCAATGGCAAAAGTGATCCAAGAGACCATCCTACGATTGAGCTGTACTAATGAGATAGCAAAACTGCACGTATAGCACAAGATTATGCACCAAAATTGGGCTAACCTAAACTCATATAAGTTAAGCCACATTAAGAACAAGCATCAAAGATGCCCACCAACATGGCTAGACCAAGCCAACATGCAGGTTGGCAAGACCAAGTTACACAAAATTATATAGAACAATAAACTACACAAGGAGTCACAGTAAAAGCCATTACCACTTGTCCTTCAACCTATATCCATATAAAGCTAGCACCTATCAAAACAATATTATTTCAATTTTTAGATAGTACATTGCCATCCAATCATTCCCCTTGAACATTTTAATAACATTTTTAGTAATAATATTGGTAGGTGATTAAATGAATATAATAAACAAGATAATTAGAACAACAATAACATTACCGCTTTATCCCACTACGTGGGGTTGGCTACATAAATCCCTTTTCTCTTTAGTGTCCTATTAAGAGTCAAATTCTTATTTAAATCAAATAAAAAAAAAGTTAATTCTAATATTTTCTAACCGAGCCTTTGAAGGTCGACCTCTACCTTTCTTAATATAGGTTGGATCTAATACATCTGCTCTCCTAACCGGGTGATCGGAAGGCTGACAATTCATGTGACCAAACCATCTAAGACAACTCTCTCTAATCTAATTTGCCACTGGAGATGTTCCAACCTTTTCATGCATATGCTCGTTTTGTATTCTATCTCTAAGTGTAAAGCCACTCATCCACATGAGCATCTTGATCTCTGAAACACTTAACTCGATTTTATGTTTCTCTTATAAAAATTTCTCTCAAGTTTGAGGGCTTCTTTTCTAACAAACAATAGCCTGATGTATTCTTCCACTCTAACCATCCAACTTAAAATCTACTAATCATACCCCAATCTATTTCATCATTGCTTTGAACAATAGACCCGAGATATCTAAAGCGTGCACTCTTTCTAATGACTTGATCACCCAATATCACAATCCTATTACTTGATCTATTACTACTAAAATTATACACCATGTATTCGGTTTTAGATCTATTCATATGAAAACCTTTAGACTATGAAGCTGGCCTCCATAATTCAAAATTTCCTTTAATTCCCTCTCTAATCTTATCAACAAGAAGAATATCATCATAAAAAAGCATACACTATGGTGCATCCTCTTGCAAATACAACAACAACATCCAGCCTTTATCCCACTACTTGGGGTTAGCTACATAAATCATTTTTCTCCATTGTGTTAATGTTAAGAGTCAAATTATCATTTAAATCTAAAAAAGAAAAGTCATTTATAATAAGTTCTAACCAAATTTTTTTAGCGTCTACCTCTACCTTTCTTAACATAAGCCAAATCTAATACATCTACTCTCATAACCGAGTCATCGGAAGGCCGCTGTTTTATGTGACCAAACCATCTAAGGCGACTATCTCTAATCTTATCTTCCTCTTACAAATGCTCAGAAAAAAAGATAATTAGAAGACTAAGTTATTTTAACGATGATTCCACTTTTCATATATAATTAGTTTTTGGAACATTCTCCACGAATTAACTTCAAAAATCTAATGTGACCGTTTATATCTACCATAAATTCCTAGCAAAACAATATATAAGTTATTCAATATCCAACATGCAAAGGTAGATAGCCTACATCCCATAGGCATATTGAATCACATTATTTGTCTGCTAACAAAAGGAGATGCTTGTTTATGAAATAAATATAATTAAAAAGTGGTATAAAGAACACTACAGAAAAGCAAGTGGAACGCTATGCTGAAATGCCAAAGTGTCTTAATTTATCAAGTTAGGATGACTACAGCTAAAAGAAGAGATGAAAGAGGCCTTTTTGCGGACTAGCCCTTCTATGTCCTGGGCCAAATATGCAAGAAAAAAGCTCTCCAGTCTAGTCCCAAACAAATAAAGAATAGAGGGAAAAGCTAATAAATGGTGAGACAATATTAGTTCAGGGGCATTCTTCCTCCGGAGCTTCTCATCTTGGTTTCACAATTTTAAAGTAGGAATTAAAACAAAATTTATTCTTCAGTCCAACAGAAACTCATCTCCCAGATAAGACAGGCTCAAAATTTTATAGTTGCTCAACCAAGTTTTAGATACCACTACACTTTAAATGTATTTAAAACCCACATAACAAATTTTGGTAGCATATACAATGCTCAAGCATGCTTAGATCCCAATGAAAAAAACAATCCACGGAGCTAGATTGTAATTTTCTCACAGCAATTTAGAAATGATTATGAAGCATGACATACCCATGACAGCACAAGAAATAAACACCAATGCATTGAAGTACTTAAAAAACTTTTGGCATAAAGTTTATCATCACCTCTTCAAGATTCACCCATTCCCATGTCTCATTTGGTGTGTTTATATCATAAGTCAAAAGATGAAGACCCTGAAAAAAAGTTATCAATTATAAGTTTCAGTACGCATCAACTATTTAAAATCGACACTAAACAATCAAACACACCTTCAGTGCATCATAATCACTTATAACAGCCTCGTAGAAATTATTATCATCAGGCCACCTTGTCATAACTTTTCGCCCAATTAATGGATCATACTGTGCAGCTTCAGCTGAATGAGCAGTTGTTATAGCGCCCAAACTCCTGTTTACAGTTTGACCTCTCCCACTTGGTCCAGTAGGTGTATATGCAGCAGGCAATGCTTGTCCCTGCAGATTGAGGAGCAAAAATGTGTGAAAGAATTAGATCACAAGAAAATTGGGAAGTCATACACACAAACCAAGAAAAACTAATTCATTTATGAGGGTTCTCATTACCAATTTAGGTTTCTTTCCTCTTACTCCAGGAGCTCCTCTTTTTGCAGCTGAAGATGACTGCATTGGAATACCAATTGGCTGGGAGTGCAATGAAGGAGATGGTACACCTAGAGGTAGGGGAGGTATTATTTGAGAAGTCTTCTGCCTCTTGCGTGAAGCTGAGACAGAGGGACTAGGTATAATATCATGATTGGGTTGAACATTACTAAGGAAGCCAGATTGAAGTCCACCAGACTGTCTCCACTCCCTAATAAATTTGTTAAAAATTACAAACACTCAGAGAGAGCAGAAATGCTCAAAAATAGTGTTCTTTGATCATTTTCAGACCTTATTCCCCGAATAATTTCATCAGCGTTAACCCTGCTCAACAAATCTCTATGTTCATCATCTGATAATCTCAGTTCTTTTCGTAGTTCAGTAATGAGACCTTCCTTCTCCTGCAGAAAAAATAACTACAAAATTTTTAAAGAAGAAAACTATAATGGAAATCAAGATAATTGATATATATATATATATATATATATATATATATATATATATATATATATATATATATATATATATATATATATATATATATTACTGTTTGAAAATAGAAAATACCCAAGTGATAGCATCAGATTGGGCCTTAAATGCCCGTAGAACAGAACTATATGCTTCTTGCTCAAGTTGGTGAATTTGTCTCTCCATATCATTTTGAACTCTTGGGTATGCATGACCTCCAACAACAGGTCTGCCATTCCGAGAAACAAGTCCACCTCTTGCATTTCTATTTTGATGAGATGGTGGAAGATCATCATCAGTTCCTGCAGGTAGGTTTGATGGCATTACAATAAAAAAACAACAAGATGTACAAAAAATAAGTACTAGCATGCAAGTCAACGCTTGTGAAATGAAAGTACCAATTGGGTCAAACAACACATCTACCTTCATATGCAACCAATGGATACAATAGTGTTATAAGCACAGCACATTACAATCAACGTGCATGAAAGTAATGATGTCAGTAACGACTGTTAGCTAAAACTTCAGCCACAAGGTAAAGCGTATATTGAAAATTCTTGCTTTTAAGCAGTTGATCAATCTTTATAATGTCTACTAAAATTAGAAGTATATAAGGGATGCATCACAAAAATGTATCCTTTTGCATGTTCCCGAGACATAGCCAAAGAACTTGTTATTTTACTCCTGCTTGTAAAATTCTACTATTCTAAAATTCTAGTAAAAACTAGTTTGAATACTCCATACAGTTCATTTAAATAAAGATGCATTCCCATAAAATGGACGGGTACACAAATATCCCATCATTCTACCATCTATGTTATAAATATTTTATTCTTCATTAAAAGCATCCATCTTTTAACACATGCATTCTCTTAGGGCATGGTTCTAGATAAGAATCCCTAAGACTAAAATTATATTCACATCTAGTTCAAAGATGTTGATCCACATAATGGAAAATTTTTGGCTCAAAAAAAATCCTGACCATAACACTAACATTGTCAGGTCTCAAGTGGAGGGTTGTATTAGGTAGTCGATAGCCAATATAAAACTTGTTGAATAATCATGAAATGAATCTTTTAATACATTGTGTTAATGCTACGATTTTCCCTAGAAGCGATGCGCTGTAAGGCCTGAATACAATGAGGAGTGTGCAAGGGCCACTGCATCGGTACCCGAATGCAGTGTTAAAATAGTTTGTGGTAGAATCAAAATATGCAAGAAAAAAAAAAGAAGCATTGTTATAAAATTGGTTTGGATGTAAAAATTATGAAAATTAGGAAAGATATAATGTTTTGCCCGTAAGGAGATTAAGAAAGCATTTTGAGATGAAAATACTTTATCTTTTAATGATTTATATAATAGATCAAATACTAAAAGGCGAAAGATATATGTATAAGCTAGTCAAACAAAAAGATAGTAGTAACAAGGATTTAGCTCAAGTGAAGTGTATTAAGGATGAAGATCAAAACTTTTTTAGAAGAGGATTTAGCTCAAGTGAAGTGTATAATAGAAGTGTAGGAAAACTGTTGGACCTGATGATATTCCAATAGATGTGTTAAAATGCTTAGGAGATGAAGAAATTTCTTAACTTACTTAACTTTTTATTATTATTTTGAAGTCTAAAAAGATGCCAGATGTGTGGAGAATGAGTGAGTTGATTCCTATCTTTAAGAATAAAGGTGATGCACAAGATTGTGCAAATTATAGAATAATTAAGTTGATGTGTCATACTTTAAAACTATGGGAGAGAGCTATGGAGCATAAGTTACAACATGATGCTAATGTTTCTCCAAATCAATTTGGATTCATGTCAGGTAGGTCTACTATGGAAGTCATACATTTATTGAGAGGTTTGATGGAGAAGTATAGAGAGAAAAACAAAGATCTTCATATGATATTTATTGATTTAGAGAAAGCATATGATAAAGTTCTAAAAGAAGTGTATGGAGAGTTTTAAAAAAGAAAGGAATTAATAATGTTTATATTCAAGTCATTAGGGATATGTATACTGGAGCTGTTACTTGTGTTCAAACCAAGGTGATTAGACCAAATATTGATGAGGACATCCGACCTTGGAGGGTCTATCAGAGGCATGGCCGTCAATCTACGACCACGATTGCGCCGCTTTATTTTCTATCTTCATTGTATTAGAATTATTTGTATTAGTTTATTTTGTGTTATGAGTTATTATTACATTTTCCATTTATACTCTCATTTGAGAGCCTAGTTATGTGTAAACCCTAGGGACAAGTTGATGTTTTATTTTCTTTCATTATAATGAGGCTATTTAAAGGCCTCCTCCTTCTTGGAGGCTAATGAATGATTAAATGAAAATTTCTGCACTTGTGTGTTTTGGGGAGAGCTTGAGAGTTCTTGAGGATTGAAGTCCCTAGGTAAGGGCATCGCAATACCGACCAACCGCAGGAAGCGTCCGGGTTTGTGGTCTTCCTTTTCATCCTATCCTTCCCCTCCCTTTCCCCTAAACCGCCGGCCATAACCCCTCCTCCCCCTCTCAGCCGAACCCCACCACCACTTCAACCCAAGGCCGACCAACCCCCATCTCCACCCTACAAGCCGCCGGCTCCACCCCATATTCCCCTCCAAACCGCCGGCCAACATCAACCCTACCCACTCTTCTTAGCCGCCGGCCACCTCCATCTTCCACTGGCTCCACAAATTCCCTCTAGCATTCAATGCCCTACCTATTTTAGCCTTCTTCATTTGGTAACAAATTTGAATTCAAAATTCAAACAAATTTGAATTTAAATTTATTTTCTAAATAAGAATTTCTATTTTAGGAAAGTTACTTAAATTAAGTCCAATTAAATTTCTAATTGGATTTGATTTAAATTAATTTTTCCTAATTTAAGATCCCAATTAAGGCAAGCTTTAATTCCTTTCCCTAAGCCCTATCCCACATTCATTGAACCTGGACACCCTCTTTCCCCTCCCTCTTTGGCTGGCCCCCTCTCCCTCTCTCTCATCTAATTAATAGGTCCATTAATGCTCCTCAAATTAAGACAATTCTCCAATCATCTTTCCCCATTGGCTGAAATAAAATTCAGCAATTTGAATTTGATTCCTTTCTATTTCAAATTCAAAATCTGGAATTAAACCCCTTGCCCCATTCCCTTCAAATCCAACCTTTAATTCCCTACGATTTTCCTTCCCAAAGTAAGCCCAATCAACCTGGAGTTTGCTGTCCAGGGAAGTTCAGTAATAGAGATTGCTGTCCAGCTCGCCAGAGAAGCAGTTCGCTGCCCAAATGTTTTTTCTGGATCATAACTGCTGTTCAAGACTCCCTAGACCAGCAGGATTGCTGTCCAGAACACTCCTGGTTGCTGTCCAAAGTTCCCAGCATGACTTAGCTTGCTGCCACCCTTCAGAATTTGCAGGGTTGCTGTCCAAAGACATCCAGAAGATTCATGTTGCTGTCCACTCATTATTGACACCCAAAACACCTACACCGGAGCCTCGCATCCTTTCCCTTTGGATAAACTCTTCATCCAAATCTTCTATCGTCCTAATGGCTCTCAATTGTGCCTTTAATTGATTCTTTAAAATCGTGTCCAATCTCTCCGCTAAGCCTAGTAATTTAGAGAGTTGATTGAGGGATCTATTCTTCATATTGACAAGTCTCATTATTAACTTAGGGATTTCATGTTCGAAATCTTTCATGTATGCTATGTTTTGAATCATTGATTATTTTGTGATCCTAACTTCTAATTATGTGACTTGGCCTAAGCTAGTCCCATCTCTTTCTTGTTTTATTTCATCGTTTAATCACTACAAGTATTTTAGTTAATAAAACTCTCTAAATTAAATTGTGCAAGATTCTTTTTTAACATCACTTAGATATATAAGTCCTGCATCAAGTATTTTCAAATTTCAGTTGGATTACATCAAGGATCAACCTTAAGCCCATATCTTTTTGCTTTAGTCAGGGATGTTCTTACTAGAGATTTGCAAGAGGATGTTCCACAGTGTATGCTTTTTGCTGACGATATTCTTCTTGTTGATAAGACTAAAGAGAAAGTTGAAGGTAAACTTAAATTATGGAGTTCAACCTTAGAGTCTAAAGGTTTTCGTTTGAGTAGATCTAAAACTGAATATATTGAGAGTAATTTTAGTAGTAATAGATCTAGTAGGGGGTTTTTAACTTTGAGCAATCAAGTAATTAATAAGAGTACACATTTTAGATATCTTGGGTCTATTGTTCAGAGTGATGGTGAAATTATTAGTAGAATTCAAGTTGGATGGATGAAGTGGAGGAATGCATCGGGCTTGTTGTGTGATAGAAAAAGTACCACTCAAACTTAAGGGAAAATTTAATAAGGTGGTGGCTAGACCTACAATGCATTATGTCGCAGAATGTTGGCCATTAAAAGAAAAGTATAACATTAAGTTAAGATGAGGATGCTTAGATGGATGAGTGAATTTACTCTTAGAGACGGGATACAAAATGAGCATATACGTAAAAAGGTTGGAGTTGCTCCAGTGGCATATAATATTAGAGAGAGTCGCCTTAGATGGTTTGGTCACATAAAACGGCAGCCTTCTGATGACCCGGTTAGGATAATAGATATATTAGATTTAACCTATACTAATAAAGGTAGAGTTAGACCTAAAAAGACTTGGTTAGAAAATATTAGAAATGACATTTCTTTATTAGATCTAAATGAGAATTTGACTATTAACCGGACACAATGAAGAAAAATGATTCATGTAGCCGACCCCACGTAGTGGGATAAAGGCTTGATGTTATTGTTATTAAAGAAAAATCCTAACCATTTTTTTATCAGGATAAAAGTTAGACTTTATTTTTGAGATAATTGCAATACAAATTTTGATTAATTCCCTGCATTGCATGTATCTCAGAGAAAATAAAATTCAAAACCCATTTTAATCAAAATTTGGTTAAAACACCTGACCCAAATTTTTTTCATACATAACATATTCCATACAATTAAAAATATATTATCTGTATAATCTAGTATTGCACTTACCAGAAATAAAGAAAAAAAGATTCGCATCAAGTGTTAGATTTTGAAACACTGTTAATGACTACTTAGTCAACTGTTGCTACATGAAGGAGCATTCTGAAGCATATAGTTCATAAGGCAAAGGAGAGCTAATAGCATTTCGGATAGCGAGCTCCAAGTCAATTATTCAGTCATACCACAATAATTAATGCTCTGCCGCGCATGCTATCAAAACTTTGGATTGTTCTCAAGAACTTCTAGCCATGAGTTTTGTATTTTACTTTACTTTAAAATTCTGCCATTCTAAAATACTTTTAATTTATAGTTGAAATTAAAAACACTCGTCATCTCATTATCATCCCCCATACATCACATTTGAAGAAGGTGAAGATCTGAACCTAAACTTGAGGACAATTCATAAAACCTGGACAAATTAAATGAGGAAATAAGAAAATTATATAAAAATTATGTTCGCCATTTTACCCCTAGACAGGTATTTCGATTTTGGCTGCAATTAAGGAACAAATACCATAAATAAAATTCAGCAAGATGGATTTCTCACTTCAAGAGCTTTGCAACAAAAGATTGCGATCTTAAAAATGAGTTCTAGATAAGAAATTCAAATCTGAAAAGCTAGCATCAAGCTTTGGGTTACGCAGACAAGAGACTTGCCTTTAGCTATGTGTATAAACTTGTGGGAAAACTAGGATGGATGTTTCAAAGTTCCACATGTCCAACATGATAAACTGATCCAAATTTATTTTAGTTATTAGTTGTAGAAGTTTTAAATTTATTTAATCATACAACCTTTTCTTAGGTGTATTTTCTTTATATCATATTCCACAATCTACCCTTAGGTGTATTTGTTTTTATCCTATTGTACTACTCTTGGGAGTCACGGATCCTAATCTTAATAGAAATTTGAGAAATATCAACCTTTAGAAAGAGATAATCTGATACTTTCGGATTAGTATCAGCTTTTCTTAAATTTTGTAACTATTAGTTTATGTAACCTATCATCTCCAAAAAACTTAAGCGTATAATTAAGATGTTTACCTGCCTTATTCTAGCTCGTTGAGTCCTGAAGTGTGGTTTCATCTGCAACAGATTAGAAACCTAGAACATTTTGTTTGCACGCAACCTGTTCAATTTAGTGCTCTAACACAATAACATATCTGGTATTAGTATGAAAAGTGACTTTAACCAATCCTTCTATAAAGCAAGCCATCCAATATCTCACATAGAAACCCGTGAGAATCTCCAATATATTTATAAGATCTCCCAGACATCTCCCATTCCAAGATAAATCAGTCATCCACAGAACTATGGTTGACTAACACTCTTCCAGTTGAACATGAATTTTGATGCATCAATTGTTAGCCTGAAGAATTTTAGATGGAATAAATCAGCCCATACAACCCCTAATTTGGGCCCATAAAAAACAAATGTATGTCAAGAATATTATTCAAATCTACGGCATCCAAGTGGTAAGTTATCCAATCTTTAAAAATAGCAGTTAACCCCTAAATTTTAAGAAAATTTAGCCTTTTCCTTGGTCATGAAATTTTGTTTTCCTCTGATTTGTTATTTATTCATTTATTTTTCATATCATTCTTATACCATGATAAAAATTTGGACCATTTCTCGATTTATGTGTGTCATCCTCTGAATTGTTAAATTTATTTCCATAATTTACGCCTAAATTCTAGGATTATTAGTTTGATTTGGATAAGAGTTATTTCCAACATTCCTATCGGAATCAGTTTTGTGGACAGTTTGATTTGAATGGAAAAAAACTCACAATTTTTTTCCCACAAATCTTTTTTTTTTTTTTTTTAAAGTTCCTACGAGCATCCTTATTTTCTAAAGCAATCATCTGGTCATCAGACTTCACTTCCTATAGTCACAATTCATTCAACATCTACCCCACCACAACTCAACAAGCAACTAAGCCCCCCGTCCAACAACAATTTATTTTTCAACTCGTTGGCTGAACCTAGTTATATTGCCTAGAGCCCTCTTCCCTAAGCTCTACAAGAGTCAATCGGTATGAATACCCAAAGTATCATACGCAATATTATGAAATCTTATTAGCCATAGGTAGGTGGGTTGAAAAGCCTATCTCTGAACCTTAATGAGAGATAAACAAGTGCACACCCCTGCACGTTACAACGCTAGGGGAATAAAAAAGGACTTGGATACCAATCCTATCCAAGGAGAATACTGGATTAAATTATGGAATCAAAGAATATAGATACCAAGCTAAGAGTGACTTGGAATGGGTAAAACTGACCATACGTAATTCACAATCTATAAGGGAAGAGGAACCAGTCACTAAATACGAGAAAAGAAATTTCATAAAAGAAACTAATAGCATAATGGCTAAACACAAGAAGCCATTGGAAACTATGATGAAACAATTAGTTCAAATCTGGGCATTAATAGATCAAAGGATTTAAGGAAATCATTCAACTGATTGTGTTGGGAACCCTCATTACCTGAAGATATGTATGATGAAAAGGAAGATCCATCCACAAATGAAGACCAACTCCTAATTCAACAACCACCTCCCTTCAAGGTGAATGCCAAGTTGGAATTGCCTGTCTTCGATAACACGGTAGGTACTAATAAGTTAGACAATAGAATAGAGAACTTAGAAACCTTATTTTCTTTTTGTAATTAAACTATGACCTAGAGGATACCCTTCATTCAAATCAAGATGTCATCACATGCATCGATATGGTAGAACACAGTCACAAAACATTGACTGGAAACAATTAAAGAGACTTCTGAAGGCTCAATTATATCTTATCAGAAATGAAGAAGAAAGATGGATCCAATGGTAGCAACTACAGCAAGGATACAACCAATCAGTTCATGCATAGACTAAATCGTTCCAGTGACATGCCTTTTCATAACTATTGTCATGCGAAAAGAAGCACTTAATAAAGTTTTTAACACAACATCGTGATGGTCAAGTGGGAATTGAAATTATTCCCAATTTAATCCAATATCGAAGCTGGTTCAAAAGTTATAGCAATAGAAGAAAATTAATCAAAGATTTAAGTTATTCTCTCAAAATACCGACAAAAGAATGAGCCAATGATAAGTGAATGAAGGCTAAGTGGGAAGCCTGACTAAAACGATTGTCAGATAAAGGATCATTCAAAAGAAGATAAGTGGAAATTACATCCTAAGAGAAAGCTACCAAAAAAGAGGGCAAGAGGACTCTTGTCATTCTGGCTAGGGGTATAAGCCGGCTCGGACTCGACTCGTTAATAGGCTCGATGAGTCGAGCTTATCGAGCTCGCGAGTAAAGCTCAAACACACTTTTGAGCTCAACGGCTTATCGAGCTCGAGCTTGAACAAACTTCTGCTTGACTCGTGAGCTTGCCAAGCCGCTCGCCGAAACATTTTCCATTCTGATACCAAAGTAAAACAAATCAAAGGCGGAGCTAGGAACAACAAATACAACACTCCGGACGACGACGACGCTCGAGAAGATGACAGAGCTCAGATCAACCATGAGCTCGGGACAAGGACGACGCTCGGGAGTCGGGACGATGTTGACGTGGAGCTCAGGATGACAGTTGACGATATATATCTCACTTTAAGATTGATGCAAATGTTTCAAACAAGCTAGAAGCCGCAGATCCCCACGGCAGCCCCAACCGCAACAAAGAGTGGATAAACCTAGAATCGTAAGTCACTAAAATTAGATCAACAAGGAAATAAAGCCAATTTCTTGAACATCAAGTAATGAAGTTGAAATATTGACAAAACTAGATCCGTAAAACGAAGAATGGGAAAAGAAAAAAATAGTCAAAATGTGAAAACAGCTACTCGCAGGTCTATAGCAATCAAGAGAAATAGGACAGGAGGGAGAAAGAGACCTCAAGCCTCAGCCAACGGTTGACGGCAGAAGGCGACAGGAGCATGGAAGATGGACAATCAGAGACAAAGGCGACGAGGAAGAGAAAGTGGTTGCAATTAGGGAGAAAGTGCAAATGTTTAAAACTTGCGAGCACGACGATGGAGCTCGAAACGGAGCTCAACGAGATGCTGGACGTGAGACGAGTCTAGTTCAAGCTTGTCTTTTAAGCTCGACTCGAGTTCGAGCTTGTCTTTTGAGCTCAACTGGAGTTCGAGCTCGATATTTGGCAGACGAGCTCGACTCGAACATCCCCTGACTCAAGCTCGACTCGACTCATTTGCACCCCTAATTCTGGCCACACTAAACAAAGAGTAGAACACAAAATTATCACCTACTGATCAAGTAAATCCACCAATAATATTCATGATTATAGACCTTAACAAAAAAAGGGATGAGCTTCTCATACTTAATATCATGGTTCAAAACCAAATGGTCATGAGATTTCTGGGACCTAAAGTATAAGGAACTTGAATAAGGAATATCAATGCAAATCCAAGTTTATTATCCCTAAGAAATTTAAAACTAAACTAGTATGTGGCATAGTACCACTGGTTATCAATCACATATTGTTAGGAAATTAAAAAAATAATTTGGTCTCTTCATTGGTTAGGATTAGTGTATAAATCCTTCCATGTCAATCCATGTATCAATTGCTTACCACTAATTGATTTTGAAGAATAGGCTTCCCAACCCAAAGCTAAAAAGATCTGACAAAATTGCCACAATCTTTTGGGCATTCCAATCAAGTGGCCTAAGATTTAGGAAAAAACCCCTCAAGGCAAAAAAACATAAGGTTCACACAATTAAAAAAGAAACAATACCTTAAAGAACCAATCCTAAAACATTGAATGGAATTGAAGAGGATTTAATAATTGTGATTTGTGAAGCTAAAACTTGGATTGGAAATTCTTCTATTTTCCTTCCCATATAGTTATTTTTATCATGTTTAATCTCTCCTTGCTAGCACATTTGGTTTCTAACCAATTTTCAATTGAAGCAGCAAATAATTTCAATTATTCCTTATTTTCTGATAGTAGGATAGCAATTGTATAGTTTTGAAAAAAATCCAAGAGCTGAAAACCATACTGCAATGGGAAGGGGTGGAATCTGCTTACTGGATTGTCGTGGTGCAGATTTTGAAGGAATTATGGGCGATTGTAAGAACTAAAAAAAAGAGAAAGATTGAAGGAAAAAAGAATTTACAATCGTCATCCAATCCAAATAAAACTATCCACAAAATTATAAAATAAAGGATAGGGATAGCTAGATTCAAATCAAACCTGATCTAAATAGAAAATAATGCTTAGAAATTGATTTTATCCCTAAAATCAAAGATCTAGCCCTAATATAGGCATTAATTGTGGTTCTAACTTCCATAATTTAAGGAAACCAATTTTATATAACAAAAAAACTACTAAATTTCTTAAATTTTTAGAGACAACTCCTTTTTTTAAATGAATAATTTTCACTTGAATGTATGCAAAATATTTGAATGATACACTTATTATACATCCATTTTTTAGGGCAAAAAACTTGGGCTGTTTGGATTGATTTCTTCAATAGAAAATTCTTCATGTCAACAGCTAGTGCATCAAAACTTAGGGTTGTTCTGATTGATTTCTATAAGTCAAAGGGTGTCAGCCAATCATAAATCATTAGCCTGATTGATTCAACTTGAAGTGGGAGAGTTCATGAAAACCTTCTAAATTATGTTGGAGATCCTTATAGATCACAAAAAAGAGAATTTAAGTAATTGAATTAAAAATATAATCACACAAAAAGGATTCGCAAGCTGCACTCCACCAAAAGCACTCGAACTCCTAGATCTAGATCTGCATCATTGCTCTTAGATTTAGAGATCTACATCTTAAGATAAAAAACTACTCATACTCGATATTCTAAAGCAAACAGCAAGAAAGTATCAATACAATTGAAAAAGTCGCCTCATGAAACACTAGTTCAACTGTGCTCTATGTTAATGCTTGCATTTGCTAGATCAAGTTGAGTATAATTCATTTAATACGTTGCAAATCTATTGATGTATTATAAATCCATATTTCGGAAACTAAAAAAAAATTATGAGTTTAGTGTTCATACAAAAGCTTCCCTATTAACCTTTAGCAAAATAGGGTTCTTCTACTTTAGATCAATGTTATCGGGGATAAAATTATTCTTGAGATATAATTATTCTCTAAAAGTGACACAGTCCTAATTTTGATTGACAACCCTCTTAAAAGATTTGATGAAATGATGTTGATATTACCTTTATTTATTCCATATGCTATACAAACTTATATATAAACATTATATTTAATTTTAAGAAATCCAAGGAATGAAAGTGGCACATTATTATTGATTTGTGCCACGTATTTGATCCTTTAACCAATAAATAATATATGTGAATTGTATTTAGATTATCTTGATAGAATTCATGCATAAACATCTTTATTAATTAGTTGATATATTCATGACATTTTTTTATTGTTGGCATTAGCATATCGTCATGCCTATGAATACCTTTAAGGAATTGTTGATATTAAAAAAATAATAATAAAATTAATTGTAATATTGATGATATTATCCATGTTGTAAAATCCATAAGATTAATTATATAGCCAGTTAAACAAAACACTGAAGTAGAAGCACGTGCTCAACATCATATTTATCATCAAGGAGCCAAAACTATAAATTATCAAAATTTATAAAAATATCATGATGATGAATACTCTAATATTCTCTATTGATTTAAGAAATGTATTTCAATGCAAAATCACAGTCAAACTCTTTTAAATTGGCAAAAATTGTAAACTATATTGTCATATATTTTTTAAATAAAATTTGAAGCACCTAATTACTGGTTCAAAAGAAATTTAAAAGTGATATTAAATGTAAAAAAACACTTTATCAGTACTTGGACTGAAATACAAAATGTCTATAAACACAAATATATTTCAACAACCATCATGGCTTTTAATTGGACAAGTAAAGAATCTTAGAATAAATAAATTGGAAATAATTTCTTGCTTTGATAGGCATAAAAGAATTACTTAATAATTATTGTTTGTCTAAAGAAGCATGGTTTGCGAAGCTAAAATTCAATTTAACTGGAATTAAATCTCATAATAAGCTTCAGAGGATAAACTGTTCCCGTAAAATTCCAAATGAAGCTTATAAAAAAGCTATAAATATCACAGATAGTGAAAAACCCTCCTAATAAGAAAAATTTTATACATATTACTAACAAGATAAAACCTACATAAAATCCACAATAGTTAATGAATGTCGTCCTAATAAGCTAGCATCAACAAATGTCCAACTGAAATTTATTGTACATAAATACTGAGCCATAAACCAATCCCCTTTGGCAAACTCTATTAGATCTCCATGCTCTAGGAATGGGCAAATTGAAGTTTTTTAAAATAATAAACCTATTACTAGTAATAAAGATTTATTTTGAAAGAAAAATGACATATGCAGGATAAAGTATATCGTATCTGACTTTCTGAGTATGCACCTTAAGTAACACATTGAGTATGCACCTTAAGTTACACATGAATCTCTATCTGCACATGAACTGTAACTTCCATATAAAAATAAGCCTAAACACATATCCAGTTAGAGCCCACCCCTTTATCAATAAATGGCTCAAATTGAAGATTTAAAAGATAATCAACCTATTACTAACATAAAGTCTAATATTTAGAAGAAAGATCAACATATGCAATTATGCAGTTAATTTTATATCAGAACTTGCCCCTTAAGTAATATTTGAATATACACATTTACTAACTTGAAACTCTATCTGAAAATAATAAACCTACAAACAATCCCCAAACGTGAACAATACTTCTAATCTACATTAGAAATGATCGCACATTAGCCTAAACAAAAACTAAAATTTTCAGCTGAAATTGTATTTGAAACTAAAAATATACAAATAAATCCAACTTTGAATACAAAAAATAATGTGAAACCTGAATTAAACCTAAACTTCAACAATCCCTTGGCTCAACCCTCAAAAGGTTATTAAGTGTCCTACTCTACAAGGGAGTGAACATATTAAATTTGTAATTGTCTCAAAGTTATTTGAGTGCACATATAATGTTTTTAAAGAAGAAAAAATTTATGGAAATATTGAATATCAAAGGAATTTAAGACAATTTATTACTAAGGAAATCCAAATAAAAGCTTAAATTATCCTGCATTTACAATACTGACTACCTAAATCATTGAATAGATTTATTACAAACTTAAGGGTGTTATATTTCATGTTAATAGGCCATATCTATGATCCAATGTTTGAAATTAGGCAATTGTGTTTTGAGGCATTTTCTGTCCATGAGACAAGGCATAAGCTTCGAGGTATTTTGAGGCTTATATTGGAATTAAAATATCACATTAAAAAAATGATGTAAGTATTATATTGACATCAAAGTGAGATCTTAACAAGTCAAAGCAAATTCATCATAATAAATCTCTCTCATTGCTAAATCAATAATAATAAGTAGTCTAATCCACAAGGTTATAATCTACAAATTCAAAAGTCCACCCCACTCTCATTTCACTTAGTCGATCTTCATTAGAATCATCATTATAATAAATTATTATCTCTCCGCCTTCATCCTCAACTGCACCAACATCCTCTACCCTCTAAATCTTTACTCCTCATCTTTGATTACAACCATCTTCCTCCTTCATAATCAATAAAAAATAATATGAATAATACTTCAAATTTGAAACAATAACAATATTAAGGGCTAAAACATCAATTGCATGATTTTTTATGGTAATATTTTAAGTTAGTTTCCTTTTGACTTGTGCTAGACCTGTTAACCTTGCTCCTTCCTCCATCAAAGAAGAAAACATTAAGATCTTCCTGTTATAATTCTGAAGGTGCAATCATTATCATACTCCACAAATAATTCATTATTTAACAATACATCATTACAAACTAATGAATTTTCATCATCCTCAAAAGCTATCTTCTTCAAATGTTTATGCCTTAATCTCTCAAGTTATATATAATATAAATTAGTGAGCTCATCCTTAAGGTAGTCAAATAATTTATCCTTTTGGTACGAACATGGATACATGCACTACAATTTTGCTTCCACCATGATGAGGAGCTTCCAAGATCCAATATTTTATAAACCAATCATTACAGTTCTAAAGTGTCATCTCCAAATTTAATACAATATCCAAAAAATTTAAAAAAAAAAATACAATTAATATAATAAACATATTTGGTGGAATTTAACTAATAAATATTAAAAACCTAAAAATATTTTGCTATTATATTTTTAATGTGTAATAATCCAATAAAATCATTCTTTATTTCCAAAGGATGCAAGTTGATGATCATACGTTACCCTCTCAATATGAGGAAACTATCAATCTATCCATATTGATAATTAAGGATTAGTTATCTTGTTCTCAACATATTGATACTTAAGGATTAAAATAATATGATGTGGCATGCAAATAACAATGAAGCTTAAGCTCCACCTTCTCGTCAATTATTTCTCAAATTTCTTCATAGGTGAACTCATTATCTCCTGAATGTTGTACTATCAACTCATTTGTCTTGTCTATCACATCATAAATGTAACCCATCATTGAATATTTTATCCGCATTAACCATTCTTAAAGCATGAACCAAGGGCATTGTTTTTGTTGTAGTAGCATAAGTCACACTTAACCATAATGTGTAAGTGAACATAACCTTCAAAGATTACCTTGCTTCCATGATTTTTTGTAGAGTCAAGTATGCCATAGCAAATATGATAGTTGCACGTCATAAGAGATCTTTCTTAACAAAATAGTTCATCAAAGCTAAAACCAACTATAGTTGTAAAGGACTTGTAAATCGTCTTGGCTTTGGTCAAATAATTCTTGTGTTGTCGTGGCTATCCAAGTTTTTCAAAATTTAAGTCTGTCAATGTGTCAACGATTAAGTTAAATTCATATGTTTTCTCTTCTCCAACTTAATTCCAACATCCATATAAACGCAAGCATTAATAGTAACAAATTGGTCCTCTAAATGCTCTCCAATCTCCTTTATAACCCCATAAAAAATATACTCTGAATCTATCACCTCTTTGATACTTCAGCTGACTTAAAAAAATATTATCATAGAATTTGCTAGCTAGATCGTTGATAAAGCTCTATTTTTAGTATCAACCAACAATCAAACATGATTGTGACTCCAATTTATGTCCAAGTTATTTTCATTTCATTAATAACTTTCTCAAAACTATTCAACTCATCCTTCAATATCCAGCCCCTAATCTAATACATGGATGGAGGATTAAGGCCTTAACCATAAAAACCTATAGAACAAAATCATATTGATATAAAACGGGCAAGTTGCCATATTAAATGGAATTGTATTTCAAAGAAGAATTTTCTAAATGTGCACACAAACACACATACATGCCTCACTTACATTCTAAGGAGATATTTGACATGCTACCCTTACACCATCATCCTTTTCATCCTCCACATTCATCATATATTGATCCATAGATTATTTTACACTTCCATTTAACATTTGTTGCAAAGAAGGCTAAGAAACTTTGCCAGCAACTCCATCATCAAATTGTTTCCATATCAAATGATTCGATATGATAGCTTTGTTCATGCAAGCATGGATCTCCTCTTTCACCTCCTCAAGTGGGTGTCAATAAATGACCCAACATGATAACCTGACACAAATTCGGCCTAAAAAATCCAATTTTGAATTGACCAGGCAACCCAATAGTGACCCATTTTTTACCCAAGCGTAAGCCATTTAGTTATTTTTTCTTTAAACTATTTTGCTTGTTGATATACTTTTCTTCCTTTTCATCATTTAACCTAAATTTTGTAGTTAAAATGTTTCAATTTTTTAAAATCAGAATGACTTATCAAGACGTGTTTGGGTCATCAGGGGTGCTGGTAGTTCGGGTTTGGGTCCACTTTTTTGAATTGTTTATTAAACAAGTTGATTGGGCTCAAATCAGTCAACTTCATATTTGACCCAAACTCAACAAGTCAACTCACTTTGAGACCCCTAGCATCATGCACTTTGCCACACTGCATACTTCTAATGATAATTAAAAAAAGTTATTTAATTGTAGTTAAACAACATTTAACAACTTTACCACAATCATTTTACTTCAAATAGGTTTGGCTTCTCACCCCACACAAATTTCCCTTACATTATGTTTTCTACTTTCCATTTGAGTTTTTCTCTTGACCTCTAACCATCTTTAAAAACCATAGATTGAAAAGTTTTAATTCAAAAAAAGATGTTATAAAATGCATACGTTCAAAAAAAAGGAAACCTAAAGAAAAAGTTTCAAAGTTTAAGAAAGAAAAAAATGTCTACTGTTATCGACGAGAAGAGAAGTGGTTGAGGGAGGGTAATAGGGTGGAGGGTAGGTCGGCAAAGAGGCAATGGTGAATGATGAAAACACCACGCAAAAATGATTGTCAGTTCCATGCGATTTAGAAGAGGAGGTGAATTCAAGTGAGAGCGTGCAAGAAGGATATGGTAATAGTCAAAGGAGGGATCAAAATCTTTTAGAGGTTTAAATGAAGTTTTGATATAGTTAAATAATAAAATAGGGTTTATGAATATATTCCTATTTATAAACTTTCTTCCTAAATCACTCTAACCCTCGGTATTAGAGTAATATGCCTCTTATTGTGTAGAGGCATGCCTCAGCTATGTTGAACTGCATATGTCTCATCAAAGGCCTCCATGAATTGTATGCCTCATCGCAAATTTTGCCAAAAAGCACCAAGCTACACCTTTATTGCTCAATTTCAAACAAGTTCTATGATCCAACCTACTTTTATTTTCATGAAATCGTTAATTCAAATTTATTAGTTCTTATTTAAAAATCCTCAAGGAATCTATTGGCATTTATCATAAATATTCTTCACCCCATGATCAAAAATATATCATACTCATTATTTCCACTCTAAACCTCTACACTCAACAGCTAATGTAGCTGATACAAACAAAAACATTATTAAAAGTAGATAAAAAGAGGTATTTCATTTCTATGAATTTATCATAAAGATGAGTAAGGATTCACTCATCCAAAACTGTGTACTAAAGCATCCATAACCATCCAAGAATTACTTACCCAATAGGAACTCAATCATACATTATATTGGGGTTCACTCACCCCAACAATAGAAATCACTCACTCTCTCATCCATAAGCTCTCTACTCCAAAACCATATCAAAAACAGTATGAAATAAATGGCCATTAAAAGAAAAGCATCAAATTAAGCTAAGTGTTGCCAAGATGAAGATGCTCAGGTGGATGAGTGGATTCACTCTTATAGACAAAATGTGAAACAAGCAAGGTTTTAAAAGGCGAAATCGGGAATCGAGGCGTTTTTTCTAAGCGAGGCGAGGCGTAAGCCTCGAGGCGTAAGCCTCAAAATGATTAAAATAAATTAATTTAAAATTTTAAATAATGACAAAAAATAACAAAAATAATAATTATTTGTACTCAATAATAAAATAAATGAATACAAAAATATACCAGTCTGCCGGGGGTCCAAGGGGGCGCTGCCCCCTGGCGGGGTTACCTGCTTGTTGTATATGCTTTGTCGGCAGTATCGAGCCAGTAACGCTCAGTACCGAGCATGTACCGCTCAATACCGAGCATGTACCGCTTTGGCCGAGCAATTAAACCGCTCAGTATCGAGCATGTACCGCTCAGTACCGAGCATGTACAACTTACCGAGCATACCGCGTAATTTAAATGTAATTTATATTAATTAGGCTAATTATATTAAAATTTAATTAATAATTATAATACTAATTATTCAGTTAAGTTAAAATAGATAATTAATTCATGCACTAATTATATTATTAATTATTTAATTAATTTGTTTAATTATTAATATTTTAAATTATATTAACTAAGTTAATCAATAATAACTTAGTTGCGTCTACGGTTTGCCTTTCATCTTCTCTTTTCGTCCTTGCTATTCGGCTTCGTTGCTTCACATGAGGTGTAGAGATTGCACGCGTCGCTTCTTTAGCTCCTTCGTGGCTGTTCGACTTTGCTCCTTCGACGACTTTCCTTTTCCTGTCGGATCGTAAACTACAACATTTTGATCGGAAGAAACAACGGGAGCTCGCTGACTGTGAAGGTAACTTTCTCACTTTCGAAGCGCTGCCTCGATGCGCCTCGACGCCTCACGCGGTGAGGCGTACGCCTCCGTGGAAAAAGGCGTAAGCCTCGCCCGAGCGTTCGAGGCTTAAGCCTCAGTTCGCCCGACCTCCGCCTCGATTCGAGGCGCGCCTCGAGGCGTCCGCCTCGAACGCCTTTTTAATCGATGGAAACAAGTATATACGTGAAAATGTTGGAATAGCTCCACTGGCAAATAAGATTGGAGAGAGTTGTCTTAGATAGTTTGGTCACATAAAACATTAGCCTTCTAATGACCTGGTTAGGAGAGCAGATGTATTATATTTGGCTTATTTTAAGAAAGGTGGAGGTAAACCTAAAAAAACTTGGTTAGAAAATATTAGAAATGACCTTTTTTTAATTAGATTTAAATGAGAATTTGACTCTTAGCATAATACAATGGAGAAAAAGGATTCATGTAGCCAACCCTACGTAGTAAGATAAAGGCTTAATGTTGTCATTGTTGGGTAGTTGGTGGTCCAAAGTAAAATAAAAAAGGTGGTTGGTTGGTAGTAAATGGTGGGTGTAAGTATAATTAATAATCAATTGACACTTCATCACTCTCCCATACAATGATAAAATTATAAAACTCAACCCTAAGTTTGATATTTGTGAAGTAACTCCACCATCTTGGTTGACTCATGCTTAAGAAAAAACTTAGGTTGAGACCTTGAGCTCCACTCTAAAACCAATTTGATGTATCCCATAAAAATGAAGTACAATTAAAAGTAAAAGAAAGTGGAACTTCATTACTTTGAAAAAATAAATAACATGAAATAAGCAAGGATTCACTCAACCAATACATTAGAGAATCAATCAGCCAAACTAGAGGAATCTCTTACTCTCCTATCAGTAAGCTCTCCCCTTTAAAGCCCTTCCTAATCTAAGCCTTTTATAGGCTCAAAAATGAATTATTTGGCCAATAAAATGAGGTGGTTGATGGGACCAGTTGGTGGTTTGAAGTATAAGTGAATGAGGCAATTGGTAGGTGGTAAGTACTGATTGGGAATTACAACTATTAATCAATAGAAACATCATCAACATCTCTCTCCCAAGAAATCTCTTTATCTCTGCCTACCATCCTATAATCCTTTTACATCCATGCACAACGCATTCAAAAGAAATCTATACTTAACCACGTTTCCTATGTTCTTCGCAAAAAATGCTTTGCTAGATTCCATTTCTTGTGTTGCATGTCATATATGAAAAAAGTTGGCTACAAATTATTTTTTTCCTGCCTGCACAAATTTTAATGGTAAGATACTCCTCCATTTAACAGACTAAGGATGCTACTTGTGATATAAACAAGAAGATAAAGAAACTCTTGCAATCTAGCTTTCATATATCAATCTACAATAATGTAAGATTGTTTCTGGTCCAGCGATAATCTCAGAATACCAGACCAGTCTATCAGCCCAATTAAACAACTGACTTGCCGCACATGTAAAAGGCAATTCAAAATCAATATTTCAACTTACAAGAAGAATCTCCAAATCATAGTAAAGTAGTAATTTTTTTAGCAGTTATCAGCCATAAAACTAATAGAAACCAAAAGAAGCAAAACCTAGAAATAACAAACCAATCCCTAAACCCTAAAATTTCGGAATTCCACTTCATCAAAAATCAACACAAAACAATTGGGGCAATTATTTATACAAAATACATCAAACACATTTATTCAACGCCAGAGAAACAATAATTTCAAAAAGGGCTAAATGAACGACAATATGGCGTAAACAAACTCACCGCTGCTATCGGAAGGGCCATACTCCATGACTATATCCCACCAATAGCGCTAACCCTAAGAGGATGCACAGAAATACTTCCAGCTGCGGCTGCCGCCAGTACCCAGAGAGGAAGAGCAAGAGGGCTCTCCCGCAATAAAAGTGCGTATCCAGCAAGAATCCAGAAACCAGCGACGCTGGAGCAAGCCCTTTTTCAGGATACCACCAAGGAGCTCTCAACCAGAGAAAAGACCTAGGTGCGATTCGATCATCAGCATTATAATACGAGGGGGGGAGAAGGGTAGAAATTTTTCGTAGGGTAGATGGAACAAGAGCAGGATACGAAAAGAAAGACGATCGCGCTCGAGCAGTGAGGAGAAAGGTCGCTTTGATACGCAATTTATAGGCGAAAATTATTATCATAATTTAACTCCGTCCCGAGATCCGCGGACCCGTCGCATTATTTTGTTAAATTGTCAAATACAAACATTTATGACAGCTAAAACGGAATTAATTTCAACTACTCTAAAACGAATTGGATAAGAGAACTTTATAACCTGTAATTAGGATATCAATAATTTGACACGAAAAACTGATATAAATTTCATCAAAAAAATTAGGTCCAGTTCAACCCGTTTAGAAAATGAGATGGATTCTGGTTTTGTATTATGACTCATTTTCAATTTCGGGTCGGCCTTGGGTCATAAAGTAATAAGAATGCTGATTTCGTTCGGGACAGCTTTTTTATTGCTTTTTAAAACAAGTTTTTAGTACAAAATTTTTGTAATTGAAACTTGTTTTAGAAAACAATGAGAAAATTATCTCAAACGAAGCATAGGAGAATTTATTAGAACATTCAAACTAGAAAACGAGGAAAAAAAGTTAGGTATGTCAAAAAGATAATTTGGGATAACTAATGCCATCATTATGATTGGTGGAATCTTACTTTACTAAAAAAAATTGAGAGGAAGACATTTAAAGGATTTAAAAGAGAGGAGAAGAAATAAAATATTACATTGATGTTATTATATGAGGAGGTGTAGAGAGAAAATAATATAGAGAAAGTAGATAGTAATTTATAGTAGTTATGATCATAGGCCTACATCCATTTAAAGGGCAAACAAAAGAAAATATTCACTATATCAAAAAAATGAAGTAAAATTAAGAGATTTTATTATGTTTAAAAAGCATTCTTGAGAGCACTAAGAGGGTATGAGAGGAGAGGAATGAAATATAGTAAGCACAAATTATATCATCACATTAAGAAGGAAAAAAAAAAAAAAAAAAAATTTGATATACATTATTCAATATTTTATTTTATTAGAATTTTTTCTTTAAATAAACACAATGAAAATAAAACATGTTATTTGCAAAACCAAAATATAGTTATGTGTAAAACCAAAATATTTTAATGTAGAAATAATAAATTGAAATAGAAACGACACTTAGCTATGGAATGCAAAATACAATGGAAGGTCTTCACTTGCCAAATATCAAATATTACATTAGATAGAAGCATTTGCATACCCTTCATGGTCAAGCTATTAAGCTTTAGTGGCTAAGTTGTAAATTTCAATTTCTTAAAATGAAAATAGCCTAGCTTATTTTGTAATTTATTTTCCCAACATTTAATAGTATTGATGATGACTCAACAACATCACAATATGATAGTGAAAAGTTGGTGTCCTTTTTATGTTCAAAGGAGCAAACAATTTTGGATTTATGCAAGTAGAGAAGGCAACACTCTACATTGCTTTAAATGATTAGTCATTAATTCAATGTTTAGCTTGGATAATAGGGGTGTGCAATTAGTTAGTTTTGATTATTTAATTAATGAATTAGCTAAATTAATTGATTTTAATTTTAAAATTTAGAAATTGAACCGACAAAATTATTTTTCAAAACAAAATTAAATCAAAAGAAACTTTTGTTTGGTTAGTTTGGTTTGATTTATGATGAACCAAAATATAATTAATTTTAATAATGAACCGAATTATATTTGACTTAAATAACATATATTAAGAAGAATACTAAGTAATCTTTATTAAAATTTATCATTTTATCATACTTAATGAATAATATTCATATTTATTTTTATGTCAGTTATTTATTTACATGGATTTACTAATTTAATATTTTTAAAAATTAATATTATTTTATTTTTAGTTTGATTAGTTTTACAAAATTGAAACTTGAACTAAAAACTAAATATCAAAGAAAATTAAAATTGAAACTAATAACTGAATTGATATTTTAAAAATAGAATCATATCAATCAAATAAGATTTTTTTGTTCAATTTTTAAATTTTATCCAAACAATACACACTCCAATGAATAATGATGCACCACATTGAACATTCTTTATAAATGGCAAGATGATATATTTGGAATAAATGATGACCATAATTCATAGAAGAAGTGTGTTGGGAATATTTGAGATTTCTAGTGAGTATATATGGTAAAGAACATCTTCTAGCCATGAGAGATAAAAGGGTGTTCCTAGGAGAGGTTTATAGGATTTAGAGAAATCCTTCCAAAGGGCCTATTGAGATAAAATCTTAAGAAACAAACTAGAGAGTGCTCTTGAAAGGGGTCCCCATTACATGGCATTTAAGTAATGTTTGTAAGAGAAGTCACTAGAACGTGTCATTTAAGTAAAATTCTTATTAATGTGACATTTTCTGATAGTGTTTGTTCATATCCTATTATTATTACAAGAGACGCATGGATGATGGCGATTAGATCAAATATTCAACAATATCATTTGAATTTATATAACATGGCACCCCCTTCCTCCCAATTTCAAACTGTGATAAGTTTGTTACATAGCGCCATGAAATATGTTATACTGATCTTTAAGATCTCAAACACCAAAAATCAAGAAAGAAAATTACTTCTTCTTGTAAGAAACTATGTAGCACTCTAATCAAGATCTCTCCCACCATCTAAAGTTTCATAAGTTTCATGAAGGCTAATATGTTCTTTACTAACTCAACCGCAAGAATAATGGATAAACCTTCCTTCAACATTGTACTAAGACCCAAAATAATATATCTAAATGTTAAGGTTCCCAAGACCAATGAAGTGGAGGTAGCATAGAATCATGGGATACCAAAGGTAACAAATTTGGCATGAGGAGAATTTATCGTTTTAATGTGTTCACAAAAGTGGTGACTAACAATCCAACTAAGAAGGCATTGGATTTCAATGAGGAAGATGATGTGGAGTCATAATGATTTAAGGAACACTTATTAAAATGGGTGGGCATACAAAGGGAGATGTTAAAATTGAAGCTGGAGGAAGAAAAGACAAGAGATTCAGAAAGATGGAAAAACATAGCCCATAAGCAAAGCAAACAAAGGTTGCATTAGATCTCAAATAGTCACCCAAGTGAAAGGAAGAGATGAAATGTGGAAGTATTTGGCATATTTAAAAGTAATAGTGGTTTCCAAAGAAGTGGAGATTAATGAGTTTCATTCGTTCAAAGCTAGGGTTTAGTGAAAGTTTGTGAAAGGCAGAAGCACCAACTACAAAAGGTCTTGCTTAATACACTAATTAGAAGTGAATAATTGAGTCCTAACAAGTAAAAGAAATGTATCACCCAAATTATGCTTATTTTCATTAAAATGATTTGTAGGAAGGAAGCAAAGGACTCCATAATTGAAGAATCATCATGATGCCACATACATAGTGTTGCAGCACTATGCTTATCTTCAATGATGGAGTGCTAGAAGGTAGCACTGTAGTAGTAAAAAGCTAGAGAGAAAAAAAATTGAAGCACCAAGGAAGGGGCATCGTAGTGCCATATAAAGTGTCGGAGCATCATGGTGGGTAATTGTGACGCCCCAAGATCTAACTTGGAAAGAATTTCAATCAAACCATCAACATTTTACCAGAGCTATCTATAACAATCAAAGAACGGTCTAGCAAAATTCTATAACATTTAAAACATCAATAAACGATACTATTCATATCTCAAAACATCATATACAATACTCGGGAACTACACCAAATACACATGAACTGAAAATCTATCCTGTCCTGAGTACAAAAGAATCACTACAATCAAAAAGAACAGAAACCTGGAGATCCTGATCAACCTCAATCACCTGCTCCCTTGCCCTGACCTGAAAATATTAACGACATATAATGAGCTTCAAAAAGCCTAGCAGATCACCTAATACCTACAACTAAAATCAAAGCACAATACTGGAAACAATATGCAAGTCAATCAGTCGAAACAATAACAGTCAATTACACATGATCAGTGAATCAATGCAGCGGAAATCAAATCAGTAGTCAATGCAGTTGTAGAAGAATCAATAAACAGTAGAACAGCGATTAGTCAAATCAATCGTATCAAATCAAATCAATACAATCTGGTCAATCAAATCAGTCGGTAGGAAATCATAAAATCAATACAATACGGTCCAGTCTATACTAGCAATGAATCAAATGCAGCAATAGTATCAATGTCCGTATTCTATAACAATAGCAATGCACAGTGACAGAATGAAGGTATCAATGAAATCGTACAATAACAGTCAGTCCGTAAATCTGTAAGTAAATCCAATTCAATAAAGCAATAAATCAAAAACGAATCAATACCGAACACATGCATTTCAATACAATAGTCTTACTGAACAAGTTCAATCACTGGCTATTCAATAATCAATAGTGCTATTGTAGAAATCCATATGTTGGTTCAATAAGAGTCGTCACTCTGAGCCCGTCGGCTTAAGAATCTCCTTATGCCTCCCAATCAATATATCAATGATCAATAGTTTAAAGGAAAGCCCGTCGGCCCACCATCATGTACAGGTCAATCAATCTCCAGCCAATAGTTCAACCAGGCTTCACTTGTCTTTCTGTATCAATAATCATATATTCTTATTCGTAGGCATACAGTTCAAATCATCAATTTCAGAAAATCAGAAATCATACGAAAATCCAGCGGCATAACGGTAGTCTATCAAATTTACACAAAAATCCTACAAAATCACAATTCACCAAATTACAATAGAATGTTCACGACAATAATATAAGACTATTATTCTACTGAATCAATATCAATAAACATCATGATATTTTTCTATTCGATCAAAATCACGTAGAACCCAAAATAACCGATAAAATCGTTCCAGAAAAGAATCAAATCGTGTAGAATATTCGTATCTATAACATATTAAAAGTTGTGCGGTGAAAGTTGTGTCAATACAAAATCGGGTCCGTTTTTCGATCACAAAAATACAAAACAGGTCACAATACGATCAAAACTCAATATCTCTGAAAACAGAAATAGGATTCGGAGTCCTTACCGCGAGATCAACACATTACTCAACAGCGGCGACGGACGAAAAGCGCTCCGCGGTCTCCGAAAACCAGCTTTTCCTTTGCTTTCCTTCTCCTTCTCTCTCCTCAGATATTTGTTTTAAAAAAAAAGATTTTCTCTCTCCTCAAAACGAGTTGATTTCCTTATAAAACCGACCTGATCGGCCCGGCCGATCGCCACATCGTCCAGGACGATATGAACAAAATCCAATCGTCCAGGATGATATTTCAGGACGATAATTAATTTTCCTTAGACGATAAAAACCCTTGTTCACTGACTTGTGCCATGAACTGATCGTCCTAGGACGATCCAGAATCGGCCCGGACGATCCACCCAGAAATCAACTGTTCCTGATCGTTCTGGACGATCTCAACATCGTCCCGAACGATCCCAGAAGGAAATCAAAGAAACGAGCTCTCACAGTAATAGTTACTAATGGTTGAACCAGCAAACTGTTGTGATGACGAATGAACCAATACATCGCTCAAATAGCGCCACATCGCCACCTAGGTCAGCATCGCAATACTATTTGTAAAAATTATAAATTGGAAACTTATTTCTTTATACACATAAAGCTAGAGTGTAATATAAATATGCTTAGTTTTTTTTTATAAGAAAATAATGAAAGCCCACTAAATATGCAAGTATATATGTCAATCAAGTAATAAAGTGATAGAGATGAGTGTCGATCCCACGAGAAAGTGTTATGCTTAATTACAATCAAACTATAACTACTTAATAAAAATGCACAATTTATCCTACTAAAAGTAAAATGATTATATTTAAGTTTTTTACACTTAATGAAGACTTGTAAGAAAATTGAGTACTAATTGAAAAAGTGTTTTGGACTAATAAATGAAAAATGACATAGTTTTTCAAATCAGAATCTTAATTTTAGATGTGGAATAGAGCGTATGCATCCCTAGATCTTTATCAAGCTTATAGGGGTAAAAATGGAGGTTTATGATCTTCCTATAATTATACTATCTCTATAGAACCTAGGAGATTTAATATCATATGTCTATGTAAACTAATATTCCATTTCAATACATCTATTTATTCTAATATTCCTTCATTAAAGTAATACATCACACAAGTTATTAACTATATATATGGTCATTGCATGCATTAAATTAAGAACATGAGATATTGAAAATATCTATGATGTAATTTAAGGAATAAAAGTCTATATTAGTACTTCGTATGTGTTTACATCATTAGCACCAAACTTTGAGATTTAGTTAGACATAACAACACAAAAAGCAGATTCATGTTTATTTCATTCATATAAGAAAAATATACATATGAACTAGTAAAGATAAATGTCACCCTAAAGATTCAATTGATATTCCCCACACTCCTTCCTCCATCAACAAAATTCACTACAGGAAAATCATCCATTACGGGCAAAATTTTCCGGCGGTTAATTTTTCGTTAGCTTTCCAGTGGTTTTTAGACGGAAGACAACGAGACAACTTTTCTGATGAAATTTTCCGGCGGTTTCTTTCCCATGAAAATTTTTTACAGCTTTTTCATTTTTTCAACAGAATTTTAAAATTTTAATTAAATTGATTAGTAATTATTAATTTTTATTTTATATTAATTATTATTATTATTTTATAATTAAATTAAGTTAGCATATTTAATTTTATTTAATAACTTGATTTTTTGTCAAAATATAGTTTAAATATAAAAAATTAACATTATAAATGTATTTACCTGTTTAGTAATTTTGTTGGGTGTTTGAAACTTTTCCCAACCCACCCAGGTTCGAAACACGTGGCAGGCGCTAGAGCAGGCTACCGGGCGGACGCACACAGGTGTTGGAGCGGGTTGGCGCAGGCACGGATGGCTGGCTAAAGGGCCCACGCGAAAGCGAGCTGCCGGGCTACCGCAGGCACACAGGGGTGCGGTCAGGCGGGATGCCACAGGCGCAGACATGCGCGGTAGCTGGCTGCCTGGGTGGGCAGCGTCTAGCGAGGTCAACCAGGCTGCTGGGCAGGAGTGCACGACATTTTTTTTAATAATTATTTTTTTTTGCAGCTTAATTCATCCAGAAAGCCGCCAGAACTAATTCCCACTGGAAAAAATGTCGGAAATTATTTTCATATGCTGGTTTTACCGGTGGAATTTTTTTCGCCAGAAAACTGCCTGTAAACTTGAAAACAGTCGAAAAATATTCAATTTCTGTCAAAAAATTCTGCAGATAATAGATTATTTTCCTGTAGTGATTGCTTACTTAATATAGCTAAGATCTCCAAATGAAAGTAGCTAGCACTTCGCTAGCCTCCCTTAAACTTACTCAATCGGTTAACTAGATGAAGACACTTAAAACTACAAGACTCCACTTAAAATGATTGAACTCCTTCAACAAAAGAACTGAAAAACTAATTATGTAAGTATGGGATAGGACTCAAGCACTGCGACACTTGACATGGTGGCACCGCAACAATATGAGATGAACTAGTGCCTCGATGCTATTGGGCTTGCTCCGTTGTGGCGCTTAGCTGACCTGGAACGATTAATGATCGAACAGGAACATCTTTTGATTGAGTCGACATGGCTCTTCATTTCAGCAACTGCTCCACCATAGCACTGCAAAATTTGAACGCTATGGTGCTTGAATATAAAATTTGGTGTAATGGACTTGAAATGCTTGGTGCTCCAATGCACATTTTCCTAAGAATCTAATGTTACCATGATAAGTTTTGGCACTGTGAAGCATTATAGCACTGACCATGGCTCCACCGTAATGCTAATCTTCTTAAATTTCTAAAGCATCCAGTGCTGCAAAGTCTTAATCAGGCATGGGGCATTATATATAAAAGATGCCACTACAATATAGAACATGTGGGCGTTGCAGTGCTCGTTCAACACCTGTGAGTTTTGTGCATTATTTTGAACATATCTTGCCTAAGCATAACTAAAATAATAAATTTTCACTGAATTTTAACACAATAAATAATACATAATTTACACTTAATGAATTCCCCTCGGCTTAAAATCTTGCTTTCTCTTAAATAATTCCTACACTAACATAAATAAAACAACATGTTTTCATTTAATTTTAACACAATAAACATTATACATTTAACACTTAACAAATTTTCCCTAGCTTAAACTCAATATATTTTTTTTAAATAAGCACCCTATATATAAACAATATAAGAGTTGTTGCACTCAAGAGAGTAGCACTACGGTGCTTAAAGTATTAAAAATGATAAATAGTCAAACTGACAGATGTTGTAGTACATGACATGTGACTCTGTAGTATAAGTGTTAGAAAAATAAAGCTCTAGCTTTTTTACTGGGGAAAAACAATGGTGTTTGACACACACGAGCATCGTGGTGTTTACAAAGACTACCACTATGGTGTTTTAACTATAATAATAATAAATTTGACCTCATGATACGACAATTACAATAACACTGCAATTCTTAATAGAGTATCATAATATAAAAGTTATGAAAGTATGACATATTGACTACACTGCCATGAGTACTTAAGAGATAACAAACTAACACTGTAGTGCTTGAGATAGTAATATCGAGGAGCTCGGTAAGGCAAAATAGCACTACGACGTTTAATGATACAACACTACGATGGTGCAATCCAAAAATTTTTCTTAAGACTTCAGCATTGTAATATTATTTTTGAATGTTACGGGGATTGTTTAATTTTAGTTCAATAAAAAAATTTCTAAGGAAGCTTTTCATAGCTTAGTCAAAATCAATATTAATAATTTTTCAAATAATACAACATACATATATAATATAAATTACAAAACATAACCTAATAACATAAATTATAAAACAAGAAAAATATTAAACATCGAACAAAATTGGGTTGCCTCCCAATCCAGTGCTAAATTTATAGTCTTCAGCCAAACTTTCCTAGATATTTCAGTTTGATTGTAATGAATCGCCACCACTTCTCAAGTGGTCTCCACTATGCTCTTTTTCTTTCTCCTTTGGAATTAATTTCAGCATTACTTAATAAAGTACTAAGATGTCTACTATTAAAAGAGATTGCAAGTTATCCTAATTGATTTTCTAAGTTTTTAATTGAAGAAGTCTGACTTTGCAACTAAGTTTCTAACTGAATCACAACAACTTCCAAAGTGATTTCCACTCTCTTAATTAATTTTTTTGGTCAAAACCTAGGGGAAACAAAGGTCTAGGATTTACTACAAATTGCTCAATATTATTCTGATTTCCTCCTTCATTAGATTGACTTGCATTCCACTGATTTTTACCACCAGTATTATTATTTAGACAACTAAAATTAGGGTGGTTCCATCCAACTTGGATTATATGTACTAAGATAGAGATTATTTTATCTTTCAATCAAATTCACATTCTTAATCCCTTATCCATTACTATAATTAATAAAATTTAAATCATTCTCTTCCAATTACATAGATGATCCTAATCCTGACATTGAACTAACTCCAATAGTATCTAAATTTTTAGAAAATGTAGCTACATGTACAATCAAAATAGATAATGCATTTAATTCATACACATCAACTATTCTCTTAGGATTCACCCAATCATAAGGCCATTGCAAGTGATTATTAGTCATTTCCTCAATTAATTCATAAGCTTCCTCAAATGTATTAGACATTAAAGATCCTTCCAATTGCTGTATCTATGATCCACCTATGGAATCCTACCAATCGATTATAAAAATTTGAATAACCAACTAACCAGGTAAAACATGATGAGGCCATTTCCTAAGCATTTTCTTAAATCCCTCCCAACTTTCATTAATTCACTCTCCCTCAAACTGGGAAAAATATGTGATATTTTTTTAAAGTTTGGTAATTTTTTAAGGTGAAAAATACTTAGCCTAGGAATATGTGTCAACTAATTCCAAGTGGTTATCGAGCCTTGAGGCATGGAATTCAACTACATCTTAGCTTTATCTCTTAGAGAAAATAGGAGTAATCTAAGTCTAATAACATTATCAGTGACACCATTATACTTAAATATTGTACAAATTTTTAAGATGCAAGTTAAGTGTAGGTTGGGACCTAAACAGTATTACCCCCAAACTAAAAATTTTGAACCATCTAAACCATGATAAATTTTAGTTCAAAGTTATTAACCTAGATAAGAGGTCTATTTATACTCTGATGGATTTTATCTACTATATGGTTAATATATTCTCTAAGAGATCTAAAATGGTCTTGCTCTTGTATTGGTTCAGACATCTCTAAATCTTTTTTTTTTTTTCAAATTTTTATAAAGGTTATTTCTATCTCAGAATCAAATAATAAGGATTCCTTATGAAATCTATTAAGTATTCAATAATGATGCAACAAAATAAAGTAAAGATTACAAACTAAACAATCAACAAAATACTTTTTTTAATCTTTTTTACAAATTTTAACAAAAATAATAAAAAATGGCACATGGTACAAAGTAGGTCTAAATATGCACTTGTTTCAACAATATATTTTAAAATTACAATGTACACGTTACTTTCCTGTCAACGGTGCCAAAAACTTGAATGAGGCTTTACTGAACTGACTATACGGTCAATGGAGTGACCTACACACAAAGCACAAGTGTAACATAAATATGTTTAAATTTTCTTTGATATCAAAATAATGAAAGCCCACTAAATATTTAAGTATATGTTTTGAACAAGTAATAAAGTGATAGAGATGAGTGTCAATTCCACAAGAAAGCATTATGCTTAAATGTAATTAAACTACTATTGTTTAATAAATATACATGATTTATCCTACTAAAAGTAAAATGATTGTTTTTGAGTTTTTTTTTCACTTAATGGAGATTCACAAGAAAATTGGATACAAATAAAAAAAATATTTTGGACTAATGAATGCAAGATAATATAGTTTCCTAATGAAACTCTTAATATAAGATGCGAATCAGAATATATACATCCCTAGAGCTTTATCGAGCTTGTTGGGGTGAAAAGGAAGGTTTAACATTCTATTTCTATGTATGCCAAAATTTTATTTCAATACTCCTATTTATTCCAATATTTTTTCATCAAGGCAATACATCACACTAGATATTAACTACATATATGATCATTATATATATTAAATTAAGAATGAGAGAGATTGAAAATATCTATGAAGTAATTTAAGGTATAAGAGTCAAAATTAGTACTTGTTATATGTTTACATCATTAGTCAAAAACTTAGAGATTTAGCCATAAGTAGATAACACAAAAAGTAAATTCATGTTCATTTTATTCATATAAGAAAAAGATACATGAGAATTAATAAAGATAAATGTCATCCGAAAGGATTAATTGATATTCTGCTTGCTTTTTCCTGCAATAATAGAATTGCTTACACAATACACGCTAAGATCTCCATATAAAAGTATTCTGCACTTATCTAATCTCTCATAGACTTTACTTTAAGGGGGAACTAGACAAAGACACTCAAAAGTATAAGACTCTCCTTAAAATGACTGAAATCCTTTAAAAAAAAAAAACTAAAAAACTATTTATAAAAGTGTAGGAATGGACTCAGACGCCATGGTGCTCGACATGGTGGTGCCACGGCAATATGAAATGAACTATCACCTTGACATTGTTGGGCTTGCTCTGTAGTGGCAATTGGCTAACCTGTCATGGTTAATGGTCAAACAGGCGCGTCTTTTGGCTGAGTTGGTGTGTCTCCTCATTTTGGACACAACTTCACTACGATACTACAAAAGTTGAGCACTATGATGCTTGAATGTACAATCCGGCACTGCAACATTGAAATGTTTGGTGCTCCGATACTCATTTTCCATGACTCCAGTGCTGCATTATTGATTTCTAGCTCAACAGTGCTAACCTTGGCGCTGTTGAGATGTTAATCTTCCTAAAATTATAGAGCAATTGACGTTGAAATGTCTGAATCAGGTGTGGAGGTGTTGTAGATAACAATGTTGTAGCACAAAACCTGTTGGAGTTGTGACGTTTGTTCAACACTTAAAAATTTTGCCTTCTCCTAAATAATTTATGCATAAACATAACTAAAATAACATGTTTTAACTAAATTTTGACACAATAAAAATAACCAATTTATACTTAACACATATATAACATATAGTTAAAGAGAGGCAAGGGAAAATGGTCCTTCCTAGTTGCTTTATTCAATTCCTATAATCTATACAAATTTTTAACAAGTGATTGTTCTACTTGGTGTTGGTTAATTTTTATTGGCTATCACAATTAATCCTCCTTTCTTGGGAACACAATGAATTAGGCTAACCCATGCACTATCGTATGTAGGATAAATAATTATTACATTTTACCAATTAAGTATTTTCTTTTTCACTGCCTTTATCATAAAATGGTTCAATTTTCTTGGAGATCAACTTTTGGGTAAGAATTTTCCTCCATTAAAATATTGTGCATACATAAGGATGGACCAATTCCCTTGATATCAACTAGGGTCCAACCAAAAGCTTTCTTATACTCACTAAGAACCCTAATCAAGTTACTCTCTTAGACTTCTCTTAATTCAGTAGAGATGATAATGGGTAAGGTTGGCTCTTATCCTAAAAAGGCATACTTCAAATTGGCAGGTAAATCTTTAAGGTCTAGTAAAGGTGCCTTTACAACTTAAGGTTTCAAAGGTCATCCTAGAGATGAAGTATCAAGCAGTCCAAATCTAACCCCACTTAGGGGTGTCACTAATCAAATGAATTCACCTTCCTCTCCCTTATCATTCTCACTCAATGGAATCTCCAAAAGACAATCTAATAACAAATCCTCTATATTATATTGCACACAATCATCAACTAAGTCTACTTTATGATAATCCTCATTTTGGACCCTATAAAATTTCATTGACATTGAGATATTAAATGTCACATTTTGATCTTGCACTCCCAAAGTTAACTTGTAAAGCCCAAATTTCGTCATTTGAGTGCATCGCACGCATATCGATGCGCAGCGACGAACTTAAGTGAAATTTCGATGTCATCAGAAATTGACGAAATAAATTTCGTTAGATTCGTCTCAAAATTTTGAGCGAAACGATATAAAGAACTTATATTTAATTTTGCTTGGTTTTGGAGATATAAATTGCCGAAGAAGGTTTAAGTAAAATTTTTGCTAAGTTTCCCCTTTTACCCTTAGAGCCTTTAAGGAAATATTAGGGAGAAAGGGCACATGCGTAAAAATGCTACATGGAAATTACTTAACTCCATTTCACGCCTAAGGGACCGAAACATTCGGTCCCGTGTTTCGTCGGCCGAACGAGAGAGAGGGGCGACGGGAGAAAGAGGAGCGGCGGAACTTCATCCCGAGCGGCTCCGGCGAGCTTCTTTTGGAAAAGCGTCGGGGAGGCCTAGGGAAGAAGAGAGGTAAGTGTATATTGCAAGAAACTTTCCTCTTTTATGAGATTTTTCTTGGAGAAATTTTTAGGGTTTTACTTTTTGTTGGGTTTTCTTAGGAAAATTATAGGACTTGCTTAGGAACATGTTTCTAAGTCATAAGCAAGAAGTTTTCTTAAGAATAAACTTAAGTTTCAAATTTAGGGTTTTGATTTTTGATGGGGCTTTTAGAGAATTATTAGTGTTTGTGTGCACACTCTTGAGTAAGAAAATAATTTATTTTAATTGTAGGTTTAAAAATTTAGGGTGTGGAAATTTTCTTTTGTTCTAGAATTGATGTTATGAGAGATTTAGAAACATTTGTAGCTTGAAATCCAAAGTTTTGTTTTAGAGATTTTGGAATTTCACTTTAGGGCATTTCAAAAAACAATAATTGTAAGCTTAGAGTTAACCCATTAATTCTAAAAGACATGGTCTCTAAGGAAGAAAAAAAAAGAGGAATTTAAATTTTTCTTAATTTTTATATTTAATTCTGAAAATAACAATTTATTTTAAATGAAATAAATCTTTTAGAACTTAATGCAGGATAAAATTTGAAATTTTTTTTCCCTTAGGTTTGAATAAAGGACATTGGTAAAGAGTGCGAAGAAGTTAGCAAAGAAAGACTTAAGTGTAAGTGACATATTGCCTTTTAAAATTCATAGAATTTCTTTATGTAATGTTTATGAGCTTCATTAAAGTCCTAATATTGTTTAATTTTGGATGAATTGTTATATTCTTCTTAAGCATATGATACTCATGTATTGTTCATGGAATTAAATCATGCCCACTACCCACACTGGCACATAGATTTTATAAAATCTCTTATGTTACGATGTAAAGAATCTTATTACTATGATTATGAAATACAAGTTTGTGTATGTTGAATTGCGGAGTACCAATTATGGTGCCTTCACAATAAGGTTCTTCTCTGGAGCAATATGAGGATAAATGGCCAAATATGAAATTGTACCTGATATCATTCTACGGGTGTATTATAGTAAATAGTAATAGTTGATATTTGCTATGTAAGAAGGAACAATGACATTTTTACAAATGACATAACTTCTACAATGACATCCTTAAAATGACAACTTCTACATATGACATCCTTACATCAAAGCATCAACCTTACATATAACAAAACATTTACCTACATTGACTTACATTGGTATCTTGCATAGTACATTCCCCATTGTATGAATTTTAGATTGAAATTTGTCACATACTGAGCGTAGCTCACTCCCTAGTTTTGGGAATTTTCAGGAGAACCTGGTAGAAGAGATGGCTGACAACCCGAGGTTTACATATAGTCGTCGTACCCCGGGTGACAGGTTCATTTATAGTAGTTTTACTTGTTGTAGTCTCTTACTATAATTTTGGATGGCTTAGCATGTTGGTTGGTAGTTAGCCATCTTGTTTATTTTGCAAACACTTTTTGGAATGAAAATAGAAAATGTTTAGAGGCGCTTTTTGTCTTTGAAGATTTCATTGAATAGTATTATTTACTTGAAGAATGATTAGTTACTTATCTAAACGTCCGATCTCGTTCCCGCCTCGTATCTACGAGCTAACCGGGCCGGGTCGTGACATAACTCACCTTTTTAAACATCTATCCTAGCTCTACTAATAGCTAAGAAATGTCTAACTAAGATAATAGGTATCTCCCTATCTTCTTACATATCTAAGATGATGAAATCTACAAGAAAGATAAACTCGTCTACCTTAACAAAACACATCCTCTATTACCCCCTTTGGTTAAATAAATGAATGGTCTAGTAATTTAAATATTAAAATTATTTAAGATATAAATTCTTTTCATTTTTATTAAATATTCACATTATTACATCATTATTAATTTATTACATATTTAATTAATTTTAATATTTATTACATCTTTTTCTTCAACCCAAAGAACTTAAGGCTTTATTACAATATTCTTAATATTTTTTTAAAGCAACTTTCTAATACAAAAACTTTAAATTCAAAAAAAATTATACAAAAAAATTACTTTAAAAAACAATAAAGAAACTATCCAAACAAAACCCATCTCTCCAAATTTACATCTCCATAGTACATTTTGAAATTATTTCTGCGGCAATTAAGTTTAAAAATAAAAAAAGAAGTGAATCACCACAAAAGAAAAAAGATATATTTATGTAAAGTTATAAACATAAAATATTTATAAAAAAAGTCTAAATACTTACACTTAAACAAATATATTTTCTAAATCTCGAAAAAAAAAAACATAACAAAATTATATATTACTTTCATTAAATTGTAATAATTTAATCACGACACAAACATACATCAATTTATTCCTATTTTTTAAAAAGCTATTATTATTATTATATATCCAAACTTTGTATGTTACAGAGACAATTTTCCCACAACTTTTACAGCAAACACAATAACCAGTAATAGCAAGAAGCCTGATATTGAGAATTAGTAGACTTATTGCATAAAATTAAACTGGAATTCCATATTATAGGCCTCATTCATATTATTGTCATAACTTCACAGTGGTTGATTCCTTCAATTACCTTAGACTTAAGTCCACAGTATAAATAAGTCTTAGTGGAAGAAAAGCTTCCTCCAGGAGTGCTTGTAGTCCAAAGTACAAACTGATTTAGGACAAAGCCACAAAGGGCATTTTCTTAACCAAAACTGATATAACGGTAACACTGTGTGGAAGGACAATCGTTTACTTCCTCTTCCTCTCCTGCTATTTTGATGAGACCACCAAAGGATGACTTAAGTATGAGCAAAGGCAATATCCAATCAATAAGCAGAACAACGATTTAGGCTTCGTTTGGGACGGCTTTCTTATTGCTTCTTAAAACAGTTTTTTAGAACAAAAAAATTAATTTTTTAATTAGAAAGCAGATTTAAGAAGCGGTAAAAAAGCCGTCCCAAACGGGGAAATTATTAGGTCCGATCACCGGACCTAAATTTCAGTCTGGATCCCTGCGCTTTTCATGCGTTTTTAATGTGCTTTTGATGTATTTTTGCAAAAGGGCAGCTAATACATAATTTTAATTGCATATTAGCTGCATTTTTGCTGCCCTTTTAATGATTATTTGAAAAGTGCAGCAAAAGGGTACCAAATACTCAATGAGGGAGATATTTGTTACGCTTTTGCTTTGTTTTTACAAATATTCAATAAAAAAGCAGCTAATATGCAATTAAAATTGTGTATTAGCTGCCATTTTAAAAAATATATCAAAAGCGCACGGAATCCGCACGCAAATTAGGTCCGGTGACCGGACCTAATAATTTGCCCCTCAAACGGAGCCTTAGAAACCAGCCCATCCAGCTGGTTGGCTAGATTCTACGTTCTTGGCATTGGGTGGTGCAAAGCGCTGGGAAGAACTCCTGAGAGCTGGAGAGCTGGACGTCAAAGAGTTTGAGGAAGGGGTTGCAGTGAAGCTATCCTGGCCAAAGCCCCATTCATCAATGTTTGGTTTTGAGTCTGGTTTTGTACTGCTATTCGGACGTCCATTATTGATTGTCCTGACAGATTTTGAATGCCTAGTTTTGGAAGCTAGCTGTGCCTTTGGCTCGTCAGTGAAAGCCTGCCATGGTTTCGAATTTGGATCTGGGGAGGCGTTGCTGGCAAGCAATCCCTGTTGGAGATCCAACACAGTTCCTTCAATCTTTTCCCTTGACTGGAAAGTGTATTGGTCTTAATAAAGTAGTTATAATGAACGAAATGATCAACTAAGGCTTTGTTTGGAACGGCTTCCTTGATGCTACTTAAAGCAGCTTTTTAATACAAAAATTAAATTTTTTGTACTAGAAAGCTGCTTCAAGAAGCAGCGAGAAAGTTGTCCCAAACGAAGCCTAAGAAAAAAAAAAAATGGAAACAAAATATATATACCTGGGTGTCAGACTCCTGGTTTCCACTAGACGGTGGGGTAAATGATGCTAGAGCAAGCTTTAGCTCCTGTAACTCCTTCCTTTGAGAGCGGCAAATGGAAGACAGTTTTTCATATTTAGATGTTACTTCTGCTTTCTCCAAGTTAGATTGTTTAAGTTGCTCCTTAAGTTTTTCCACCTCAGCCTCCAACACCTCCTCCCTTGATTTGTTAATTTTATTGTTCTTATTTGAATCAAAGTCAGCAACAAATGCATTGAATGCCTCGTTTTGGAAGGTTTCTCTGTTTTCCTGAGATAACGGAATTTTGTAGTCCTCAATGTGGCCAGCTTCGACCCCCTTGGAGATCCCAGTCTGCAAAGGCCGAGCTCGCTGTTCGATAGAAAGGCTGTTTCTTCCTTGGTTGATCTGACTGTTCTTCAATGTTTGATTCATAGATTCTTCATCAAATAATAGGCCTTTATCCTCTACAACTTGTGACTCCTGTGCAAACGGGGTAGACCAAAATGCACCCAAGTGATTCCCACTCCCACCCACCGTTGGAGATTGAGGCTTGATATTACCACCTTTTTCTTTGAAAGGTGGAGGAGGGGGGGTCCTTCTTGGCTTAACATGAGTCCTGTTCGGACTGCCTGGAAATTCACATTGTATCAGTAAGGTTCTATACCAAATAATTTCTCCATTTAAAGAGAATAAATTTGATTTTAGCTCACATATTCAGGGAATTAGAACTTCAGAAATAATTCATTAAAAAGTAAGTATTGGCGTTTTAACACTAGTTCTTAAGCTACACAAAACAGATATTAGAACCAAACCTTCATTATGCACATCTGGGTTCATATTGACAGGTGATGCAATTTCAGCGCGGTCAGGTAAGTGCTTCTGCAACTCCAGAGGCAATAGTTCATTAACACGAAACCACACCTGTTAAAGAACTTTTGACATTAGTGAATGAGAATGGATGCTTCGCATCCCTCATGCTATTGCAGATGCATATATCTAACTAACCTAGATTGATGGAGAAGAATGGCCAATCAAGCCAGCTAAGCCCTTGCCTGAGTGATGTCTGGTCGATCATTGGGAGAGCCTTGAAGCATGTCTTTGATCAATCCTGTTATAGAAGCACTGTACTTTGGAAACTCTGGAATGCGGAAGTTCCCATTCAATATCTGAAGTTTCGATTCGCCGTCAAATGCAGATTTGAAATAGCACATTCTGTAGAGCAGGCACCCAAGAGCCTGTAGATTTTAAATATTCATTTATAGATAAACTAGTCCGTTTCTATCAATTTAACTGAATAATCGATGCATTCAAATGGAATAGGACAACTTGTGAGAAGTTCAAATTCAAAGAATATATATATATATATATATATATATATATATATATATATATATATATATCATAGTAATAAATGTAAATTAATTGAGGCATCATTGTTCTTCTATCTTTGAGTGCCTATAATAAGAATTGATCTGCATCTTTTTTTCCCAATTGATAATGTGGAACATTTAAATATGAGTTCAGGAAGGCATGCCTAGGTTAAGGTTTGCAGAAGGAAAAAAATCAAATACTTTCCAGGGAAAGTATCATGCATTTCATTCCAACAGGTAGATGGATAAGCTTTGCTGAAGACAATTATCCCTGTTCTGGAGAACGTAGCAGTTTCACAGGCATGCCACGGTTTAGTTTAAACGACAATTACCTTTCTTCTACTTCTCAGGAGCATGCTACATGTTATAAATCAAATCTCGGCTCATTTGTCACATAATAGGATGAACTTACAATGAATGGTGAACTCAAGTGGAAGGTAGATAAGTTATAAAGTGTTCATTAAATAGAGCCTAAACCCTCGGAAATATGCTCACCTTCAAAAAAGATGAAAGCAATGATGTCGTAATCATCATCATCATTAACCTTATCTCAATTATTTGAGATTAATATAATAAATCCTTATTTTTTACTCAGTTCCCATCAACTACCAGATAGACTTGTTACAATAGATGACATAGATCTTTCAAAATAATGATCAATGTACTCATCACCAAATACATGTGTTTAGGTGTTGAATTCAAATTTGCCTGTGGACAAGCTCCGAATACGTTAGACCGGTCCATCTGGTCCAACCAAAACTGGCTTGGGTCTATAGGAGGCAGAATAGGGGGGTTCCACCCCAGCCTAGCCGCCCTTTAAGAGTTGGGGTCCACAAGCCCAATTAAGGGGGAGTTAGTGGAGGATTTAGGAGGGAAATTTCAAATAGTGGGCGTTGTTTGGTAATTAGGTGGAATTAATGTTTGTTTAAGAGGGAATTACTTCTAGGTTTGTTTTTCATCTATGTTTTTTTGTGGTTCTTAATTCTTGTTTGAGGCTCTATCGACATCTAGAAATTTAAGAGAGCCGGATCTTCCTCCAATAGAAGATCAATTGTATCATGTGTTGTTCTTGTGCTATTATCAATTAACATTTTTTTTATTTCTGGTTATTCTTCCAAGTTCTTCTCAAATCTATTTTTGCAAGGTGCTGAAATTCAAAATCAGCCAAGGGAACACTTGATTTGTACGAGCATTTCCTATCAAATTGGTATCAGAGTATCAATTCGTGGTACCTATGGTCGGGAGAAAAGTGATAGTATTAGAAGGAGAGACGGAACAATTAAAATCAAATTTTGTGGAGAAGATTTTTGAATTTAAAAATTAATTTTAGCCGTCCATGAAAAGATGGATGGAAAGTTTGTCGTCGTGGAAGACATGTTGAGGGAAGATACTTGAGGCCCAACCGAAAAATGACGACATCGGAGGCAAAGGCATCCATCGACGGCCAAAGAAGTGGTGGAAACCCTAATCCACTAAGGAGATAGGGAATTTGGAGGGGGAAGATGGGATGCCTCCTCTAGAGTATTTTTAGGGAGGAGATGAGAAGTATGAAAGGATGGGTGTTGATTTTACAAGACATGGGGCTGATTTTGAGCGTAGGGGTGAGGATCGGGACAAAAGGAGAGGCAATTTTGAAGAGGGTTTGGGTATGAGCACAAAATGGAGGATTGAGACACTTGGGGAGTACCACCCCTTCATGGAATGGAAGGATTATGGAGGATTCAGGGGAAATGAAGGCAATCCGAGAGGGAGGAAGCTGAAGATGACTATCTTTGAGGGAGATGATGCACATGGGTGGATCTATAAAGTGGAGAGGTATTTCGACATCAACGGATTGACAGAGGAGAGGCTGACAACAACTGATCAATATTTAGAAGGGAAGGCCTTGGCCTGGTATAAGTGGAGGGACATGTGACAATCTATATAAAGCTGGAGGGAGATCAAGGATTGCTTTTTTGAACATTTCCAAACCAACAGGATAGGAGACTTCTCCAAGCAATTTTTCGCCCTAACACAAGATGGTTTGATGGTAGATTATCGGAAGAGGTTCGAATACCTTGCTAGCCGAATGGACTGGCTTTCTAAGACGGTGTTAGAGAGGAACTTCATGAAGTGTCTCAAACCAGAGATCCAAGTGGCGGTTAGAGTGATGATGCCTCGTAACTAGGGATAGGATATGGAGCTAGTGCAGTTAGTGGAGAACCATAAGTACCTGGAGAGGGGGGCCAGATGAAGCAATTCAAGAAGCTCGTACAAGATGACCACCACTTTCTTAGCTCCAAAGGGGCCAGTATCGGAGAAGCCTTTGTGAGGCCCCAAAAGAGAAGCATGTAGGAGGGGGATTCAAGAGAAATTTTAGAAAGCTCATTGAGAATGAGTAAAGGAGAAGAGGGCGAAGAGATTAGGTTTTAGATGTGATGAGAGGTACACATCGGGACATAAGTGTAAGGAGCGAACTCTTCAGGTTTTCATCGTCTGTGATGACGATGAAGCTAAGGATAGAGGTGGGAGTGACGCAGTGGTGGATGAGGAAGAAGAGCTACATTTTGGCATGGCAGGGTTCTTATTAAATTCAGTTATGAGATTTACTTCAAATTACACCATAAAAGTGAAAGGATAAATAACATATAGGGAGGTGGGGTATTGATAGACAGTGGGGATACCCACAATTTCATCTTCAACCAGGTCGTTGATCAATTGAGGGTGAAATTGGTGGACACAGAGTAATGGGATGATGCTGAGCACTAGGAAGATGGAGACTGGCAGAGGAAAATGGAGACTGGCAGAGGAATATGTCGAGGATTGGTTTTGAACATCATGGGGTCCAGGTGAGGGAGGACATCGTTCCCTTGGGTTGGGAAGCACTGATGTTATCCTGGGGATGAAATGGCTACAAAACTTTGGGGATACCAAAGTTAATTGGGGAGCATTAATAATGGAGCTGGTAGTGGAAAGAAGGAGAATGGTAATTAGGGGTGATGCGGGGTTATCTAAAGCCATGGTATCACTCAAAATCATGGTGAGGACCTTACAAAAGGTGGGAGGTGGATTTTTGGAGTTGCAAAGCCTAGAAGGGGATATTCCTCTTTCTGTGTAGCAGATTATACAACAGTTTAGTGAGATTTTTCAGCCACCTAAGGAATTGTCACCATTGAGGGAGCATGAAAATGCAATTACCTTGAGAGAGGGAGTAGGGAGTGTCACTGATCAATGTAAGGTTATATACTGCTATCCATAGATTCAGAAGAATGAGATTGAAAAGCTTATCCGAGAGAGATTGAAAACATGGATCATCTGACAAAGTGAGAGTCCTTTTCTAACCCAGTCTTACTGGTCAAGAAGAATGATGGGAGCTAGAGATTCTGCATGAACTATCGGGCCCTAAATAAGGAGGTTGTGCCAGGCAAGTTTCCTATTCTGATGATAGATGAGCTGTGTGGAGCAATAGTGTTCTCAAAGATGGATTTGAAGTCAGGGTACCATTAGATCCGGATGAGAGAAGAGGATGACTTGAAGACTATGTTCAGAATACATAAGAGACACTATAAGTTCTTACTTATGCTATTTAGCCTCATCAATGCCCCTACCACCTTCCAATCCCTCATAAATAGGGTGTTCTGACCATATCTTTGAAAGTTCGTACTGATTTTCTTTGATGACATACTAGTGTACAGCAGGTCAGTGGAGGCATTTGGAGCACTTAAGGGCGGTCCTAGAAGTATTAAAGAAATCGACTGAGGGACAATATGAAAGAAGTGTTGCCTTGCACAATCAAGTGTGGAATACTTAGGGCACGTGGTATCTCACGAGTGGGTGGCGATGAATCAGGTCAAGATTGAGGCAATACAAAAATGGCCTCTACCCAAGAATCTGAGAGAGTCGAGAGGCCTCCTAGGTTTGATTGGATACTACAGGAGATTTGTAAGAGGATATAACACCATAGTCTAGCCATTAATAAAGCAACTGAAGAAGGTTAGCATCTTGTGGGGAGAGGCTGCAACCCAGGCCTTTGAGAAATTGAAGAAAGTCATAACCACAATATCAATTTTGTTCCTAACGAATATCAATTAGATTTTTGTGGTTGAGACTGATGCACCAAGATATGGATTGGGGATCATGCTCATGCTGAATCTATAGTATCTAACAAAGATAAGGTGTTCCTCAATCATTGTTGGAGGGAGCTGTTCAGGTTACAGGGGACAGTGCTGATGAGAAGTACCACCTACCAGCCCCCAAATAGATGAGCAGACCGAAGTGGTGAACAAGAGCTTGGAAACATATTTGCAATATTTTTCTTCGGAAACACTTAGGTTATGGGCAAAGTGGTTGGCATGGGAAGAATACTGGTACAACACTTTGTTGACGTACTTTTTCGCATCGAGCCCGATTGGGCTCGATCGTGCTCGATCGATTCGATCGAAGGTCGTCAAAACGAATTTGACTCAAATCGAACCCCGATTTAATTAAATTAAATCAAATTTAATTTAATTTAAATCAAATCAATCCAATTCAAACCCCGTCGAGCGTCGTCGAGCCCAATTCGACGCAATTCGGCACCGATTCGAGTTCAATTTCATGAAATTAGCTTGATCGGACCCAATCGGACCCAAACCGACTCAAATCGGTTTGAGTCGAGTTCAAACCGGACTGAATTTCAGCCCTAATTTATCAATGTTTGCTGAATTTGATTTTCAAATCAAGATTGAAGTCAAGGGTTGAGATTTTACATAAAATCCCACCCCATCTCTCTCCTTGCACGCGTGTGAGGCTCCGATTGGCCATTTGGGCGGTGGCTTTTTGCTGCTGCTCGTGCTCTCCAAGAGCACGCAAGGGAGAGAGGGGAGCTGATTCGGCTCCCCTTGTGTTTTCCGCCCCCGACAGACAGCGAGAGAAAGAGGGAGACGGAGAGAGAGCCTCTCGGCTCTCTGCTTGTTCGCCCCTCGCAGACAGAGCGCGGGAGGGAGAGGGGGAGCGATCGGCTCCCCCATTTTTTTGGCCCCTGCTGTTCGTCCATCCCAGGCGAAGCAAAGGAGGAAGAGGGGAGGAGGAACCGTTCGGCCCCTCTGCAGTTCTTGCGGCTCCTGCACCGGACCAAGCCGTTTCCTCCCATAAACTTTCTTGGGAGCTGAAGTTGAGTGAAGAGGGGATCTTGCATGCTATGGCTGATATCTTCTCCTTCCTTGGGCTGAAAAGAAGCTCTCTCCTGCTGCCATAGCCTCATTTCCTTGCTTCTTGGTGAAGGTGAAGGTCTCTTCCGTCATCTTCTTCAACGCCGGTGACCTCAAAGCGACGAGAACTGCTGTTTGGAGCGTTCTTGGACAGCAAACTGCTGTCCGGAGCAGTTTTGACAGCAAATCCATCCTCCGGAAAAGCTTGGACAGCAGCGACAGCGTTGGAAAAGCTTGGACAGCAGCCACGCAACTTCCGGGAACACTCAAACTGCTGTTTGGAGCAGTTTGGACAGCAAATCCACTATCCGGAAGCCTTGGACAGCAACCATGCAGCCTCCGAAGGCTTCCAAACAGTGAAAACTGCTGTTGGGAAGCTTTGGACAGCAAACGACGACCTCCGGGAGCTCTCAAACAGTAAAATTCTCTGTTTGGAACGTTGGGACAGCAGTCTTGTCCCTTGGGAAGGTATTGGACAGCAATTTGGAGCCTTCAAAGAACTTGGGACAGCAGCTTGGAGCTTGGAGCGGAGCTTGGACAAGACTTGGAACTTGGATAGGAGCGCTTGGACAACCCGGGGAAGGTATACCACTAAAACTTAGGCGAAACCTTAAGGCTCCCAAGGCCAATTGCAATGTGGTTGACGTCCCCAAGCCATAGGTCCCTTAGAAACTTCATTTGCTTGCTTCCCCAAAACCCATGTGCGCTGCCCTCTCCGTAAAACAGCGGAAATCCGGTGATTTCCGTTTGTTTGCTCTCTTGTGAGAGCCAAAGAGGCACGCCATACGCGTAGGGTGGTCGGATTTGTATCCGACAACCCCTCAAATGCATGATTTTGCACTCATATTGCATGCTTAGCCTTCGCCTACGAATGGACCATAGGATTTGATGATCTTTTTCTATCCCAAAATGCATGTTGGGACGTAGGTTTTGTTGAATTCTAGGTTGTACCTACTCAATGCTAATGTCATGGCAAAATTGACATAGGATTTAGGATTTTGCATTTGCCAACTTGCAATTTTCTCTATGACTTGGTTAGATGCCCAAATGCATTTGATAGCTTGTTGTAGAATTTTATTTGAACTCTTAAAGGTTCATTTTACAAATTCTAGAACAAGTAGGGTTGATCAATCTTATTTTGGGTGTGTTGCAAAGCTTGTAAAGAAAATAACAAGTGGACATTCGCTCTATTATCAAATTCCCTAATTTGAAGAATCATCGCCACATGCATGCATTCTAGGTTCTTCTTAGATGATACCCCAAATTGATCTTAAATCTCTTAGAAGTCATAGGGATCGATCTCTCCTATCCAAGGATTTCTAAATCATGTCAAAATTGGTTTAGAGATCTCTCCAAAGTCTTAGGAAATCACTCTTCCCTCTTCTAATTGGGTCCAAAACACTCTAAAGAAAAACATAGGGAAACTCCTTTCAAGCATGCATCTCCTCTTCCCATGGATCCAAAACATTCATGGAGGAATGGAGAATCTCCTTTCATGCATAATGCTTGGAGCATTCTCAAAGCTCCAAGTTTTAGATTGCATGAATCATTGGCAACTTGGAACCAACTTCCAAGATCTTTCATCTCTCTTGTTGGAACATAAACCAACAAGGATCCCCTTCATGTGCGATATGTTGGAGCCCCCCCTAAGGCTCCAAGTGTTCTATCACATGAATCTCTAAGGCTTTAGGACCAAATCCTAAGCCCAAACCTTTATTTGTTGAGACAAAATCAACAATCCCCCTCTTTCATACATGATTATTTGGGACCTTTCAAGTCTCCAAACATGTCATTACATGAATTATTTGGAGCTTAGGACCAAATCCTAAGCTATCTCTTTCATTTGTTGAGTCACAAAATCAACAAATGAGCTTCTAACTCCATTCACTTGACTTCAACTAAGTGAATGATCCTACCTCTTTGAATACCAAATATTCAAAGAACATCATTGAAATTTTGTAACTCTAAAGTTACATTTTCTTCCTTCAACCCTTAAGTTGTAGGAAATCTACTAAACCATTTATTCATTGGAACACCAAACCAATGAATACTCTTTTGGACATAGGATTCAAATCTTAGTCTTCTTCATTTGCTTGGGCATTAATTAAGCAAATGAATACTCCTCCTTGGACACCAAATGTCAAAGGAATCTCTCTCAACATGCAATCCGAATGTTGCTTGTTGCTTCTTTCTTCTACAACCCAAACGTTATAGGAAGACCCTCTCATTCTCCTAAAGCACAAAATTGGGAGAATGTGCACTTCTCTTTGAACACCAAATGTTCAAACAATGTTTTAGAAGCTTGCAACCCAAAGTTGCATCTTCTCTTCTTCTTTCTACAACTCAAAAGTTGTATGAAAATCTCACCCAAATCGCCTATTTGTTGAATCCAAATCAACGAATAGTTTAATCTAAATCATTTGTTTGTTGAACCAAATTCAACAAATAATTCCATACCAAGCAAAGGAATCAACTCCTAGCTTTCTTTCATTCTCCTAACGCAAATTGGGGGAATGAGTTCCTCTCTTTGGACAGCCAAAGTTCAAAGAATTCATGATGTGTAGGCCCAAATCTACACATCATCTTCTTATGTTTGCTTTATCCAAACTTAGCAAACTAAATACTCATAATTGAACATAAAAGTTCAATGATAATCTCTTCTGATTCGTAACCCCAAAGCTACTAATCTTCCCTCACTTCTATAGGTTCCAAAGGCCTTAGAAAATGTCGTACCTTAGCCCAAAAGCTATAGGTCCTTTCTTCTCCAACTCCAAAGTTGTAGGAGATCTCTTCTCTCTTTAACTCCAAAAGTTAGAGAGAGTTCCCCTACATTTAGCCCAAAAGCTAAATGTTGGATTCCTACCTTTCTTTTCTTAGCTCCAAAAGCTAAAGAAAATTTCTCAACAAGTGGCACCAAAAGCCACATGTTGGATGCTCCTTTCTTAGACCCAAACTCTAGAAGGACCCTTAGTGTGACATACCACACAAGCCTCACACACTTAGGTGCACAACCCCTTAGGCATGCTAGGATTAGGATTTTTCTTTGTGTGCGCATGTGATTGATGTTGTGGATTGATTGCCCTTGGATTGTCTGCGTGTGGGCACTTGCCCTTAAGTGGTTAGTATAGAAATATAAATGCTTTTCTGTGCAGGTGGCCATATCTAAAAGGGGGGCGCTCATAAATGATAATAAACTGCTTGCATGACAGGTATCGCTTAAACCCCCCCCCCCCCAAAGATGTGGCCAATAGGGTAGAAGCAGGGGGCCTAGTGCTTAGCACTCTAAGTGCTAGGCCAATTTTGAGGTGATCATATTCTTGCTATATAAACTGCCTCCTAACTCTGTTTCGCAGATTTGAGTTTTTTTTTTATCATGTATTTGATAGAAATAGGATGTAAAACTTGTGGGGGTTTGGAGCAAAGGAAGGGAGCAAAGAAGATGAAGCCCAAACTTTTATAAAGCTTGAAGACCCCATAAGTAGAGTCTGTAAATGTTAACTGGGTTGTATAATGGCAGGCAACTCAGCTGCCAAACATGTTTGTAATAACTGGGACATTATTTACATTTCTGTCTTTATTTATATACAAAAGCATGTTTTGAATGTTTACTGGGTGCGCAATAGAAAAAGCATGTTTTTCTTAGGTTTATTTCCTTTTTTTTTTGTGGGTGTGGCTTGGACTTTTGATGCGGTAGGCTCTTAGGACAAAATTAAGTTTTCTACCCCTTTAAAATATAAGCAACCTAAAATGAAATTAGGCTTCATGATTTTCTAACAAAAAGAAACTTGCATGGCTCCCTTCAAGGAGCCAAGTTTTTAAAATTGAAAATAAACATGCATGGCCAAAAATATGTTGCATGTAGAAAGCCCTCACTTAAGGATTAGATAACAAAAGTCTTTTTCTGTATGAGTCAGCATATGCATACCCTCATAATTAGGCATCTTGGCCTCAAAGCCAAGTTGTAAGCCCTACCTTCTAAATAAAAACAACCCTACCACTCTACATTTGCATTGAGACTAAACAACATGGTTTTAAAAGCGATTAGGAGAAGTTTAGCTGGTAGTCCCTTCCAGGCGGGACAATAAATCCAGAGGTCGGGCGGGTTATGCCTCTTGTGAGGTGTAGCTTGTAAGTCCCTCTTTGCACTCGTTAGATCTAGGTTCGAGGTACTACCTATCGGTAGTCCTCACCTTAGTCTTAGGGTCCGAGGCAAGGGTTGATTTTAAATCACCCTATAAGCCCTCATCTTTCGGGCAATTCCTCCAACAAATGTTGTTGGGATGTAAACCCCAATCTTCTAATAAAATATCAACTTAAACCAAAATTAGGTTGCTAAAATGTAAAGCCCAACATAGGATAGTCCGAGCACCTCTGAGTTTCCCTCAGAATCAAGTGCTCCTACTTCATCTCCTTTGGCTCTCATTCCAAAATCTATATCTAAGTTGATCAACCTCTTCCTTGAAATTCCTAAAGGGTCAAAACCTTTAAACAAGACTTTCATGAATTTTAAAACAACAAAAAAAATCAAACTTTAGCCAACATTTAAATGACTTCAAAATAAAAGAAAACCACTAGTTTAATCAAAAGTTTTCCCAAATCAAACTTGGGATGTAATTAACCATAGGGGCTTGCCCCTATGGGATGTCTGTACCCCAGAAATAAATAAACCCCACTTAACCAAATATTGAGTGGGGGAATCTCTGTTAAATAATTGTAAATTTTATTATTGAGCCCATAAGGAGATGATATTTTTACCCTCCGGGGTAATATATCGTATTCTTATGCCGTGCCCGATTATAAAATATGCAATCCGTTTGAGGATACAAAAAAATTCTCCAAATACCACTTGGCTTCCCAAATGACTCCTTTCAAAGTGTTGTACGGAAGAGACACTCCACATTTGGTGCATTTTGGGCAGAGTCGACACAGATCTCTTTAATAGAGTAGTATTTGGAGGAAAGGGATAGGGTGTTGGATGAGTTAAAAAGACACCTACTAAGGGCTCAACAAAATATGAAGAAACATGAGGATGGGCTCAAGGACATCCAGTTCGCCATTGGGGATCAGTTGTTCTTAAAATTGTGACCTTACAGGCAGAGGATAGTAGCCAACAGAAGGATTGTGAAGCTAGCCCTGAAATACTTTAGTACTTATGAGGTATTTGAGAGGATTGGAGCAGCGGCTTATCATTTGAGGTTACCCTCAACCGCTTCCATACACCTAGTGTTCCACGCATCACAGTTGAGGAGAGCTATTGGAAATCATGCAGCTAGTTCACAATTACCAGGCACACTGACAGAGGATATAGAAGTGATTTTGGAACTGCTGGAACTTACGGGGGTACGCCAGGGAGAGGGAGAACCCAATAAAGTGTTGACTAAGTAAAAGAACCTACTGTGAGCTTTGAAAATTCGGCCCCGGCCTCCGCCCGTTTTGCTTTTTTTTATTCGAGAGAGTTTTAACAAAATTAAGTTTCGGGGTAAATTTTGGAAGGCAAATGAGTTTGTACACAAGACACTACCCAGAGATTTCGCCCTCATTTTTCGAGGACTTTATGATCTGAGTTTTGGTTTCCTATAGGCGCAAGCCCTTATAGTTAATTACCCCTCCCAATAACGAGAGAGAACTTTCGATTAAGGCTAGTCGTCAAAGAATACATCATATCCGTAGATACGTGGTATCCAGCATATAGTAGCAGCATGGGCATTTTGAATATTTGGAAATGGTTGAAAGTTTAAATATTTGATATTTAAAATATAAATTGCACCAACGTGCGCTTAAAGATCCCATGGTTCCGTCGTCCCGGGCCATCATGGTCCCTGGTCTACTTAATCAGAGGAGGTAGTCGACCCAACCTGACAGAATGATCCTTGTCGGCAGCCATGAGTTGCTTCGTTCAAGGGTACCTTGTAGACCTGGGTTGAATATTTGTCTAAATGGACATATTTGAATCCACCTTAAGCTTACAGAGGGCTTTGTGCCCTATCGATTATATCATATTGATTCATATCTTAAAGATTTGACGTCATTAAGAAATGAATTGGCTTTGCCCATAACTAGTATCTTGTGATGCCATTTGACAACAAAACCACTCGGTTCATAGGGCCCCGGGTCATAACCGTTGATCCTGCAGCGCCATTTGGCGGTGAAACTGCCGGTTAGAGAACACGTATCACGTCCTTATTGGCAGGAGATTGTGTGAGAATGGATCCTAGTGATATTTTCGACTAGACATTAGCTCTTTGTGAGCTGAAGTTATATTCAAATTTGTCCACCGCGGCAAACTGTTACGGAGGGTGGATGGATTTTGCTTTAAATGTTTGATGGTTTGATTTCAGTTTTAAACATTGGGCTTTTGGGATTTTGGATTGTTTTTTTTTAATCTTCATAGGTATTTGGATAGAATTTGAAAATATTTAGAGCAAACCCCTCCGGTTGAGATATACATTCAATACGGCCATCATTGAGGTGTTTGGGATCATTCTATTTGAAATTTTTTGCATTTTATGGATGCACCTTGTCAACCTTATCAACTTGCCGATAGGGGTTCGTGTTTCATAGATTTTATGCCTTTGTTAGTAAATTCTCATTGTTATAGGCCTTGAAGACCTAATATGAATGTATTAAGACAAATAAACGGGTCGCCGCAATCGTATATTTGTTTGATGGTTCAAACCCTGTTGATTCCTATTGATCCACATAGAAGGATCGGATTCGAACTTGAATTCACTTATTGACCTACGCAGCATCCCTAGACGTCACGTGTATATTTATAACACGCTCGTCATGGCCCATGCGGGTGTTTGATTTTATCAATGAATCTTTCTTATAAAGGGTCTTGAAGGCCTAATATGAATATATAAAATAAATATCTCGATTGACCTCGTGACCGCATATTTATTTAATGGTTCGAACCGTGTCGAGGAAGATCGGGTTCGAATTTAGATTCATCATTTAGCCCGTGCAGCATCCCTAGACGTCACGTATGTACAAATAACATGCTCACCGGGGCTCATGTGGGTGTTTGGGTGCACTTACCCCATTTTGTGTACATATGTGTATACAAATTACGGTGCACATGCGGGGTACTTTGAAATATTTATAAACGCCTTCTGTTCGCTTGCATAAATATTGCGGATCCGATGGCATTTGCACTTGATGTAATCACTTTGTATTTTGCTTGAGAATAACATATTGGGTATACAACGGGTCTTCTGCAATGGCTCGTAGATGCTTGCATTTTATGTCTTCACTTTGTATTTTTGCCTATGGAAAAAGACATTGGGTGTACGAGTCTTTGAAATTTTGCATTTTCTATGTATCCTCTGCTTTTATTGGTAGATGACCAAGTTAAGACTTCTTATACCAAGTTCATTTGAGTTCAAGAAATGGTTCCCTGCTATCTGATCTCAAGTCTGAATCTTGTTATTGTCTCAAATCCAAGTCCATATTCAAGTTCACTTTTGTTTGTGTTCAGATTACTCACGTCTTGTCTACTTGAAATCCATATCAAGTTCAAACTATGCTTGATTTTTCCTTTCATTCGATCATAGTCCTAAATTTCTTTAATCAAGTTCAAGTTAAATTTTATTTGTATGAGTTCACTTAAGTCTCATTTGTTTAGTAAAGTTCAAGTGGGGCCTCATGTTCACACGAAATTTCGGCATTCTCCCAATGTGTCCCCCGTTTAGGGGCAAACTACGGGAAACTGGGTATTCCCACCACGCTAAGAAAAACGTGTATGGTAGGTGTCCTCGGACTAGAACACCGCGGCATTATTTTTTTATCCCCCACCACGCTAAGAAAAGCATGCATGGGTATTCGATATCTGTTGCAAAAGAAAAGCAATTGTTTCGCCGCAAGCGGGTACTTATGTGTATCCCCACTTCGTCGTACGCATCGCACCGGGTTCCCATCCCACCACGCTAAAAAAAACGTGTATAAAAAGCGTGTATAAGCGATTTTCCGGCGTGCCACGAATGCTGAATAAGGGATTTTAGGTGATTACCCGATTCGTCGAGAGCAGCGAAAAGAGCTTCATCCCATCAGGCTAAGAAAAGTGTGTATAGGTGGTCGTTTTGTTACGTTGCAAGCGTCTAAAGTGGGTTCTCGAAGTTTTAGGGTTTAGAGGGGTTATACCTAGGCAACCAGCGAGCGACGAGGGGACAAAAAGCATAAAAAGATTTCCCTTTTTTTTTGTTCACTTTTTTATTCTTCTCTTTATTTCTTTTTTGACATAATTATATATATAAATATATGTATATAAATATATACACAAATTAGTGCCTACATTTCTAACATATGTATAAATGAATATAAAACAATACTAAACATAGTATTAGACAAGGTTTAAAATTGCGCATTTGGGCATTAAGGCGTTTTTCGTTTATGAGGCGAGACGTAAGCCTCAAGGCATTTTGAGGCGTAAGCCTCAAAATTTAAAAATTGCGTAAAATCAAAATAAAAGTTCAAATTGATTTTTTATATAATATCCAAATAATATGTTAAAGGATGACATATTAACTTTCTATTGAACTATGAAGTAATAAATTTGCACACATATGAAATAAAAATTATATAAGATCTAAAGTGTTATGTGATAAATTATATAAAATAGAATTGAAATCCAACTATTACAAAAACAAAATAACATAAAATATATGAATTGCATGAAAGTATCATATAACATCAAGTTCAACTTTAATTTTTTTCTTTTTCAATTACTTACTCATATACGTTTAATTTCTAAAGAAAGCTAAAATAATTAGCAATAACTCAGAAATCATTTGTACTATCATTCCTAAGGGGATTTTTATTTAAGTCACTATCATAACAAATTAATCTCTTCCCTGCCTTATCCTGTAGGATCCAATACCTCTCAATTTGCTTTTTTCTTCATTTATTTAAATCATCTTCATCTTTCATAAATATTTGTCATCAACAAAAAGATAATCCTCCTAAATTTTAAGAGATGGTGGTGGCATGCGGCTTTCTAGTGATCCCCTGCGGCAGCTACAACGGTGGAGACTACGATGAAGGCGGTGAGCTAGAGGTTGAGAAAATTGAGAGGAAGTTGTTGCGACTTGGGGGTGCAAGAAGGCTTTTTTTTTTTGCTTTTGTATAGGATTTATGTAAGTTTTAAATAAAAAAAATATAAATAGAGTGAGGCGTACGCCTCATGCCAACGAGGCGAGGCGCTCCTCAAGGCGGACCTCATCCAAGATGAGGCGTAAGCCTAATAGAAAAAGCTCAAGGCGTAAGCCTCAAGGCATTTTTTACTGAAATTGCGCTGAGGCGAGCCTCACATTGCACAATTTTAAACAATGGTATTAGATAGTGATAAATGTTATTAATATAAACCTAACTTACACTACTTGAAGACTGAGTTAGGCTATGAAGAGGAGGCGTCGGGTATGCAGGTTGAAGGCGATGGGTTGAAGAACTCTGGTAGGAGCAAGAGTTGGACAAGGGGAAAGGTCGAGCGGCTCTGGGTTGCATGTGGGTATGCTCGGTTGAGTTAGGAAAAGGCTTCCTCCCTCCCTCTCTCTCTCTCTCTCTCTCTCTCTCTCTCTCTATCTCTCTCTCTGGATCTAAGAAATTGGGAAGTGGAGAGAAGGGATCGGATCTGGTGCGACTATAGGTTTGATCGAGAAGTGTTGTTGATCTCACGGTAGGAGGTAGATAGGAGGCGGGGTCATCCTTCGGCTACAAGTAGGGTTGGGGTTTCTTGTGGCTATGGCAGAGAGGGCAACTCCTCCTCCCTCTCTCACTCTCTCTATGTCTGGATCGGGAGGAGCAAGGGCATCGGGATGGGGTGGTATCGGAAGTGTCGTGGGAGGTCTGCCGAAGGAAGGAATGGGAGAAGAGCGACCCAAAGACTTCGTTTGGTTGGATTTTAAAGACATCGAATAGTAGCTATTGAGGTCTGCCAAGGATTTTCGGGAAGCGACATAAACGGCGCCGCATATACAGTATTTTAGCGAGATTTCCGCTGATTTCAGGAGAAAAATCGGCAGGATTTCGGGATTCAACGGATATAATATAAGTATGCAGGATTTCTGTTTTGCTTTCTTCTCTCTTTTGTTCCTTTGGGTATAACATGGAGGTCAACACCTACCTGACTATGATGCCACATGGAAGTCATATGAAAGGGTAAAGCATCAGTTTTCCTCCTTTCACCTTAAGGACAATGTGGCTCTTTGGGAGGGGAGTATTGTTAGACTGGTCCTTGGATCGGTCCAACTAGAACCGACTTGGGTCTACAGGAGGCGAAACAGGGGGATCCGCTCCAGCCTAGCCACCCCCTTGAGGGTGGGATCCACAAGCCCAATTAAGGGAGAATTTAGGAGAAAAATTTCAAATAGAAGGGGTTGTTTGGTAATTAGGGGGAATTAATGTTTGTATAAGAGGGAATTACTTCTAGGGTTTGTTTTCATCTCTATTTTTGCTGAAATTTGTAGTTCTTATTTCTTGTTTGGGGTTCTAATGGCTTCTAGAGATTTGTGAGAGTCAGATCATCGTCATCAATAGAAGATCCATTGTATCATTTGTTGTTATTCTAATATTATCAATTAAAAAAGGTTTATTTCTGGTTATTCTTCCAAGTTCTTTTCATTTTTGCAAGGTGCTGAAATTCATATTCAGCAACGAAACTCTTGATTTTTACAAGTGTTTCCTATCAAAATCCTACTTGCAAGACTCATTCATATGATTCAGAAAAAGAAAAGAGAGGAATAGATAGAAAAATTCGAGAGAGAGTAACTTTGAGACTTTGTAATTAGCTTAAAATACTCAGATTACTGCATATATTATTAGGTCCATAAATGGCCTTTTAACCCTATAATTATAGGGTTTTTAGGGCTACATGAAAAACTACACCTAATCCTTATATAAAAATAACTAAAAACGCAAGATATGATAGTCACCAACATATGGATATAATATAAAACATTCTAATGAGTACATGCGGACGACTGTATTGGACAAAAGATTAGAAGAAGTCGTCAATCGAATTGACAAATTCATCTGATCTTGATGGACATAGGTGGGTTTCTTTTGACTCTTACAGTTAAAACAAGTCCCCTTAGGTTGGGGTGAGTGCCCTTCAAGCTAGAGCTAGTAACTCCTAAAGCTGAAGAGTCTTTAGTGAATTCTTTATGACTTTGGCGAGCACTATTTGTTCCCCACAAATCCTTTAGGAGCATGGTTTAATCTTTAGCAAGCTCTTGATGTCTTTGATGACTTGATCGAGTTTGTTTGGAAGTCGTGCATAATAACTTATGCTAGAAACATTTGGCTATATATTTAGTTCATTGATTCTTTTATATTTTATAATGCAACTTCAAAAAGAGTAAGAGAATAAAAACAAATTTAATCTTCTTGAGTTAGTAATTAAATAATTATGATTTAACATTCTCTAAATTTCATAAAAATGAATGCTATAATGCCTCACTGCTCCTTTCGAAAAATACTCAAGCTTCCCTTATCTTCTTCCTTTAAAGCCATGAAAGATATTGCTAGGATGTTAGTACAAAGAAATAAAGAGAAAGAAGCTAGGAAAATTTTTTAAGAATCATCTTCTTCTTCTCTCCCAAAAAGAATAAATGAAGAAATTGATGAGAGTGGGAAGAGGTTGCAATAGAAGTTCCTACTGTCAGTGAACTTCTTGAAATATCTTTCCTTGCTACAGAGGTCAGTGGGAGTTTCTCTTTAATTAGTTCAACTTGGTTAGAGTCTACATAAAAGATTTTTGATGACATTCCCGCAACATCTGGTCAACCTGATGAGGACTATTAAGTAGTCGATTAGTTAGCGCATCCTACAATTAGTGTCGTTCCTAAAAAAGAAGTCAAGATAGGGAAAATAACAAAAATTTTAACTCCATTTTATACAAAAAGCTTGCACTAGTAATGCTTTAATTATATCCTTCTTGACCCAAAAAATAACTTTTTTTTTTTACTTTGCCGCCATATTTTTTTCCTTATAATGAAACTCAAGTTTAGAATTAAGCATAAAAGGCAACTTCATTAATCACAGATTGTCCATCTACTTGGGGATCTTAGCTCTCCTATAGGGAATAATCTTGTAATTTTTAGATTTGACCTTAAGTGAAATAAATCTAATCTCATACATAAGTTAGTTTGCATTTTACTTGATTAGCTAAGTACTAATTTAGAAAATAATTTTCTCTAATGTTATTCTAAGTCATCAATATATCAACTCTCAAACTTAAATTTGGTCGACTTCAAATTTAAAAATTGATTCTTGAACTTCAAGTTTAAAAGTTGATTCTTGAACTTCAAGATTTAGCTTCTATATTTATTCATTCATTATTTATTTTGATATAAAAAGGGAAAGGTTTTCTAAGAGAGGAATGGGTTCACCAAGTTATTGCCTTTGACTTGTAAGTAGTGCATTGAATTATGTGAGTATTTTCGGATCCTTACTAGATATCAAGTTCATCAACTCATCTTTTGAACATTGTTAGGACGAAAATGATGATCTTCTTGAACACTAACCGAATCCTAAGGATGAGTTCCAAGAGTACTTATCAGATTCTTGGGGTAGCAATTTGTTGGTGATAGAATATTGTGTTGCTGCTCTACTTCTTGCAGTGTTTGATTTCTAATCCATGGCATCATTCCACAATCATTACACCTAAGACAATGTTGAATTCAAATTTATTCATAGGCGGCACTCAGAATCCTACTCACAATGACTCACAAGATTTAAGCCAATAACAAAAAGAAAAGAGAGATAGAAAGAGAAGGAGAGGATAGACAAATCAGAGAATTCTAGAAAGAGAAGATCTAATATTTTACATTTAGCTCAAAATACTCAATTACCATAGGTCCAAAAATGACCATTTTACCCTATATTTATAAATTTTTTTGGGCTACAGGAGAAACTATAACCAAACCTTACATAAAAAATAATTAAAAATATATTATATTACTATTAGAAACATGCACTCATAATAGATAAAATTCTAATTAGTACACGTGGATGACTATCTTGAATGAATTACTGGGATGGGTTGTCAGCTTAGTAGGCGAAGTTACTGACTTTAGATAGACAAGTGATTTCCCCTAACTTTTTTGGCTGGGTGAGTGATTCTTGAGGGTGAAGCGAGTCTTTGATGAATTCTCCATGACCTTAATGAGTCTCCAATGATCCTGATGAATCCTATACGAGCATGGTTTAATATTAGGCAAGCTCGTGATGTCTTTGACGACTTGATCGAGTTTGTTAAGAACCAGTCCATCTTAACATGTACAAAGAATATTCAGGCATACATCAAGAATGAGTAGAAACTTCTTTTTAAAGGAAAATGTGATTATATAAGTGGCTTGTTGTTCTTCAGGCTAATCAATGAATCAAACAATATAATTAATAAGGGCTATAATTCATGTGCCCATTCTTTTAGAGGCACTTATTGATTGTATTTTGATGAAATTTCAATTTAAAATCAGACTGAGGTCCCACGAACCCATCTCACACATGGAAAAGGTTCATGAGGACTTTCTTGAAAAAAACCTCTTCACTAAACTAAACAAATGTATCTACATGACTCTTGTAGTGGTCTTCCTTAGTTTGAGTTTCTAATGCTGCATGTTTTTATTGAGCCGAAGTCAACAAAAGTTATCAGTGAATGAAATTTTATGTTCCAAGCAACTAGATTTAACACTATTCATGAGGATGCAAGCTTTTATGTTACAGGCACCTGGGTTTATTAGCCGTTTTTTTATTATTTTCACTATATAAAAAATTATCATAAGAAATGGAAATCTAAATGGAACAAAGCTGCCATCAAAATTTTTCAGGACTTAGAGTCATGCTAGTGTCCTCAAACTGTAAAACTTTTCTAATTTCTTTGAGGAGACTTGTGATACCGCTTGTTGAATATTTAAAAGTTAAAATGAGAGAGTTTATTTTAGAAAAGTATTTTTAGGAATAAAATGAGAGATCGATTGTGATCTTCTCCTATGATTTTGTTTTTTTTTAGGAAACTATTTTTAAAAATAAAAAGAGAGATTGATTGTGATCTTCTCCTATGATTCTATTTCCTAATTTTTAGGAAACAATTATTCTCCTACAGTTCTAATTTTGTTTACTAAATTTTAGGAAAGAATTAAGCTAGTTAGTTATTTCGTTTATTAGACATCGTTTTTAGTGAGTGTGTGTATAATACTTTATTTTTTAAAAGGAAAAAATAATCAATTAAGAAATTCTTCATAGTATCAGAGATAGTTCTCTGAATCCTAATCCCTTCAAGCTGCCACCTTCTGCAGATTCTTTCTGGCCATCTATTCTCTATTTCTTAGACCAATTCTCTCTAGTCCATGTTCGTCCCGGCCTTCTACTAGATTTCCAGCAACCTTATTCGTTCTTCTCCCTCTTCTCCATTGCAATACGGAATGGCCTCATCACAAATATCCGGCATCATGACACTAGAATCAGAAAGCAGTTCAAAAATTTCAAACTTTGGTGGCAGTGATTCTTCTCCTATTCTCATCACAAAACACAAATTAAATGGCCATAATTATTTGCAATGGTCACAATATGTATTGTTATTCATTTGTGGTAAGGGAAAGGATGAGCATCTCACGGGAGCAGTAGCCATGCCAGAAACTATAACTTGAGGTTTCAGAAAGTGAAAGAGTGAAAATAGTATGATCATGTCATGGCTTATCAGTTCCATGAATAGTGACATAGTTGAAAAATTCTTCTTGTTTGGAATTGAAAAAGAAATATGGAATGCAACCAAAGAGACTTACTCTAGATCTGAAAAAACTTCAGAGTGTTTCAGATTATTTTCAGATTGAATCACTACTTCATGACTTATTCAAAACTCACTCATTGACATGTCCAGATGATGCAGTAATGTACAAGCAAATTGTGGAACAAAAAAGACTGTTCAAGTTTTTCATAGGATGTAACAAAGAGTTGGATGATGTTCGAGGTCGAATCATGAGCACTAAACCATTATCAAATCTTAGGGAGGCTTTCTCCCAGGTTAGGCATGAAGAAAAAAAAAAGAAAGTGGTGATTAGATCTAAGGAACAACCCACATTAACGTTGGAAGTATCTACCCTTATTGTTTGATCATCTAAACAATAATGGTAAAGATCTTTAGAAACAAAAAAGGCCTTGGTGTAATTACTATAATAAACTAGATCATTATAAGAAGACTTACTGGAAGCTACATGGCAAACCAGCTGACTGAAAACCAAAACCAAGATTTGATAGAGACAAAAAAGCACATGCGACTTCTAACTCCGAGAGTGCACCTATGTGAAAGCTGTTTTTCCTTCCAGGTTCGTCCGGACGAAGTTGGATCGTCCGGGACGATCGGTACATGTTGTAAAGGAATTTCTGACAGAGCAATTCGTCCCAGGACGAACTGGGGTTCGTCTGGACGAAATTTTTCTTGAGAGCAACTCGTCCAGGTACGATTACTGTACACGTCTGAACGAATTTTGTCCAGAGGGCAAATCGTCCCGGGATGATTTGCGATCATCCGGGACGATCTGGTTGGATATATATGGAAATGAGATCTTTTGAAGAGAGAGAAACTCCCAGGAGAGAGAAAACCGAAGGAAAAAGAAGAAAAAGTGATTTTTGGGCGACTTTTGTCCATTTCCGGCTGTAGCGGTAGTTGGAAAAGTTGACCGACTTGAGGTAAGGCACATTCCACCTTTCTCAATTTTCAGAAACGAGAATTTTGACGACTTTTCTGTTCCAAATTTTGTTTCCGTTAGCGAATAATTGGTTTCGTTTTGTAATGATGAACGTTTTACCGCGTAACTTTTGGTATGTTTCTAAGACGATGTTTTCGCACGTTTTGAGTATTTTCTGGAAGATTTTCTCCGGGTATTTTGAATTCTAAGGAGTTTTGATCGAATAACAATTTATCTGGATGTCTGAATTTACTGTCTCAGTACAATAAAAGTCTTATAATGCTGTTTTGCACTATCTGTGGTAATTTGGTAAATTTCTGAATATGTGCATTTTGTATAAATTCGGAATACTGCCGTTATGCCGCTGACGATTTTTTTCTGACATAATCCAATTTTCTGATTTGAATGAGTTGATGTGCTGTGATATCAAAAGGGAGTCATAAGGGGCCAGAATCCGTCGATATTCTGTCAGTGTCAGGGAAATCTGAGAAATCTGAAAATAAGTTCTGTTCTGAAAATTCTGTATATCTGTTCTGTTCTGGTGCTATAAGCACAAAGGGAGACATAAGGGGTCAGAATCTGAGATTCTGTCAGTGTGAGGGAAGGGAGGCATAAGGAGCCAGAATCCGTCGAGATTCTGTAAGGGTATCTGATATGTGATATGTGAAATGTGATATCTGAAATGTGATTTTATCTGATTTAAATTATGATTTGTACGATCCGATCCGTTCTGTGATTTGAAAGTTTTATAAGATCTATTCTGCACTCTGATTTGAATTCAAGTATCTGTTTTGTCTGATTATATGAATTATGTCTGATATTCTGATTTTTGTACGATTATCTGACTTCTGTACGGCTATTTGAATAACTGCTTCTGATGTGTTTTCTGATGTGAATTTCTGAAGATTTTGATTGGTGAGTGCAGTCTTGCTGAGCTGTTAGCTCATCCTTGTTTTCTGCATGGTTTTCAGGTTCTGGGAAGGAAGCCTTGGACTAGAAGTTATGTCTGATCAGTCATTAAGTATTTTGTTCTTTTGATTTTGTACAGTCATGACTTTTCTGCTATGTTCTTTCTGTCTGTAGCCATGCACTGTATTGTACATGATTATTTTGATGAAAAGAAAGAAAGAAGAAAATAGCTGATGCATGTCTATATATGTATTAGAAGTTTATACAGCTCTGTGTTTCGGCTTGTTCGAATATCTGGAAGAAAGTTCTGAAACAAATTCCAAAACTAGATCTTGGATTTCAAGTTTCAAGTTCCGTCGCGACTCGATGCGAGCGGAATGCGTTCCGGTCGGGTTGGGTCGTGACAACCTATTCCCAAGCCTAGTCCATTTAGCAAAGAGCAGATGGATTTGCTGCATAAATTATTTATTCAAGTAGGCGGTTGCAGCATTAGTGGGACATATTTAGTTGCTCAAACAAATTCACATACTGTCTTCACTACTCACTACTAACATAGGAGAAATATGATCGTGGATAGTCAACACTCGTGCTTTTGATCACATGACAGGAGATGATGCCCTTCTCCAAAATTACAAACCAAGTAGTGGTCACTCATCCGTTTGTATTGTTGATGATTCAAATTCTAAAATTGTTATAATAAGTTCCATCCAACTTACTAAAGAGTTGTATCTCAACTCTGTCCTCCATCTTCCAAACTTGAATTGTAATCTTTTGTCCATTAGCAAATTGGCTCGTGATCGTCAATGTGTTACTAAATTTTATCCAAACTTGTGTGTTTTTTAAGACTTGAAATTGGAGAAGATGATTTGTAGTGAACTATGCTCCGGGCCCTATCTCCTCCTATGTGACAGATCCTCAAACCAATTTTCTCAACAAGTTACGTCCAATCTCAGAGTTTGTTAGAATCTTTAAAATTTGTGTCTAATTCTAATGTCATTAAAGAGAGCAAAGCACGCTGGAATAGTATATCCTAAAATTTCATACAAACCTTCACCTATCTTTTCATTGATCCATAGTGATGTGTGAGGTACCTCGACTATAAAAAAATATTTCTGGCACTCGATAGTTTATGACATTTGTTGATGATCATATAGAGGTAACTTGGATTTTTTTACGAAAGAACAATCTTAGGTTGGGAAAAATTTTCAAACCTTCAATCTCATGGTTCAAAATCAATTCAACTCTAGAATTTATGTAGTCAAGTCAGACAATGCTTTGGAATATTTCACTGGTAGTCTCAATATTTACCTGCAGAACCATGAAGATTATCAACATAAGTTCTTATGTTGACACCTCTCAACAAAATGGGATGACTAAATGCAATAATAGACATCTCTTGGAAGTTTCATGGTGTTTTATGTTCTCCTCTAATCTTTCAGATTATTTATGGGGAGAAATCGTTCTCACATATACCTATTTGATCAATCATATGTCATCTAGAATCATTAATTTTAAATCTCCACGCCAATTTTCTTTTGAAAAAATTTCCTCACCCATACAGCTTCATCTGATTTACCACTCAAGGTATTTTGTTGCATGACATTTGTTTATGTGTATCCTCAACACTGTAGCAAGTTTGGTCTTAGAGCCAATAAGTGTATTTTTCTAGGGTACTCTCCAACTCAAAAATGATACAAATAGTATTCTTCAACAAACAAAAGATTTTCAACCACGGATGTCTCTTTCTTTGAACATGTGTCCTATCACAAATCTCATGTTCAGAGGGAGAGCATGAATGAACATCAAGTTAGAGAGTTCTTTCATGAGTCTATGCTCTTCGCCCACTGTCACAAAGTTCTTCTTAACCCATGCTTGTGCCCAAAGATCATAAACAAGACTTGTCCACTCCTCTGTGTGTTCAATCATCAGTCCAACCCACAAATGTTTCTTCTCCTGCGTCTGCTCAATCTATGGCTCCACAATTTACTAATGATAATTTTCAAGTCTATGTCAGGAGGAAGAAAAGATAGGAGCTAAAGCATGGATCACAGCCAGCATGTAGCCAAAATATTAACTCAATTTCAAGTCCATCTGAAGAAAACATAGGTACGGATAAGGATGGAGATGTGCCAATTCACAACATTGATGACTTTACCATGTCCATTGCATTGAGAAAAGGTGTTAGGAGATGTGCAAATCATCCAATTAGGAATTATCTTATTTATGAAGGGCTATAACCATTTTACAGAGCATTTGTTACTTCTCTTGATAATATCTAGGTCCCTAATACAATATAAGAGGCATTATAAAATTAGGAGTGGAAGAATGCAGTACAAGATGAGATTAATGAACTTGAAAAGAGTGGAACATGGACTACTACTGATTTGCCATCCGGGAAAAGGCCCGTGGGTTGTAAGCGAATTTTTACTATAAAAAATAAAGTAGGTAAATCAATTGAGAGATTCAAGGCTCAATTGATATCTAGAGGATTTACACAATCCTATGGGATAGACTATCAAAAAACTTTTGCTCATTTCACAAAACTTAACACTATCAAAATTCTTCTCTCACTGGCTGTCAACCAAGATTGATACTTGCAACAACTAGACATAAAAAATATATTTCTAAATGGTGACCTCGAAGATGGAGTTTACATGAAAATGCCACCTAAATTTGAAAAAATAAGGTAAAGAATCAGGTTTGCAAACTCAAGAAGTCCTTATATGGCCTTAAACAATCTCCTTGTGCTTGGTTTGACATATTCATAGGGTATTTTGAAGCTAGGCAACATACAAGCTCAAGCTGGTCATACTCTATTTGTCAAGAAATCTTATGCTGAAAAAATTGCTATATTGATAATCTATATGATGATATTATTCTATCTGGAAATGATGTGGAGGAATTACAGAATTTGAAGAAATATTTGTCATAAGAGTTTAAAGTTAAAGATCTTGGAAATCTTAAATATTTCTTTTGAATAGAAGTGGCTAGATCAACAAAGGGCATTATTGTTTCTCAAAGGAAATATATTATAGATCTTCTTAAGGAGACAAGTATATGCTTGGATGCAAACCTGTTGATACTCCTATGGACAGTCAAAAGAAACATAACACTAACAAAGAAAGTACATATGTGGACAATGGGAGATATTAGAGACATGTTGGACATATGAACTATCTTTCACACACTTGGCCAAATATTGGATTTACAGTGAGTGTTGTAAGTCAATTCATTTATAGTCTTACAAAGGAACACATAGAAGTAGTCTATAGGATTCTTATATACTTGCGGATGACATAAGGGAAAGGCCTCTTCAAAAAGACAGAGAATTATGACATTGGAGTATATATAGAAGTAGATTAGGTAGGAAACATCATTGGCAAACCGTCAAATTTTGGGCAATGTTCTTTTGTCTAGGGTAATCTTGTTACCCGGAGTAAGAAGCAATCAGTGGTAGCCTAAGATGCATCGACACTCCGTTTTAAGAGGCAATGCAATGTCGGACACGTGTCGGACACGGACACGTGTCGGACATGGACATGTGTCCGACACGGCTCGGACACGTGTCCGACACGGCTCGGACACGTGTCCGACACGTTCTAGGTGTGTTCGGTTTAAAAAAAAAACTTAAGCCAAACACGCGTGTCCGGCTATTTCATAATTTAAATTAAAAAAAACACACATCTAATAAGCCGGTTCACAGGAATCCACCCTAATCCCACGTTCATTCGAGCGATAGATAGAGGCAGAGGAGTCGCGCAGCCGATCAAGGCTCCAGCCCGCACCGTCGCCTTCAGCTTCCGGCCGTCCCGAGCAGCCAATCGAGATTCCTTTTGCGTGCTGCAGACCGAGCCATTGCCCGGAAAAGAATTTCTATAAGTTTGATCTACATTTTTTTTTTGTCATTCGTCATTTCTCTCAATTTTTTCTCATTTATCATGTGGATTTGTGTTCACAAGAGCATGTTAATTTTTTTTTGAAATCACTTTGATTGTTTTGGGTTTTGGAAAAAAAATACCTAAATCAAACCCTAGTTTATAGGATATGCGATTGTTCTTGTTTTACCTAAATCAAACCCTAGGTTGTAGATTGTAGGTTTTTTTTGCTACGTTTGTTTTTCATAAATGAAAACTTTCAAATAGAAGATTGATTTAAAGAAGAAATTGCAAAAGCCTCTTTTTAAATCAAATTTCCACTTAAAGCTTTTGGTTGAAATTTTACTTCCACTTTTATGCAAACTTTATAGTTTATTCTATCTTAAGAAGGATCATGAAAGTATCCTTTACTTCCTACTTGCTAGAGAATGACCCTTATTAAAGTAATCCAACTGCCACATAAGCTAAAACAATGCGTGATTAATGTATTTGAGCCCATTTGGACTCGACTTGGATTGATTTGGTGGTGTTGGATTGATCTTTGTATTGAAGTCTGAATTTTATCCATGAAGAAATTTTCATTTACCATCACTTATCCTAGACATGGGAGATTTTAGATATAAGTTTTTACAAAATTTTATAGGTTGTGTGATTGTTCTTATTTTTACCTAAATCAAACCATAGGTTGTAGATTGTAGGTTGTTCTTGCTTTTGCTTTTGGTTTTGTATGTTGTTCTTGCATTTTGAAATAGTGGTTTTATTGTGAGAGAGCTTTATGTTTTTATTGAAATGAGTTTGAGACATTTATTAAGCCTTTATTACTTCCATTTAACCCGTGCAATTTTAAAGCAAAATGAGCTCTGCGGCTGTTGGAGTGGATTAGGCGAAGGTTCAAAAGAACAATCTGTAGAAACTGATAAGCCATTATGGCTTCTTGTTACCAAGTTAGGAAAAACATTTGAAGGAGGGAATGTGTCATTCAAATGCCATTATTCACACCTCTGTATTGTTTGGCTCATTCATTAAATCCAAGGTACATTCATATTCATCTTTTAAATTAATTTAAATTTCTTGGTTAATGAACATGTAATTTTATATGCTTTGTATTGTTTGAAGTTATTCAAGTAAAAAATGGCTTCTAGAAGACCCTCAACGTGTCTCAGCACAAAAAGATTTAGAAGTTTCATATATGAGAAAGATATGCTTGAAACGATATTTCCCAAATGAGGAGAGATATTTCCCAAATGAGGAGAGAAGAAAAATTAATATAGAACTTGCAAAGTTCTTTGGATATTTAGAGGATTTTGGTGATCAAGAATATTTGGTTGATAGATGGAGAATGGATCTAAAAATGTGGTGGTTAATTCATGGAGCTTCGGCACATCTTCTTCAAATAATAGCAATAAAACTTCTTGGTCAAGTATCATCATCTTTCAATTGTGAGAGAAATTGGAGCACATACTCATTTATTCAATCAATGAAGAGGAATAAAATAACTCCACAACTAGCTGAAGATTTAGTTTATGTGCATACAAATCTTCGTCTTCTATCAAGGAAAACCCCACTTTATATGATAGGTGATAACAAGATGTGGGATGCTGCTGGAGATGGGTTCGAGTGCCTTGATGATATGGGATTATTGGAGGTTGCAAATCTTTCTTTAGATGAACCAGAGTTAGAAGCAATGATATTCAATGATGATGATATTGAAGGCCAAAGACCAACCTCTGAATCTAATTCTATCATTCCCTCTATGGAGTAGTTAGACTTTCATGCTGTACTAAATGGGTTTTTGGTTATATTTTTGTGGTTATACTAGACATTTTGTACTAAACATCTTTACGTTATAAGCTAAACAAATATCATGACAAATTTATTATTGCTTGTCATTTGTAATATAATGTCATATTAATTTTTGTATATTATATTAAAAATTTATTACGGCGTGTCCACGCCGCACCCGTGTCCTATATTTTTAAAAAATGACATGTCCAGTGTCCGTGTCGTGTCGTGTCGTGTCGTGTCGTGTCGTGTCCGTGCATCATAGGTGGTAGCCAATATTGCATAAATTGAGTAAATAACACTAGCATGGGGAATTTGTGAAGGGATTTGGATAAAAATGTTCTTAGTGAATTGGGACAAATGAGTTCATCTTCTACTTTGATGATTTGTGATAATCAAGCAACTAACAACATAGCTAAGAATGTCGTGCATCATAATAAGACTAAGCATGTTGAAATTGAAAGATGCTTCATCACAGAGAAGGTAACTAGTGAGACTGTTAAATTGAAATATATCCCTACCAAGTAATAAGTTGAAGACAACCTCACCAAAGTTTTACCTAGACCTAACTTTGAAAACTTAATTTGCAAGCTTGGATTATATGATATATATTCTTCAGCTTGAGAGAGAGTGTTGAATATTTGAAAGTAAAAGTTAAGGAGTTTATTTTAGGAATAAAAGGAGAGATTGACTATGATCTTCTCCTATGATTCTTTTTTTATTTTATTTTTAGGAATAAAAGGATAGATCGTTTGTGATCTTCTCCAATAATTCTGTTTTCTAATTTTTAAGAAAGAATTATTCTCTTATGATTTTGTTTCCTAAATTTTAGAAAAAAATTAAGCAAGTTAGTTCTTGTATTAGACTTTTTTTTAGTATACATATGTATATATAGTATTGTTCTTTTTAACAAAGAATGAAGAATAATCAATTAAGAAAAATTTCATAGCTAGACATGCATAAGAGGGTATTGAACTAGTAGGTCATTGATATGCATGTATGAGAGAGCTAAAAATATTCCACCCCTAACCTTGGGATTATATGCCATTACGAAGCATTACACTATTGGCGGCACACTACCAAAGGAGTTTATCTTATATTTATATTACCAAAATGATATTTTTCTAACAAACAACTAGGGCTTGGCATGCTTAATGGGTTGAGTTTTTCTAGTAATGTAATTCATACTCAAATAATGAGCAGGTCCAGAGAATAAACCTAGCAATGCATATGTTTACGCCAAAAGGCAATTTATGACTTTAAACTGAAAGATCACCATCTATTTTCTCAAGAGGAGAACAGCAAAAGCTTAATGTAAAAGGCCATCCAAGGCCTTAAATAGAGCCCCTTAACCTAGTTTGACAGTTTTTGCAAGGTTGCTTTTGAAATATTATAGCATTACAAATCGTTTTATATTCAGAAGATATATTATCTCTAGCTTTTGTTTATATCTTGCTTATTGGAAGTAATCATAACAGCATTTTTGAGGTAAAACACTACTTACAAAAGTGTGATATCACCAAAAATCTAAGACTCCACAAGTATTTTCTTGGTGTTGAATTTGCTTAAAATAAAAATGGAATATTACCATCTCAAAGAAAGCTGATAGGAAATACTTGAGTTCGCAAGTAACCCTAAGGTAATACTTGAGTTCGCAAGCAATCCTAACCCAAATCGATATGCAAACAGCAGTGAAACGGCTGTTTGTAGCAGAAAAAACAGCAAAAACCTGCTGTCTACAGCAGGAAATCAGCACAAACCAGGAAAAACCGTGAGAAGAATCGATGCAAGACTTGTATTCCAATAGAAGATGCAACAAAATAGAAAAGATACAATTGATCCTCGATTCGAGAGGAGGATCGATCTCTCCCAAATCTCTGGCAACGCCAAGAGGCCAAAGAAAACCTAAATCTAAGATATCTCAAATTTCAGCCAAATTCAAGATACTCAAACCCTAGGAAAACAAACTATTTAATGCATACCAATCAAAAGGAATTCCCTAAACAATCCCTACATTCAAATTTCCCTCTTAACTCCCCCAAATTTCTTCCCTATTTGGCTCCTGCACGGTGTGCGGCTCGCTCGGCATCCCAGCGGATGGAAGTTTTCCGCCCTGTTCGTGTCTGAGCCGGTCCTGCCTGGACCGGCTGGACCGGTCTAACAATACTCCCCTCCAAAAAATCCACCTTGTCCTCAAGGTGGAGATATGCGCGTGTTCCGGTGGAGATGGTCATCCTTGAGGTGACTGAAATGTTAAATTAAGGGTTGCACTGAAAAAGAAATTTCTCCTCCCTCCTCCTTCCTGATCACATCGAGCTTGTGTAGTCCCACCAGATAATCTTCCCCCACTTCTTGTATGTCCCTAACCATGGTCTTAAGTGATGTCATGGCTTTGGATAGCCCTGCATCTTCCCTTATAACCACCTTTCTCCTATCAATCATTAATTTCATCGTGAGTGCTCCCCAATTGTCATTGGTTTCCCCCAAGGTTTACAACCACTTCATCCCCAAGATGACATCAGTGCTTCCTAACTCTAGTGGGAGAAAGTCCTCCCTTACTTGAATCCCCTGGATGGTCAACACCACTCCTCTACAGATTCCCTGACCTTTCTCCACCTTCCCTGTACCCATCATCACCTCATAACAATCGGTGTTCACCAATTTCACTCTCAGTTGGTTGACGACCTGAGTGAAAATGAAATTGTGGGTAGCCCCACTATCAATTAGCACAACCACCTCACGATCAAATATCTCTCCTTTCACTTTCATAGTGTGACTCGAAGTGAATCCCACTACAGAGTTCAGAGAGACTTCTGCCACATCCAGGTGCAGCTTCTCCTCCTCTTCAGATTTACTCCCACCTCCCTCCTTGTCTTCTTCGTTTTCACAGACAATGAGAACCTGAAGAGTTCGGTCCTTGCACTTATGCCCCGGCATGTACTTCTCATCACATCTGAAGCACAACCCATTTATCCTCTTATCCTGCATCTCCTTCTCTGTCAGCCTCTTGAAATTTTCCCCACTCCCTCCTACTGGCTTCTCCCTGGTGGTCTCATTGATGTTGCTTGATGCAGACCGCTTGGGTACTAGAAGAGTGGTCGTCGTCCCATAAGATCCCCCTGAATAGTTTCCTCGAGCCCCTCTTTCTGATTTCTTGTGATCTTCCACCAACTGTGCCAGCTCCATAGCATTCCCTAGGTTCCTAGGCTCCAGCACCCTGACCGCTGTTTGTATTTCCGATTTAAACCCCTTCATGAAGTTCCCTTCCTAGGGCTGACTCTGAAATGTGAGCCAATCTGCTAGCCAAGTACTCAAACCTGTCGCAGTAATCTGCCACAGTCCCCTCCTGAGTTAAGGCAAAGAATTGCTCATAGAAGTCTCCTCCCCCATCGGCTCGGAAACGCACCAATAAGCAATATTTGAACTCTCTCCAGCTCCGGATAGGCTCCTTCTTATCATACCATTGGTACCATGCCAAGGCTTTTCCTTCCAAACACAATCCCGCCGCTGTCAGCTTCTCTTCCTCTGTCAACCCGTTGACAGCAAAGTAACGCTCCACCTTGCAGATCCAGTCATGTTCGTCTTCACCCTCAAAGACAGGCATCTTCAGCTTCCTTACTCGTGGGTCTCCCCAGTTTCCCCTGAATCCTCCATAACCTCCCATTCCTCGAAGAGGAAGAGCTCCCCAAGTGTCCCGATCATCCCTCCGACGATTATACTCGAACCCCTCTTCATACTTTCCCCTTCTTCCTTCAAAATCATCACCTCGACGCTGAATTCCTTCAAATTCAGCACCTCGACGATGAAGTTCCTCCCTTCTTACTTGAAAATCAGCCCCTCGAAGCTGAATTCTTTCGAATTCAGCACCTCGGCGATGAAATTCCTCCCTTCTTCCTTCAAAATCAGCCCCTCGATGTTGAATTCTTTCAAATTCAGCCCCTCGATGATAGAATTCCTCTCTCCCCCCTTCAAAATCAGCACCTCGACGTTGGATTCTCTCAAATTCAACACCTAGACGATGAAATTCTTCTCTTCTTCCGACAAAATCAGCCTCCCGTTTGTCGTTTCCCCTACTCATCACTTCTCTATAAAGCGGTTCTAAAGGGGGCATGTCGTTCTCCTCCTCCAGGATCTCCACCTCTGAATTCCTCCTCCCCCGCAACGGGTTCGGATTTCCTCCCATGCCATGGCCGTCGATGGTCTCTCTTACTTCCGATGTCGCCGGATTGGTCTTCATTTCAAGTAATTTCTTCATCATTTCTTTCAACATGATGAACTTCCCCTCCAACCTTTCATTGTTGGAGGTGATTTGATTTTGGAAATCGAAAAATCTTCCCTCCAAATCGGATTTCAATTGTCCGATTTCGCCTTCCAAGACTTCTACCTTCTTCCCGGCCATCGTTCTTCCCAAGAATTTCAAAGATCTTATTCAGGGAACAAAAAAACTGCTGAAATTTTCAGGATTTCAGCCGCCAACGGTCACAAAAACGAGGCTCCGATACCAATTTGATAGGAAATACTTGAGTTCGCAAGTAACCCTAAGGTAATACTTGAGTTCGCAAGCAATCCTAACCCAAATCAATATGCAAACAGCAGTGAAACGGCTGTTTTTAGCAAGGAAAAACAGCAAAAACCTGCTGTCTACAGCAGGAAATCAACACAAACCAGGAAAAACCGTGAGAAGAATCGATGCAAGACTTGTATTCCAATAGAAGATGCAACAAAATAGAAAAGATACAATTGATCCTCGATTCGAGAGGAGGATCGATCTCTCCCAAATCTCTAGCAACGCCAAAAGCCCAAAGAAAACCTAAATCTAAGAGATCTCAAATTTCAGCCAAATTCAAGATACCCAAACCCTAGGAAAACAAACTATTTTATGCATACCAATCAAAAGGAATTCCCTAAACAATCCCTACATTCAAATTTCCCTCTTAAATCCTCCAAATTTCTTTTCTATTTGGCTCCCGCACGGTGTGCGGCTCGCTCGGCATCCCAGCGGGCGGAAGTTTTCCGCCCTGTTCGTGTCTGAGCCGGTCCCACCTAAACCGGCTGGACCGGTCCACTTGAAACGGTCTAACAAAAGCACAATACTGATCTTGAAGAAATTGGTATTCTTGATGCAAGTCGGCAAATACAACAATGAAGTCTTAGGCCACATCTAATAACGAAGAGCTATTGGATGACCCATCTCAATATCAAAGGTCAGTTGGCAAGCTGATTTATTTGATTTTCAGCAAACCTAGCATTTCATTCATTGTTGGGGTTGTTATTCAGCATATGCAATACCCTAAACAAAAGCATTGAGAAGTTATTCTATAAATTTTTTGGTATATTAAAAATTCTCCAGGAAAAGGGTTGCTATGGAATAAAATCGAGCATTTAAATATTGAAACATTCTCTAATGTGGATTGTACTGGCTCTTTTGAAGACAAAAATTGTACTTGAAGAAATTATATTCTTCTTTGAGGTAACCTGATCACCTAGAAACATAAGAAATAAATTATTGTGGCCAAATCTAATGTAGAGGCTGAATACAGAGCTATGGCTAACTCAACATGTGAAATGATGTGGTTAAAAACTCTTTTAGGAGAGTTTGATTTTCCAGTTACTTAGCTTATGAGATGATACTATGAAAACTACCCCATACATAAATATGAATATTCTCCACATTATTTATTTCTTCTTCGTATTCTTCATATATGTCTATTTAGAAGTACCTATATTCCGTCAATAAGATGTTAAATTCTTAATCATTCTTAGCACAATATTTTGTAGGGTTTAGTTTTGAATGAATTGTTAATCTTGAAACAATTGACATTGATTTTCTTTTACTAGGAAAGACTATGAGCTCATGCGTTGCTACAACTTTAACAATTAATTTAAGCAACCAGCATAAAACTAGAAGTCTAGAAGGCTGAAAAAAAGAAAGCAAGGAAAAAAATCCCACCAAAAACGTATAGAGTTGATCTTACCCAAATATCCACTTTCTCACATATAACTTCTCTTCTATATAAGTCCCACATCTGTGAAAAACCAAAGTTTGAATGAGTGTCAAATTTATAACTAGAAAGTAGAAAGTCGTTATAAGAACTCCAAGTTCTGGAAAGTAATTTGCAACTAAAACCTCTGGAGCTCTATATGCAGGGGTAGTATGCTTTCTGATATTGTCCTCTTCAATACCCATCTCTTCTGGTCTATCAAAGCACTTGTGATTTGTTGATGTGCTACCGTAGTCACATAATTTCCAAGTTCCTTCTAAACCAAGGAGAACATTTTCAGCTTTCAGGTCCCTGATGAAAGTTAAAAACATTCAGCAGACATAGATTGGAATTTTGATAGCAAATATTGTCCTTAGTGTCATGCTAAAGTTTTACACTTGCCATAAACTGATTAAAATATGATATCAACATCAATAAACCCCTTGAGACAAAACTATATTAATGGAGGGTGTGAAATGAAAAGCCAGCAGCTGTACACCTATTAGGACAAAGACTGAGCAAAATAATGAATAGAAAAATCACGTTGGTCAATTGTAATGGCTTAGGTTTTCCACTTATAAAAGATGAGTTAAGTTTGCAAAAAAATAAGACTTCATGGTAGCAATTGCATAGACAGTTGAAAATTGCTACATATCATTGAAGGGTATTTATCTAATAAAAGGGAGAAAAAAACAAAAACAAAAAACAAGAAAAGAAGAGAAGTTTCAACATAATACTATTTACTTTGATAGCTATATCACATTGTTGGCAGAGGGCTTTTAAGAAATACTAGGGAAAGTTGAAGTAAAACATTCTAAAGCTAGAGATAGGCAATATAAGTGTCATGTAAAAGTATCATTCCACAATAGAAGTCATAGATAATTTGAATGAAGAAATCAAGAATTAAGAAGCAGCGATTTAGTAGTACGGAGCGTGATACCTAACATCAAACTCGGCTGTGTTATCAAACAGACCCAAATGCCAATCTTCCTAATTCGTGAAAACCCCTTGTCCTCCTATTTCTTGAATTGTGTGAGTCCCCCATTGGGCCACAAATTTCACTCACTTGTTGACTTGTCTCTCCATTTGAGGAGCTATAAATCCAAGGCATTCATCGCACAAACTCGCCTCTTCCTCACAGCAGTACGGGAATTGAGTCTCCCCTTTGTCCCCTTAAAATATTCTATTTGAGCCGCAACTCTTACTATCACAAGTGTTCTTCCTCTTCGATCATGAGATAGCCACCAACCTCTCTTATTTCCTTTTTTTTCTTTATGGAATGACTAACAAGTACAATGATTCTTCTTTTTCTTCCCCCTCTCATTATCATTCTTTTATACGCACACACGTATTTCTTCTAGTAAAGTTAATTAGAGATGTGAACAACTATTTTATTATTAACTACTGTTTAGATTAGACTATGTTGAGGGCATAATTAAATTAGATGCATGCTGTTATATTATTATTTGGATGATGATGCTAGAGAAAATTATAGTTTAAAAATCATAAGGGTACGCTTAATTTACAATGATAATAACTAAGCCGATTGGATGATAAGGTAACCCATGTTGAATATGATTGCACCTATTTCAATAGCTATTAGTTTTGAATGTCTTGTGTTATGTAGGACCTTTGAATTGATTGTTCATCTAGTGTAGCCAATTGGATCTCAACTAACTTTGAGTTTCAGTGTTCACTTTAAGGCAAGTCACTTTTATTAATTGTAGAATAGGTATACCTTTCTTTATAAGGGGTGTTACCCTTGATATTTGTAATATGTTTCCTAGATATTATGTAGCTAGTCAATCCTGCATTTACTGCTTAGTTAGTGTTGTACATGTCTTAGTGAGTCTTATCTAATGTTCTTAATGTGAATATCATGCGATTCAAATAGCTTAGCTTGATTTATTGTTGCACAAATTTATGCATGTTGAATTGATTCCTATAGTAACAAGACCTATTTTTCATGAAAATTAACTCTATTGAATTTAATAATTTTTATTTATGAAAACTATATTTTATAATGAAAATTACACTATTCATATATATTATGAAACACTATTAAATACTTTCCTATGATGCATAAAATATATATATGCTTGTTTACAGTGGTTTGTATGTCGATAAAACTCTTTTTAATATTGGCTAGCCGAATTAATGGGTCCATAGAGTAATGACATTTTTGAGAAATCATTAGATTTCCTTGGGCTTGGTGCCTACCTTTATTGATTTTAGAGTGTCATAGAAAAATAGACTATAGTTATATATACACACAACAACAACAATAACAAGCATTTATCCTACTACGTGGGGTCGACTAAAATGAATCCTTTTTCTCCATAGTGTTTTTTAAGAGTCAAATTATCATTTAAATCTAAAAAAACAAATGTTTTTAATCAAGTCTTTAGGTCAACCTCTACCTTTCTTAACAAAAGCCAAATTTAATACATCTACTTTCCTAACCGACTCATCGGAAGGTCGCCGTTTTATGTGACTAAGTCATCTAAGGCGACTTTCTCTAATATTATCTTCCGCTGGAGCTACTCCAACCTTTTCACATATATACTTATTTCATATCCTATCTCTAAGACTAAAGCCACTCATCCATCTGAGCATCCTCATCTCTGCAACACTTAAGATTATGCTTCTCTTGTAATGGCCAACATTCTGCACCATAAAGCATTGTAGGTCTCACTACCATCTTATAGAATCTTCCCTTAAGTTTGAGGGAGGCTTTTCTATCACACAATAAGCCTGATGCATTCCTCCACTTCGACCATCCAACTTGAATAATGCTAAAAATATCCCTATCTATTTCACCATCACTTTGAACAAAGACCCAAGATATCTAAAACAAAAAAATGATAAGTGACTAACGAGTCATCTTTCGATCAGTATACTTATACTAATTAAGGTCGCATATTGATATGTAAGTAAAGAAATACATTGCTTATATTTTTTTTATACAAATGATCATGAACATCACCATAATGAAAGCAATCTTAAAGCATATAAGTATAATATTTCATTGACTTGATGAGACACTAACATTTATTACCTACTATTATATAGAAAATCATTTATCTTTTACTGTCCATACTGCATACCCCAACTTCTTGACATTTATACTTTAATAAATAAGAGTTCTTGTTGGGTTTGAGTTATCAAACTCATTCATTTGTAAAATCTTTCTCATAATAGGTTTAACTGGACTATCACAACAAAGCAAACTATTCAACAATAGTATTGCATTCAATAAAGTTTATATTGTACTATTGTAGATCTGTTTGGTTTGGATAGTTTTGCTTCTGTAGTTGTTGCTTCAATTTTTTTTATTATTAGTTGCTAAATTTGTTGCTTTGTTGTACTATTATTATAGACTATTGATGAAATAAATAATTAGTTACTTTATATTGGTTACTTTCATATGTTCTGCTTATAATTACTTGCATATGAACATTTTTCTTTTGAATACAAAACAAGTTTAATTGATATTGAATTTTGAGGCTTATTTCAAGGGTTAAGGTTAATCCATTCAATAAGTCATCCGTTGCTAAGTTATACCACCCTTTGAGCCCAAGGTGTAATTGTGTAACTTAATACGGTGAAGTGCATAGCTAGCTTCTCACAATAATAGATGTTCTCTAAATTGATACGTACCTTGAAATGAAATATATAGGACTAGTTAAATTCCGCATTTAAAGTTAACATGAATCTCTACAAAATCATGTATAAAGCATAATTGATCTTTCCAGTTCAAGTGCTGAAAACTTTTTATCAAGAATTCATGGGCACTTCTCAAAATAGATAAACAACATTTTACCCAAACATTATTAGCAGAGCACAACTTTAAATTTCCAATTGAGCCGCTTGCATTACAATAAAAACTTGAATATGCCAATTTTCATATTCTTGTTCCATGAATACATGATAGAAAGAAAACCATGAACTCACGCACTAAATGAAGGAATTTTAATGTTGTCATTTGAAGTAATTAAATATTGGAACATTAACTGGTGAATTACCGGTGAGCAATAGGAGGAGAAAGTGAATGCATTGCAAAAACAGCATTGCAAACATCTCTGAAAATTGAAAGAACCTTCTTCTCTTCGAAGTATGCTGTTCCTCTGCTTTCCAGAACATGAACCAAAGACTCCTCACAAAACTCCAACACAAGAAGTACCTCCTTCCTTCGACCCATGTCTAATATGGTATGTGCAACCAAAGTAACAACATTTGGATGCCCTTTGAGAAGTTTCATCACTTTGATCTCCTTCATTGCAAGATCAAGTGACTCCCCATCTTGGCATATCATGTGCTTGAGAGCATATTGCTTGGATACATTTCCAACATCATGAGCAAGATACACACAAGAAAAGCCTCCTTCAGCAATCGCATTCTGCACACGAAGCTTTTCATTGCCAATTTCAATTAGTTTGCCTTCTAATCCTGTTTGTTCTTTCCCAGAGAATGGTTTGAACATCCACATATCTGAAAGGAATCATATTGAGAATTTATTTAAATCGCCAGAATAATGAAATCCAACTCTTAAATGGTTAAAAAGTGGAGCAATATAAGCAAACAATAACCTGGTAAAAGTAAAAAAGGTCGGTCTTAAAAATAGAGAAAAAGAAAACAGGGATATATCTACATATTGAAACACCATATATAAGAACAAGGTTATATGGAATTTAAATGTCAATAATAAAGTATTGGGCATAAAAGTTTAAAAAAAAAAATCTTTAAAAAAAATTCAAGCTTGGGTAACTGCCAGGACAGAGATGCGATACTTGTTCAACAATAGGATTCGGGATTTACCATTTCCACTCTCCAAAAATTCTTTTGTCTTATTGCAACTAAAAAACAAGGAGGTTTCAATATAAATCTTATATCAGAGACATTTTTTAAGGAAAACCACCATTGGCTATGTGAATTAAATCGCGTTTAATCTCCTATAATGCACAAGGAGAAAGTGCGAAAGCTCCCCAGACTTCTCCAAAACCAATTAAACCCTACAATCAACTCTCTTTCCAGTTAGGCTGATACCCACCCGCTAAACGCGGATCCCTCATCTCCAAGAAAACTCTAGCTTAAACAGCATACCGAAATAGATCAAAAAGTAAGAAGCATGCATAAACGAGCATCAGCGACCGATCCTGCTGAGATCCACAAGACCAAAGCAAATCTATCAAAAGAAGGCACAGATGCTAGCTTCAACTCAAATCAGAACTAGAAGAGAAATTACGCAACTGGAAGAGCCGGAAACCGCAAAAACGAACCAGAAGCAAAGTACCGACAACCGACCCGACGATCACCACTGCAGACTGAAAGAGACGATTTAGTCGGACAGAACGGAATTCGTGGTGTTTCAAAGAGAAGGTGAAAGTGGAAGAACGAAAATGGTAGATGTGAAAAAGAAACGTGACGAAGAAGATGAGCGCATTATTGTTGGAAAGCAGGAAAAGGAGATGTTTTTTCTTTCCCCGGCGAATGAACAACCCCTTCCCATCACGTGCGCGGTGACGAATTTTATTCGCTATCACGCGACGCTTTGAATTTGATAATCGCGTGTCACGTGCCTTGCTGCATTTGAATAGATTTAAAAAATAATAATAATTTAACAATTTATAATGGGGCTGTTAAATTTGTTGAAAAATAGATGCGTGAATTTTTTAAATGAGTGTGTTTGGTTTGGTTAAAATGGATGCAAATAAACATTTTAGTGAATTTTTAATTCATTTTGATGTATTCAAAATTCCTACATTTTTTACTAAATTTTAAAATATATACAAGTTGATTTTGTTGTTGATGTTAAATATTGGTAGTCGACGGCTTATTGGAATTGGGTGAAATTAGAGGCAAACTAATACTGACATGCATATAAAGATACCACAAAAATATGAGAACATAATTCTAATTAGTGCATGGATATCTATGAATTTTCAAAATTATGGGCCCAAAATTGACCCCGAATTTTGAAAATTCAAATAAAAAGTGATCAAATCTAGCTCTAAGGAAATTAGAGTAGGTCAATGATACACTCTAATAGATACCATTCAAATTTGATTAGAGAGAGGTTTTGGAGGTTATTGCCAAATCTACAGACCATGTGGCATGAGATGGTTTGGGCATGTGCAATGAAGCTTGAAGAGCCGACCCATGTGCTGACTTATGCCAATTTGGGTTGGATCACATTTTAATGGGTTTTGGGTGGCTTGGTTTAACTCATACTTTTGACCTAGGTTAAACTATGGGTCCAAACTCCTGCGGTGTCTAGATGGGGTTAATACACACCTGCTACAAAATTTTTTAAATTTGTTTTTACAAAGGTGGTGATTTAGAACAAGAAAACTCCATTTTTAACAATTGATTCAACCCTATTAGTCAAACCATATGGACCCAAAAGCTAGAATTTTTTTAGGAGACTCATGCTAACATAAGTTTGGTTCAATGAAAGAGTCAAAATCATGAGAAATGAGTTTTTTAAGTGTGTAGGGTGATTTTGGTCAACTAGGACTGACCTAGTCAATGAGGTTTGACCAAGGGTTAATGTTGGATCCATATCACTTCAAAAGGTGTTTTGGACTTGTTGGAGGTTGTCACATGGTTTGGCACCCTTTGAACTTGTTGGAGGTGGTCACATGGTTTGGTGATTTTGTTTAGTGCAAAATGAAGGTTTAAGGGCTTCTTGGGCCTTTTGGTTAACTAGGGTTGATCATAGCTTTCTTACCCTCATCACCACTTGCAGCTTCATGTGTCGTCGTAGTTGGTCGTTCGCCCATCACAGTTATTGACAACAACATGCCTCATTCCACAATGCTGGCTCCAATCATCGACCATCGCAATTTGCAATCGCCTGCCACTGATAGCCATCTACCTCCACAATCATCAAACTTTACATCACATTTATTATACTTCAAGTCAAAAAAAAGAAATCACATGTATTTATTTTATACTCATCTAGATAATTCTAAATATTTCAAATACATTGTATTCCTTTTATACTGCATTCAATTTTCAACAAATCAAACAACCCCTAACTTTGTTATTTTTTAAAACAAGTAAAATTTAATTAACTTTAAAAAAAAAATAGAATTGAATTCACTTGTTATTGCTTAGATCTCTAGAAATACAAATATATAAGTGACCCAAGAAAATAAATGCATTTTTTTAAACATGGATTTATTATAATTGTTAATATTAATAATTAATATGCTAGAATTTGTCTTCTTTTAAGGTGGGAGCCAAATCCTACAGTATATTCAATACTTATATGTGAAAAATTATAATACAATCAAATTGAATATAAAAATTAGTTAGAAACTATATGCTTCTTTGATTAGTTATAGAGTTGATAATACAACACATATGAGAAGGTGGTGGAATGGCAAATTGAAGAATCTAATGAATATTTTTTATATCAATTAGAAATCTATAAAGATTGTTTTCATATTAAAAAAAAAAACTCATTAAATTTTAGAGCTTATCTTGAAGATTTTTTTTTTTTTTCAATATATCTTCATAAAATTGACTAATAAAGTAGAAGAACAAATAGAGCAAATGCAAGAGAAAAGAACTAAGGAATTTCTTTCAAAAGGTTTCAAAAGTCTGCTTCTCTAATTGAGGAGTGAATAGAAATAGTAAACCGCATGATGCTAGAAAGGAGAGTACATTTTTTGTCATCAAGTCTCATCTACTTTAAAAGAACTCGCCGCCTTGAGTGAACAAAGTTGTGTGATGGCAATGTCGGGTGGACAATACACATACAAATAAGAAATGAAGGTGTCCACCCATCAAGTTCCAAGAAACTATTTTAATAAACAATTCACACAACACCCCAACCCCCCCCCCCCCCCCCCCCCAACCCAACTCTTGGTTAGCCTTGGAATAGTTCTATAAGGTGTAACAACCTACACGAACTTTCAAGTGTTATCAGAACCGCTTTTAAACATTAAGGTTTAGAGTACTCTTTGAAAAATGATCATGGCTAATCTTATAAACCGGAATACCGCTGAAGAATATTTGATCATTAAATCACCTTTGTTTGATAACATTTCTTTTAATTTTTAGAAAACTCACTTGTCTACTTTTCTATAATCAATTGACTTTTCGCATGTGGGTAGTAATACTAAAAGGTTATACTAGTCCCACTAGAATTGTTGATGGTATTAGAATCAAAACACCATTTATTGAATGGACTTTATAAGAAAGAGATTTAGCACAGTTAAGTGTAAAATGTGCTAAATGTTTAAACTATTTTTTTTTTTTTTTTTACTTTGAAATATGAGGATTATATATGTATTTCTACTTACAAAACTGGAAAAAAAAATATTGGATAGACTTTGCATAATTTTTAAAGGAACAAATGAGGTAAAATAATCTTGGTTTAATATTTTATTACATGACTATGAACTATTTAGAATGAAACCAAATGAGATAATTTCTCATATGTATATGAGGTTTATACATATTATTACTTCATTACATGCTTTAGGTAGAGAACCTACAAATTTAGAAAAAGTTAATAAAAGTTTACGTTATTTACATACTGCTTATGATGCAAAGATAACCGCTATAACTAATTCTAAATATTTGAATGTTTATTCTATTGACAATCTTCTTAGATCACTTATTAGTTACGAGTAAGGAGTGAATCAAAAATAGATTGATGCAGATGATAAAACGAAAGAGAGAAATATACCTTTGAAAGTTGATAATTTAGAGAGTGATCAATCAATGCTAGAGGATGAAGAAGATATTACACTTATGACTAAACAATTTAAAAGTTTTCTTAAGAGAGAGCAACGACAACGTTAGCATTGGAACAAAGATAAGTTCAATAAGACATCAAAAGTTTCTAATGAAGTCCTTTGTTATGAATGTAGAAACTTTGGATATATAAAGAGTGAATGCCCAAATCTCAAAGCTAATTCTAACAAGGAGAAAGTTGAGGAGAATATTAAAATTAGGAAGGGCAAGAAAACAATACAAAGAGCTTTCTAAGCTGACTCAACTTTAGATTCCTCATAAATAGAAGCAGAAGAAGAGATTAAAAATTTATGCTTAATGGTAGATAAACTTGATCATTCAGATTAAGAGGATGTATAAGACATATCCCATGATGAATTATTTGAAGTTTTTGAGAAAATTCATAATGCATATAGGAAACTTAAAAAATTGCATGCTAATCTTAGTATCTAATATTTGAATTTATAAAAAAAAAACATGAAAATCTGAGAAATGATCATGCTGGCGTATATAACAATCACATGACTTTGCTAGATGAATTTGATGATTTGAATAAGAAGCATGAACTATTGAAAACAGCTTATAGTGAGCTTGAAAATGATTTTAAAAGTATTTATCGGTGAATATGATCAAAGGGAACATGATTAAAAGATTGAAAATTTGATTTTAGAAAATATAAATTCATATCTTCAAATAAAATTAAAAACTTTTACGAAAAATAAGTCAGCTCCCACACTTGAACAATTTCATAATTATAACCAAAAGCATACAAGTTCAAAACCTAAGAAAATATATTATAACTCATATAGATTTGTAAATCATTATTTTTGTGTTAAATATTTTTCATATGGAATGTTGGGGCATATTTCTCACACTTGCACTATTCATAATAGAAAAATTTAATGTGGAGACCTAAGATGCATCAATCACATCATATTAAACATCACGACATATCAAACAAGCATCTGATTATCATTTCAAAAGAGGTGAACCTAAATTTATTGGGGTTCTCAAGTCTAATGTTTGATAATTTTATAGAAACGCTCTCATATAAGCTCTCGTGAGAGTGGATGTTAAAAATATATGACTGAAGGTACAAATCAATTTATATTGCTGGAGGCCATGATTTGAGGTAAAGAGACATTTGGAGATAACACCACTAGGAGAGTTATAGGTATATGTATGATTGGCAACATGAAAAATTTTTTGATTGAAAATATATTATTGGTAGAAGGCTTAAAACATAATTTGTTAAATATTATTCAGCTTTGTAATAAGGATTTTAACATATATTTTTTTACCTACAAGCTGCATTATAAGTCAAAATGGAGTTAATGTATTATATGGAGATAGGATAAATAATGTTTATATATTTTATTTAAATTGTGTTAAATATTCTAATATTTTTTTCTTAAAAATTATTGCTAAGGAATCTTGGTTATGACATAGAAGACTTTGTCAAGCAAGCATGAAAAATCATAGTAAGATTATCCAAAAGAAAATCGTTAGAGGTATATCCAAATTATACTTCACTAAGGATCTCCTATGTGATGATGTGTGTCCATTAGGGAAACAATTCAAGTCCTCCCTTCATTAAATTAAAGATCTTAGAACTATCAAACCCTTAGAAGTCCTTCACATAAATTTTTTTGAAAATGTTAGTAGGAGAAAAAATTTTGGGTATGTGATTGTTGGTGATTACTCTAGGTTCACTTGGATTATATTCTTATCACATAAGAGTGAATCATTTAATGAGTTTAAAATTTTTTTTAATTGAATTCATAGAAAGCTAGGTTATGAAATTCTTATCTTTCATAGTGACGACGGTGGAGAATTTGAAAATGAAAATTTTGAAGTTTTCTATAAATAGCAAGGGATAGATCACAACTTTTTAGCTCCTAAGACCCTCAATATAATGGGGTTGTTGAAAGAATGAAGAGAATGTTGGTAGAAGTCGTTAGAATCATATTGGTTGAATATTCACTTCTTAAATATTTTTGAGCTGAAGTGGTCAATACAGCCTATTATGTTCTGAATATGGTGAATATTAGATCTAAGTTAAATAAGGCACCTTATGAACTTCTTAAGGAAAGGACACCCAACCAATCACATCTATATGTCTTTGGATGTAATGTGTTTATTCATAACAATGACAAAACTCTTTTAGAAAAATTTAATCATAAATCTGATATGAGACTTTTTTAAGGATATTTAAGTGTTAGAAAATCCTATAGAGTTTTTAACAAAATAATATTAGTAGTATAGGAGAGCACTCAAATAGTTTTTTTATGAATATGATATTTATTGAGGGTCTAGGTTGATAGAAGAAAATATTAAAGAAATTACCTAAGGAATTAAAAATGCAAATCTTGAAGAGAGAGTTGGAACAAAAAATACATTGCCTAAAGAATGGAAATGTTCTAAAAGTCATCCTAAAGAACTGATTTTAGTAGACTCAAGTGAAGGTGTTAGAATTAGGCATGTACTTAATAAAGAAGTGAACCAGTCAGCATTTATTTCAATGATTGAATCCACTGAAATAAATTAAGCATTTTCTGATGAATTTTAAATTCTAGCTATGCAAGAAGTGTTGAATCAATTTATTAGAAATGATGTTTAGAAGTTAGTAGAAAGACCAAAAAATCAAAGTGTTGTTGGAGCTAAGTGAGTTTTCAAAATTAAGATGAATGACTTAGGTGTAGTAGTTAGAAATAATACAAGATTGGTGGCTAAGGGGTACAATTAAATAGAAGGAAATGATTTTAAGGAGATATTTTCGCCTACATCCAGACTTGAAGCAATAACAGTGCCTCTAGCCTTTGTCTTTTTTAAAGAATTTAAATTATTTCAAATAGATGTTAAACATGTCTTTCTTAATGAATTAATAAAAAATGATGTTTATATTGAGCAACCTCTAGGTTTTAAAAATTCACAATTTCCTAATCATGTGTTTAAATTGAAGAAGGTATTGCATAGACTAAAACAGACACCTAGGGCATGGTATGAAAGGCCGCTAAGCATATTCTTACAAGATATATTATTTGTTAAAGGGAGCATAGACATAACTCTCTTTATAAAAAGAGTAGGAGATGTCATTCTCATTATTTAAATTTATATTGATGATATTTTATTTGGATCTTCTAATAAAAATTTTTGTGATGATTTTTTAAAAATAATTAGTAAGAAATTTGAAATGACTTTGATGGGAGACTTTAGTTTCTTTCTTAGTTTTAGCATAAAGTAGAAAGAGGATGGCACATTTCTTAGTCAGTCAAAATACATTAAGGATATCCATAAGAAGTATGAAATGGATAAAGTTAAACCAATAAGTACTCCCATGAGTTTATCAATTCAGTTAGATAAGGACTCTAAAAGCAAATCTGTTGATCAAAAGAAATTTAAAGGAATAATTGGATCATTACTTTATTTAATTGTTAGCATACTTCATATTATATTTAGTGTTTATATTTATATTAGATTTCAAGCTTATTCAAAAGAATTTAATTTGACTGCTATTAAAAGAATTCTGAGATTTCTTTTAGGAACTTAAAACTTAAAGATTTGATATCCTAGGCACAATATTTTTTTTTGAAATAATTATATATTCTAGTTTAGATTTTGCAGGATGTAGAGTTGATAGAAAAGGTACTTCTAAAACTTGTCAATTCATTGAAAACTATTTAGTTTCCTGATCTAGCAGAAAATAAAATTTATTAGCCCTATCTACTGCTGAAGTAGAATATATAGGCTTAGGAAGTTATGTGGCACAAATTCTTTAGTTAAAACAAAAACTTATGAATTTAGGTTTTTTAAATTGTACTATTCCAATTTTTTTGTTATAATATAAGTGTCATTTATATTTCAAAGAATCAATACAACACTCCAGGACTAAGCATATCGATATAAGACATCACTTCATTAAGGACCATGTCACTAAAGGAGAAATTAAGCTACATCATGAAACTACTTAAAATCAACTTACAGATGTTTTGACAACATCACTAGTTTTTTAAACTTTCAGTACCTTACGAATCAGATTGGGTGTTATTGATATTCATGCTAGAAAAATTATAAGTCCATATAATGTGATTATGTGTTTTTTTTTCTTGTGTTTATGATTGTATTTTATTTTCTATTTTTGGTTTATCTTGTTTAGTACTTTTTTAGTTTATCTTTGATTTATCCATTTATTATTTTTATTTTTCTTAAATGGCTCTTGTTTGGTTTATTTTAGAAAAGTGTCTTGATCATCATGTGCAAATCATCCGAATGAACACTTGTTCGTCTATAAGATCCACTTGTCAATTTGCATGCAATGAATTCAATCGTCATGTACGATCATTATTGATAAATCATCTAGGACGAACACATGTTCATCTATACAATCATTTTTGGTCAAAGATTGTACGAAATGATGCATAGGGAAGGAAATTTTATGAAAAGTTGTTTTACTGCAATAACTATTCTTGACGGTTTGTGTTCATATGTGCAAACTCAAGGTATTGTACAAAGTTCACAATCATACGTACGAGCCCAATTTTGTATTGTATGAAATCATATGATTTTTTTTAAATTGGAAGTCGATCTTTAAAACTTTTTATAATATATTCCATATTCAGTCCGTTTTAATCCTTGTTCTCAATCCTTCACAAATGGCAAGCATCAACAAATGGGTGCGTCGCACCAAAGGAAGTTCATCTTGTATTGAATGAGATGATAACTTTCTTTCAAGGGAGAATGAATAAGCCTACGATCGATTTGTTCAAGCTAAGATTGCTCCTCGTTTTCTTTTTTCAAGAAGATATTAATTTTTCAATTATGCCTCTATTTGACTACACTCAATTTTCTTCTATTCTCTCATTGATTTACGCATTTCACTCTGACATCTTTTATTATTTTCTTACTAATATGAGAATGAGATAAAACAACACAATAATATCCTCATATGTATTCCACCAACAAATTGAAATCACTAAAGAGGATTTGTTTTTTACATCTTAGAACTAAATGAGTAAGGCAACATTCTATGATTTCAATAAGTAATTTTGATTGGACTGATGTAAATCAAATTCTTAAGGGTATACCTTTAATCCAACACTTACCCCTTAATCATACATTGAATCAAAATACCAAATAATCTAGAATATTTTAAGAACCTCCATTATTCCTAATGCTGGTGATCAAGTCAATATCACTCCTTTGTTTTATATCATGACATACTTCAGAATGTCAAGCACTCCAATTGATGAAGCCCAGTTGATTTTGGACTATATCAATAATCTTTTTAATATCATACTCCCTGTCACTAAAAGGAAGAAAATTGTGGCCTTAGGATACTTGATTGTCTATATTCTTAAGAAGAAATACAATCTTATTCATCCCGATCCCCTAAATAATGTCTATCTTTTTTACTGATGTTTTATTTTGCATTCTTTTCACCAGGATCAAGGGGATGAGGGAGATAAGATTGGTGAAGAAGAGGGACCTACTCCAACACCTACACCTGCTTCTATTCCTAAACCTAAGCATCAATTCTACCAAGATTTGATTGCCTCGAGTCCCATATAGATCAATGATTTCATCATATTGAGAGTTGCTTAGACCAGCAGGACTTTAAATACAATGAATATATGAGCTGGGTTAGAGGATATTTTGATTAACTTAATACTCAAGTAACGACCATCAACAGCTACTTTACCCAGTTTAGTCCTCCACAGCCTCCTACAGATCAAGATCCCCAGAGTATTAGTTTGGTTATTATATTTGTTTTTAGATGCTTTTAGTTTGGTTGTAGTTTTTATATTGTTAAATTTTGATGCTTTTGTTTTGGGATTGTTGTATTTTCTTTATGTTTGAGTATGTGTTATTTTATTAAAAATATATTATTGGTTATTTTTTTATCCTCTTAAATTGTCTATGAGTTATTATTGACTAATCTAGAATGTTGATCTAAAGGATGAAAATTTTTAAATTTCTTCATTACAACATTAATTCCTTAGAAATATTTTTTTCTCAAACTTTAAATCAAATTATAATTAGATTTAGATGAAAAGATTATCTTCATGTTCCAATAGACATTTATTTTGTAGTTATAATTGTTGCAAAAAAAGTTAACTTATTTTTCTTTTATTTTCTTGTTCAATGTGTTGATTTTATTTTTATCTATTAGATTTTATTTTGGGGTTTAACCTTCCTTATATGAGAAAGTTTTTCTTTTTGAAAGATAATCACACAACCTAAGATTTATTTACTTAAGTTGTAGAAAGAACAAAATCACTACATTAATATCAAAAGAAGCACAAAGTATGTCAAATTTGAAAAGACGTACAAAATAAGCCCAATCAGAAAAGATGTGCAATGTTTGTCAAATAATATTTAAAATTAAAATATATGTAATTGCAGCAACAAAAATTTTGCAATTCTAGTTGATAAAAAGGCATAAAATGAGCTCACACTACATTGAGTTCTTTCCTCTATATCTATAATTCTTAGAAAAATCCATGCATTAACTAATAATTTCAACTATTGAATTTGAAGCTATTTTATTTTGATGTAATTATTTTGGCGATATTTATTTTATTTGACATTTCTGTTTTCTAGAATGAACATTGAACCTGATCAACTATTCTTATCTTATTTGTTATTTAATTTAAATAAGTGCTTAAAAAGTGTTTTTACATCAAGAATTTAATCTTGTTCTTACAATTTTTAAAATTGTTTTTCTTTTCGACTTTTAGATTCGTCCATATTATCTTACTTTTTTAGGGCATTTCTATATTTTTTATTTTGTTTTATTTCCTCCTTCTTTTACTAATGTCAAAAGGGGAAGGTAATTTGTGGTTGTTTTAAGTCTTCTTGGTCCTATGTTTATGTCTTGGTGTTTATGTTTTTAATAAGTTTTCTATTTTTTTTAATTTTATGTTGTCTTGTGTATTTGTGTTTTTTTGTTATCTTGTGTATTTCTTGCGAGTTTTATATTTATTTTATAAAATCAAATTTTTTTTTTTAAAAAAAGGAGAACGAATTTTTTTCCCCATGATTTTTAATTTTCATTCATTGAGGGAACGTTTAGCATAAAAAAATTTTAATTTGTAATTCAAATAATAATTGTTTTTGTCATCATAAAAAAGTGGAAGATAATTGCAAATCAGAAATTAATCAAGATTGAGATTGTGATTTTTTATGATAATAAAATATTATTATTATGATTTTATTATTTCTCTTAGCATATATTGGATATTTCTATTTATTTTTGTATGTACTAACATTTCAAAAAAATCATATATTACTTCAAAGTGCAGAAGACTTCAAGACAATGTAGATAAAGATTTCATGTAAAAGAGTCTGTATATCTCTATTTTTATTTCTTGAGTCTAAGCAAGTATGATTGTAATTGAATAATCGTGCATACACACACAAGAGGAGATTCATAAAATTTATTTCTTTTATGACTAATCATACTGTACGATATATAATCGTATTGTACGATTTGACATAATTTTCCTTCAGAATATAGTTATTCAAATCATGGCTTGAATTTTTGAAATATTCGTAATGTACGATATCACATCATATGATGATAGAAAGAGTTCAAAATAAGGTTCATACCATGCCGTACCAAATGAAAACATTTATTTTTGAATATTCGTACAATAACATATTAATTCATATAGATGACAAACATAGTACAAAATTAGGTTTATACCTGATAGTACCAAACAAAAATATTTATTTTTGAACTATTCATACAATGCGATCTAAATTTGTACAAATGACTAACATAGTACGAAATTAGGTTCGTGCCGTATAAACACATTATTTTTTGAATTATTCATACAGTGCGATCTTCATTCATATAGACGACTAAAAGTGTACAAAACTAAGTTCACCTGAGTTCGTACCAAATGAAATCTTGATTTTCTGAAATGTTCATACCAGATGATCCACAATCGTACAGTAAGAATGTAGTATGGTTCTCTTGAAAAAATTAAAATTTTAGATGATTTTTTATATATTTTCTATATAACGGGGTCCTAAAACTATCTCAACTATCCTTTACTTCAAATTTCTCTTGAGAGGGACCATTGAGAGTGTGTTTGGGAGATATTTTATGAGTGTAGAGGGAGAGATTTAGTTAAGGGGAGTTGAGAGGGATTCACAAGGTTGCCCAAAGTGAGGATCTCTTTGTCTTCTTCAAATTTCTACCCAACTTCTTTGGAGGTTCTTGAGAGGAGATCTTCAAGATTAGATCAAGATTCTCTGACTTCACCAAGAGGGTGAAAAAGAATGTTAAGGCACGCTACGACCACTTAGAGAGTGTAAAAGGAGACGGTTCTCTGCATTCACCAGAAGGGTGAAAAAGGAAGTAACGGTATGCTGTCATCACTTAGAGAGTGTAAAAAACGACTGTTCTTTATACCGCACTGCATTGGGGGAAGGGAGTTTGTAAGGGATTTTTTGCCTTATTGTGGAGGCAAAAAGAGAGTCACTATTGTTTAGTGCAATACCTAGAGACGAAGTCTCTAAGGAGTGGATGTAGGTCAATTTGGATGGAACCTCTATAAAATTTGGTGTTCTTTAGTTACCTTTAATTTTATTCACATTTTTATTTTTTACATTTAAAATTTTGTGATTAAAAAATCCTTTGTGATAATTATTTCTATAAACAACTGCATGTTTCAGGATTAGTGATGTAATCTTCTAAAAATATCTCAAAAGGTTTTCAAAAATTCAAGAATTTTTTTTAATAACTAAGTCACCCCTCTCTTGGTTATCCTTGGGACAATTCTATAAGGTCTAACAATCTACACGAACTTTCACAAGTCTTCTATACTTTAAAAGAACTCGCATCTTGAGGGCTCACATAAGAAATCTACTTCCACAAATATCTCATTAAAAAGTCACCTCCCACATAAATAGTCCATCTTGCCACTCACCTCCCCACGAGAAACTCGCCAACAATGCTGCTTGCCATCTACTATAATAGAGTGTCGTTGAACTCGCTTGCTGCCTCAACTATAATGAAGGTGCTGATTCAAGAGAATTTCTACTTGCCTTATCTAATCAACCAGCCACTGAGCTCACCTACCTTGCAATACAAATTCACATGCCTTTTTCCATTCTACAAAGCAACATAAGGCTCCCGTGAATCCAGGGTGTCAAATAGCCTTAATCTCTTATGCTCAAGACTTTTCAGTGGACTCACCCAATTCTAGCTCACCTTTGAACACTCGACACTTCTAAGCTTGTCTAAAGAAAGACAAGCGAGTTTAAGGATGACCACCTTCCTCACAGCTAGCTAGTTTGTGACGCTTATTCAAGACAATCTATAAGGTTATTGAGTCATATATTTGTATTCATTTATTAATGTTGTTTTTTATGTAGCCTTCTCATCCCTAAAAATAAAGGGTGAAAAGGATTAGGTTGAATCTTTAGGCATTTTAGCATTTATTGGCACTTATACTACATATATTTAAGCTTCTCTCTCACACTCATACACACACACATCTCTCTCTCTCTCTCTCTCTCTCTCTCTCTCTCTCTCTCTCTCTCTCTCTCTCTCTCTCTCTCTCTCTCTCTCTCTCTCTCTCTTGACATTATTATAAAGGTTTTCATGTCATACTCTCGCTGCTAACCTGCAAATATCTCTCAGGAACAAATTTGAATACAATAGAGTAGGTGTTGGGTGGACATTAGTCTTGCAGTTGATAACTTTGGTTTGGCCATTTGTTTGGGGTGGTAGGTGGATCTTATAAGGTGGTCTATTTGCAATCGTTTCCAATATTCACACAAAAAATAACTTATAAATTTAACATCTAGATTAGAGGTGAGACTACAAGGGAGCCCATGTAGTTAAATAATTTTATGGAAGAACAATCGAGTCACATTGACTGTGTTGAAAAAAACTTGCACCATGTTAGAAAACTTATCATCATATCATCATCGATCATTGTCGTCGAACTATTGCTAGACCATCATTTTTGGACCTATGTTGCCTAATGGATGTTGCCAAACCTTAATTGTCAAACTATCACTATCAAACTTCCTCCACTCAATGATCGCGTCATATCATTTCCTTCACTTGACAACCGCAATAGATCCCTACATCCACTTGATGATCACGTTAGATAACCACTTGACCACCACTGTCGTTGGATCACAATCATCTTTGACTAATCATCATCAATATTTCAAGAGCTGTCAAAATCGAGTCACGGGTCAAATTTGGGTCCAACCTGAAACTGACCCGATGCAAGTTGACTAGACCCTACTCGACCCATTATTTCCAAATGGGTCACTATTTCAGACTCAAACCCGACCCGCTTCAGACTGAGGTCAACCCGACACAACCCGCCAACTCGGGTCAGCGACAGTAATGGCTATGGCAATGACGATTGTGCTATCGATCCTCCGACTACCGTCAACCCTGCCGAAGGGTTTGGATTTTTTTTTTTTTTTTTTTGGAGTGGATCGCGGTGACAGCGGGGCGGCGGCAGAGGTTGCAGTCGTGCGGCGTCAACGTCATCAGCAGCAATGAGGGCGGCAATCAGGGACATTTATTAGAAGGGTCGGCTGAGGGAGTGATGCGGACAATGGACGTTTATCGGTAGGGTCAGCTGAGGGCTACACACAAATGATTGACGACACTTAGCGATATGGGTGAGCTGACGCCTGACACAACGCGGTGAGACGAGATAATGACGAGACTTGACGCAAATTAGCGCTCAAACGAGACGTTGCGATGAGACTAAGGAAGCACGTTTCTAGGTCAGTCCGGGTCAATTTCGGGTTAGTAGGTTGACTAGGACCTAACCTGATTTTTCAAACGTGTCTAATCCTAAAACTCAAACCTAATCTGTTTATGAAACAAGTTGACCATAACCTAAAATTTCGAGTCGTCACAAATATTGACACCTCTAAATATCTCATTGCCACGTAACCAACATCATTGGACTATTTTCACTCAACCATAACTAACTAAGCGCCTGTCGCTCCATATCGACTCCATAATATTTTCCACCAACTCCTCTAACTTGAGTAATCCAACCAATTCCAAATATATGGACAAGCAAACTTTTATAATCAATGCCCTCATAGCATTGATTAAAAAAATAAACAATAATGCTAGCATTGCTTTGAGAATAAACAATAATGCTAGCATTGTTTATTTTCCTGTTACATCTTCATACCAAACAATTATTTAAAACTCAATTTATCCAATAATTGCAAAGCTGGTTATGATTAAACAATATGAGAATATTTATGATAAAAATTTAACTAGGATTTTCTAATTAAAAAAATAAACAAAATAAATTTTAAAACTTTTGAATATCCTTTGAGATGTCAAATATTATACTCATTTTAAAATAAATTCAATCCAACCTACCAAAAATTTGACCAGAGTATTCTAAGAGAAAACTAATATAAATTTTTTTCTCATAACCAGTTCTGTACTATTTTCCGACAAACAGTATGTAAACCATATGATATTGCAGCCTTGAATACGGCCTAGAAGGGGAAGCTCTATTTTGCTAAAAAACTATTATCCCAAGGTGAAAAAACTGGCCAATAAACATTTCATGATCAACAAATGGAGATATATTCGATTCAATTTTCAATATATCAATTTGATTTTTCATAATTGCAGATTGAATTTGATGTTAGATTTAATCAAAATGAATGTATTTCATTCAATTTTAAATATAAATTAAAAATCAACTTGAATCAAGCAGACCTCAAGCTAAACCAAACCTTAAAGGCCGTCCTGAAATATTGGAACTTTTATTTGGTCCGGTGAACGTACGTTCCTCTATGTTCGGCCACCAATGTATTAGCGCCACGTAGCAGGAAGAAAAGATGCCGACCCGATCCGCTGTTTTTTGGGTTCTCGCACGTGCGTTTTTTTAAATCCTTGACGAGCTGAACAACATCCCATCACCTTTTGGATATATTTCAAATACCTTGCAATACCGAGCAAATACCGAGTTGTACCTAGTTTTTTCTAGCAATACCGAGCAAATATCTAGCAATACCGAGCAAATACTGAGTTGTACCGAGTTGTACTGAGTTTTTTTCTAGCAATACCGAGCAAATCCTGAGCAAATACTGAGTTGTACTGAGTTGTACCGAGTTGTACTAAGTTTTTTCTAGCAATACCGAGCAAATCTCTAGCATACCGAGCAAATACTGAGTTGTACCAAGTTGTACTGAGTTGTACCGAGTTGTACTGAGTTTTTTCTAGCAATACCGATCAAATCTCTAGCAATACCGAGCAAATACCAAGTTGTACCGAGTTGTACCGAGTTGTAAAAAACTCGGTACAACTCGGTATTTGCATGGTATTGGTCTTCACAGAGCTGTATTTCTCATTTTTGCAAAGCAATATCGAGCAAATACTGAGTTATACTGAGTTGTACCGAGTTGTACTGAGTTTTTTCTAGCAATACCGAGCAAATCCTGAGCAAATACTGAGTTGTACCAAGTTGTACCGAGTTGTACTGAGTTTTTTCTAGCAATACCGAGCAAATACCTAGCAATACCGATCAAATCTCTAGCAATACCGAGCAAATCCTGAGCAAATACCAAGTTGTACCGAGTTGTAAAAAACTCGGTACAACTCGGTATTTGCATGGTATTGGTCTTCACAGAGCTGTATTTCTCATTTTTGCAAAGCAATACCGAGCAAATCCTGAGCAAATGCTGAGTTGTACTGAGTTGTACCGAGTTGTACTGAGTTTTTTCTAGCAATACCGAGCAAATCTCTAGCAATACCGAGCAAATCCTGAGCAAATACTGAGTTGCACCAAGTTGTACCGAGTTGTACTGAGTTTTTTCTAGCAATACCGAGCAAATACCTAGCAATACCGATCAAATCTCTAGCAATACCGAGCAAATCTTGAGCAAATACCAAGTTGTACCGAGTTGTAAAAAACTCGGTACAACTCGGTATTTGCATGGTATTGGTCTTCACAGAGCTGTATTTCTCATTTTTGCAAAGCAATACCGAGCAAATCCTGAGCAAATACTGAGTTGTACTGAGTTGTACCGAGTTGTACTGAGTTTTTTCTAGCAAATACCGAGCAATACCGAGAAAATAGCGAACATAGCATTTCCGGGTTTCGCTCCGGGTCAAGTTGTCGGGCCGCGCGGTTTAGAGTAAGAGCACGTGGCGACATGTTATTGGCGGCCGAACGTAGCTCTACGTCAGGTCAGAGGACGTAATAATTGTTCGAAATATTGAGTGCAAAGAAAATCACTGAAATTTGTTGATCAGTTCAGTTATGATTGACAATCTTGAATAATTGATAGGTTTAGGCTTCGTTTGGGATGGCTTTCTTACTGCCTTTTAAAATTACTGTAGATAAAATTACTTTTTAAAACTATTATAAAAAACAATTTGCTACAACAACAACTACTACAAACCTTTATCCCACTATATAAGGTCGGCTACATAAATCTTTATTTTTTTTTTCATTTTATCAAGTTAAGAGTCAAATTCTCATCTAAATCTAATAAAGAAATGACATTTCTAATATTTTCTAACCAAATCTTTTTAGGTCTACCTCTACCTTTCTTAACATAAATCAAATCTCATACATCTACTTTCCTAATCGGGTCATTGAAAGGCCTCCGTTTTATGTGACCAAACCATCTAAGGCAACTCTCTCTAATCTTATCTTCCACTGGAGCTACTCCAACCTTTTTAAGTATATGCACATTTTTTATCCTATCTTTAAGAGAAAAGCCACTCATCCACCTGAGCATCCACATCTATGCAACACTTAATTATTATTATGCTTCTCTTTTAATGGACAACATTCTGCACCATAAAGCATTGCAGGTCTCACTACCGTCTTATGGAATTTTCCCTTAAGTTTGAGAGGGACCTTTCTATCACACAATAAGCCCGATGCATTTCTCTAATTCAACCATCCAACTTGAATTCTACTAAAAATATCCTCATCTATTTCATCATCACTCTGAACAATAAACCCAATATATTAAAATGTGTTCTCTTATTTATGACTAAATCATCCAAAGTCACAATCCCCCACTAGATCTACCATTACTAAAATTATACTCCATATATTCAATTTTAGATCTACTCAAACGAAAATCTTTAGACTCTAAGGTTGACATCCATAATTCAAGTTTATCTTCAACTCCCTCTCTAGTATTATCAACAAGAAGAATATCATCAGCAAAAAGCATACACCAAAGTACAACTTGAAAATGTCTAGTGAGAACATCCGTATGACTAAAGCAAAAAGATATGGGCTTAAGGCGTATCCATGATGTAATCCAACTGAAATATGAAAATATCTTGTCAAACCACCTTGTGTGATGTAATACAATGACGATGACACCAGAATTGCTTATATGAAATTAATTAAGTGTGAACATAGCGTAGCTAAACATAAATGGATGTGTTTTCAAGATAGATTTTTAGAAAATTTCAGGCAAAGGACTAAGTAATGACAAGTGATTACAATTGAAATTAATAGGAGACTTGCAAAACTACATCAACAAAGAAATGAGTAGAGCTAATGGCATGTTTAACAAAATTCACAGTTTAAAATTTAGATCATTCGTCTTGGGATCCCTCACTCACACTCTTAAGTGATAGGCTTAGCGGATAAAGGTTGCAAGCAAGCTTAGGGATGCCACTAGAAGGCACGTGATGCCGAGGGGACTAGTCGCTGGGGAAGGAGCCGGAGTTGGATGAATGGGTGGTCGTCTAGTGAGAGCCCACGGTACTCGGGGTTGTTGGAGCTCGATCGTCTCGACGAGGCAGTAGAGGATTCAGTTGACGTATATTTCAACCGATTCGTCGTATTCCCAATCTGGCTTGTAGAAAGGAGAGAGGAGAATGTCAATCTCTCCTTAGGCGTTGTAAGCAAAATCATGATCAACTTCCGGATCATCCATGCATGATCACAGAAGGGTTTGGAATGATGTAGTGGTGTTGTGGTGGGGAGAGTAGAAGTAGAGAAGCCACCACTTAGGAGAGGTATCCAAGAGGAGGGAGGCGGGTGGGATCTCGGGTAGGAGGAGGTGGAGAGGGGAGGGGAGACTAGATCTAGGTTAGGGTTTGGAGTAATTATGAGTAATCTGAAATTAATTTCAGATTAAGTGAAATTGGAGGGAAAGAATTTGAATTTTGAATTCAAATTCCGAATTGGGTTGGGGAGATTAAGAGGGAAAAACAAGTGTAGCCCATGTATGGGGCTGGCGGCATCATGAGGGTGAGGGTTTGTGGGGAGGAATTTAAGAGCTTCCAAAACAAGCTATATAAATTAGGAAAGGAGTTGTCATATCCAACCTAATTGAAATTCAATTTGGATTGAGATTCAGTCACCTTCCTAATTTGGAATTCCCAAATAAGGAAGGTATTTGAAATTTGAATTTCAAATAATTAGAATAATTTTTTGTCTCCCTTGGCTTAATTTAGGGAAGCAATTAAGGTGATGGAAATCAGCCCCATGATGGAGATGAGGGAGCAGACCGGCGGCATGGGAGGGGAGAGAGGGAGAAGATGGCTCAGGTAGGGGAAGGGATGTCTTGGGCCGGTGGTTGGAGGTGAGGTTTAGTGGTGGTGTGGGTACAAGGAATGGAGGTGGGGATGAGCCGTCGGGTAGGGAGGAAGGAGGGGAGCTCGTGTAGGGAAAATTGGGGAAGAAGGAGAAGAGATAGGGGAAAAAATCAAGAGCTCACTCAGAGGGGCAGTTGGATACTACAATTGAGCCTCTCCTAAACTCCACCACTCTATCTAGAACTCACAAAGAGATCCAAAAATAAAAGCTGAAATTTCATATCAATATCCATTAACCATTATAAAGCTAAGAGACCCTAATATATAGGCCTCAATACAAGAAAAGCAAAAAGACACAATTGCCCTCAAGGCTACAATAGCGAAGCACTACCCAAAGGGGTAAACTAGGAAAAATAGAAAATGTGACAATAAAGAAAATACAAAATATTTCAAAAGTAAAGACTCTAGATCGCAGCCGTCGATCTACGACTCTGACGACGGTACACATGTCGAAATCTCTAATTGATGTCCTCATCATTCTCCCTAGGTGGGAGAGAACTCGACTCCGTCGAGTAAGTATCCCTGGAACTCTCGTACCACTCCAGTAGGTCAGAGTCCAATCTCTACAGCTCATCCTGGTCGATCCATGTGTTCTCTGTCTCCAACTTACCTGCCCATTGAACTTGGTACCTTTGGCTACCACCATCTTTAGTGGAAATAATTTCATCGCTAAGTATTGCCTCAATCTTCTCCGCAGTGGATAAAGTGGGAATGTTTGGGAGTGGAGGTAGGCCGGGGTTCTCACCATGTAGGGTCACACAAGGCTCGGTATGAAGTGGATTAGTGGGGTTAAACTCTGGACCCTCAAAAGCTACAAGATATTCGATGTTAAACGTAGGATGAATGTTAAAACCCTCGGGAAGGTCTAGCACATAAGCATTACTATTTATTTTGAATGTTATTTTAAAATGTCCTGCGCTACTCGCATGTAATTTCTTAACGGACCCTTACGGGAACCGCTTCGGACGAATCTGAACCATTACAAAGTCTCCAACTTCAAATTCTTTAAATCGTTTCTTGAGGTCCGCTTTACATTTATAGTTAGCATTGCTTTGTTCAATCTTTTTTATTAATTTTCTTATGCAATTCTTGTAGATGTGATGCAAATACATATGTTGACTCAAATGTTCAAGAATTAGGACCCATGGGGATTAAATCTATTGTCTGTCAAGGTTGGTATCCGTACACAATTTCAGCTAGACTCGGACTCGTGGTTCGGTAAATGAAATTGTTATAAGCAAAACTCGGCAATAGGCAACTTAGAATCTCAATCTCTAATGTGTTCACCTATCAAGGTCCTAAGGAGGTTACCCAAGCTCCTATTTACAACTTATGTTTGACCATCTATCTGAGGGTGGAAAGCGGTGGAGAATTGAAGTTTAGTGCCCATTTTGAACAATAACGTCTTCCAAAAAAAACTAGTGAATTTTGTGTCTCGATCCGTCACAATGGTTTTAGGTAATCCATAAAGTCTGACAATTTCATCAAAATATAATTTGGCGATCCTAGAAGCATCAAACGTTTTCGAACAAGGGAGGAAGTGCGCCATCTTGAAAAACCTATCCACAAACACACACACATAATCGTGTTTTCTAACAGTCTTGGGTAGACCGTGAATGAAATTCATACTCACATCTTGTCAGGGACAGTTGGGTACAGGGAGTGGTGTATAAAGGCCAATGCTTTATTTTCTTTGCTTGTCCAACTGACAGGTGTAACACCATTTTCAATAATCTGCTAACATCCTGCTTAAAGCTCGGCCAATAAAATCGATTTTCAATAGCAGCGATTGTTTTGGTTTGACCGAAGTGCCCAGCTAAACCACCATGTAGTTCCCAAACTAGAAATTCACAGAGTGATGTATTGGGAATACAGAGTTTCTGGGATTTAAAGAAATATCCGTCTTCCACTAGGAAATCATCAATGACCCGCTCTTTACCCGTTATTAAAAGTACATATGTTTCTTTAAAATCGGGGCAATCCTTATAATCTTCTTTAATGCACTCAAATCCAATTACTTTGGTCCTCATCTCACGAGTAACCATCCTACAGCTTAAAGCATCGGCTGCTTTATTTTTGGATCTTGCTTATGTCTGATGGTGTATGTATATTCTTGCAAGAATTCAACCCATGTATTGTGTCGGACATTAAGCTTCTTCTGAGAGTTAATATATTGTAATGCATCATGACCCGAAAAGAAGATGAATTCTTGTGGAAGAAGGTAATGTCTCCAATACTTAAGGGATTGAATGATCGCGTAAAACTCCTTATCGTAAGTCGAGTATCGTTGTCAGATATCATTCAACTTCTCACTAAAATAGGCAACAGGGTGCTCCTCTTGTGACAAAACTCCTCCTATACCAATACCAGACGCGTCACAGGTTATTTCAAAGACTTTAGAAAAATCAGTAAGACACATAACTGGTGCCTCGACCATTCTCTTTTTGATCTCCTCAAATGCTTTAGTGGTAGAGGAAGTCCAATTGAATTCTCCCTTCTTTAGGTAGTCGGTTATGTGTTCCACTATCGTGCTAAAATTCCTAATAAACCTTCGATAAATGTGACCAATCCATAAAAGCTCCAAACATCACTGATATTTCTTGATTCAGGCCACTCGTTAATCGCTCAAACTTTCTTGGGGTCAGCTGATATTCCTTGAGAGGATATGATAAATTCGAGAAAAGTGATACGGTCAGTGAGGAACATACACTTCTTTGGATTTGCATACAATTATTCTTTTCTCAAAACTTCACAAACTTGCTTCAGATGATTTAAGTGATGATCCAACAAACTACTATAGATTAAAATGTCATCAAAATAGACCACAACAAATTTTCCTAAGAATGGGAGGGCGCAAAACTTGAGTCATAACTCTCATGAACGTACTAGGCGTGTTACTAAGGTCAAACAGCATAATCATTCATTCATACAACCCATCTTTAGTTTTGAATGCCGTTTTCCATTCATCCACATGTCATCCAAGATCGATCTTAGAAAAAAGGGTTGCTCCGGTCATCATATCCAACATGTCATCCAAGCGAGGAATGGAAAAATGATACTTCACAGTAATCTTGTTGATAGCGCTACTATCAACACACATCCTCCAAGAGCCATCCTTTTTGGGAGTTAGAAGTACGGGGACAACACATGGGCTTATGCTTTCTTTGATAATCCCCTTTGGAGTAGATCATCAACTTGCTCTTTTAACTTGGCGTGCTCCCCCGGGTTCATACGATAGTGGGGAAGGTTGGGCAGTGAGGCTCCGAGTACGAGGTCTATAGCGTATTGGATGTCTCGCAGAGGGGGTAACTGGTTTGGAAGATCTTCGGGGAAAACATCAGCAAATGTCTCAATGAGTGGTTGGACCTCCTCCGGAATGGGCTCTCCTAGCTCTTCATTTGTTTCCCGGGCCACTAAGGCGTACATGGGAGCTCCTTGGTTAAACTCATCTTCCACTTCCTTCACAGTCAAAAGGTGTAATCCTTTGTTTGGTTTGACGAGGGTAGGTTTAACTTCCGTTTTATGGGATTTTGGTTGGGAGGGAATAAGCTTGATCTTCTTGTCGTTATGCTCAAAACGCAGGTGTTTGTTCTCCCATAAATATGGACATTGTTGTCAAATACCACGGGCGATCGAGGATAATCTAACCCACATCCATAGTCAATACATCGCACCAAATCTTCTCTTGATATCCAACTAACTCTATGGGAATAAGGCTCATATCCTTAATTTCTATGGTAGTCGAGTTAATCCAAGCAACCTTATACAGGTCAGGGTGGGGTGTCATCTTTAAGTTAAACTTGGATATCATAGATGAAGAGACTGCATTTATACAACTTCCACTGTTGATGATAACTTTGTAGTTCTTGGCTTTTATCTTAGTAAAGGTGTGAAAAATTGAAGTCCTTCGCCAATCATCACTAGGTTTAGGTTGGGACAACGCACATCTAACGACTTGTAGATCAACAGGATTTTCATTGTAGAAGAAGTCCTCTTCATCGTCAACATGATGGGTTAAGTCAGTTTCAGGTTCTTCCTTTTCTTCTTCAACCTCTTCGATTATGGTGACCTTGTACGGCTTGAACATTGTGAAGCAATGTGTCCATAACCATGGCACCTATAGCACTTGGTTCCAGAGGTGGCTTTGGGAATGTCACGTTCAGGGTTTTTACCTTTAGAGTTAGGACGAGGTTGGGGTTGACCGGCAGGGGATCGACTAATCATAGGGCCAGCGGGTTAGTTTTGGGGTTGACGGAAGAAGCTCTATAAGGGGTTAGGCAGGAATCAAGATGTTTAGAATGGGAATGGGTCCTAGATTCTTCTGAGGTCAAGCACTAAACTGCAGGCTGCTTCTAAAATGTCAACTCCTCTGGCAAAAAGTTCGTTTCAGAGATCTTCCCTAAGTCGGCTCTAAACATAGAAAGGATTTGGGTAGGGGTAGTGGTCTCTTCTCCGCTGCAACGGATCATATAGTCATCAAATGCGGAGATATACTCTTTCACAGGTCTACTCCCTTGGGTTAGCCTATTCCATCTATCTAAGAGCTTGGTATAGTAAGGAGGGATATATTTTCTCTTGACCTTTTGCTTCAGAGTTCGCCAATCGGTGATGGGGTGTTCACCTCAAGCTTCGTGCATGTTCTCCATATTTGTCCAATATTGGTTAGTTCGACCTGTGAGCTTCATCTCAGCGAACCTAACTTTCTTAGCTTCAGAGATACTATACCATTTGAAACAACTATCTAACCCTTTAGTGTTTTAAAAAATATTGGGGAAAAAAAATTATCTAACCCTTTGAGCCAATCCAAGAAGACTTGTGGGTCAAGGGTATCATCATAGGAAGGGGCATCTACTCGGATGTTTTTAAGTAATTGGGTGTCGTTATCTCTCCAAATGGGGTCATGTCTTACGGGATCCTGATTGGGTCTAAGGTTATGACAATAGTGACCCCGAGGTGGCCCATAATCAGTTCGGGTTTCACCACCATAAGGTGAATGCGGTCTAGAAGGTGTGTAAATCGCGGGGTGTCCTAGCAGCTCAATGTTATCGAGTCGCTCACCCGTTTGGCGTCTAAAGTCGGCTAAGTCGGTCTGGGTGTTCCTAATTAGTAACCGTCCCAAGTTGACCCACTATAAGGTCTAGAATCGCCTGAATATTTTCTGGATCCATGGGTAGGTGCTAGGGGACGCTAGGAGATGTAACGGGGTAAGGGACAACACCAGACACTAAGATAATATGCTCCTAATGCCTCTAAATGATGCAGGAATGATCAGGACAACAAGCTACAACAAAGACCTAAGTTGTCTAAGTGTTTTGGAAGGTTTCAAGAGTGTGGACAACACCCAAACACTAGCTTAGACTCACCTAAAGGCCACTAATTGGTGCAGGAATTTTTTTGGACAACAAGACTAACAAGTGTTTTAAAAATTTCTATGTGGTAATGAGCATGCAATGACACTTAAAATTGAAGATAAAATTCCCTAAGACGGCTTCTAGCATGCATAGCCTATGCTAACCATGCTCTAATACCAAATATGATGTAATATTTTGAGGATGAAACAAGAATTGCTTATACGAAATTAATTAAGTGTAAACGTGGCATAGCTAAACATAAATGGATGCATTTTCAAGATAGATTTTTAGAAAATTCCAGGGGAAGAACCAAGTAATGGCAAGTGATTACAATTGAAATTAATAGGAGACTTGCAAACTACATCAACAATAAATGAGTGGAACAAATGGCATGTTTAACAACATCCACAATTTAAAATTTAGATCATTCACCTTGGGATCCCTCACTCACACTCTTAAGTGATAGTCTTAGCGGATGAAGGTTGAAAGCAAGCTTAGGGATGCCACTAGAAGGCACGTGATGCCGAGGGGACTAGTCGTCGGGGAAGGAGCCGGAATTGGAGGAACGGGTGGTCGTCCGGTGAGAGCCCACGGTACTTGGGGTTGTTGGAGCTCGATCGTCTCGGCGAGGCAGTAGAGGATTCAGTTGACGTATCTTTCCACCGATTCGTCGTATTCCCAATCTGGCTCGTAGAAAGGAGAGAGGAGAATGTCGATATCTCCTTGGGCATTGTAAGCAAAACCGTGATCCAGATCGGCCATGCATGATCACGGAATGGTTTGGAATGATGTAGTGGTGTTGTGGTGGTGGGAGTAGAAGTGGAGAAGTCACCACTTATGAGAGTTGGCCAAGAGGAGGGAGGCGGGTGGGATCTCGGATAGGAAGTGGAGAGGGGAGGGGCGACTAGATCTAGGTTAGGGTTTGGAGTAATTATGAGTAATCTGAAATTAATTTCAGAAATCGGAGGGAAAAATTTTTGAATTTTGAATTTAAATTCCAAATTGGGTTGGGAAGATTAAGAGGGAAAAACAAGAGTGGAGCCCATGCATGGGGCTGACAACATCATGAGAGGGAGGGTTTGTGGGGGAGGAATTTAAGAACTTCCAAAACAAGCTATGTAAATTAGGAAAGGAGTTGTCATATCCAACCTAATTGAAATTCAATTTGGATTGAGATTCAGTCACATTCCTAATTTGGAATTCCCAAATAAAGAAGGTATTTGAAATTCGAAATTTGAATTTCAAATAATTAAAATAATTTTCCCTCTCCCTTGGCTTAATTTAGGGAAGCAATTAAGGTGATGGAAATCAACCCCATGATGGAGATGAGGGAGTAGGCCGGCGGCATGGGAGGGGAGAGGGATGAGATGGCTTGGGTGGGGGAAGGGAGGTCTTGGGCCAGCGGTTGGATGTAAGGTTTAGTGGTGGTGTGGGTGCAAGAAGTGGAGGTGGGGATGAGCCGTCGGGTAGGGAGGAAGGAGGGGAGCTTGGATAGGGAAAATTGGGGAAAAAAGGAGAAGAGATAGAGGGAAAAATCAAGAGCTCACCCACAAGTGCCTGTTGGGTACTACGATTGAGCCTCTCCTAGACTCCACTCTATCTAGAACTCACAAAAAGATCCAAAAGCAAAAGCTGAAATTTCATATCAATATCCATTAACCATTACAAAGCTAAGAAACCCTAATATATAGGCCTCAATACAAGAAAAGCAGAAATACACAATTTGATGAGGACATCAGATTTCGACACGTGTACCATCGCCGGAGATGCAGATTGACGGCTACGAACCAGAGCCTCTATTCTTGATTTATTTGCATTTTAATTATGCTTGTATTTCTTTTTTTCTAGTTTGCCCCTATGGGCATTGAGTCGCTTATGTAGCCCTAAGGGCATTTGTGTCATTTCAGTTTTTTTCTTTATTTTGGCCTACTTATATGAGGCCTCATGCATTGTAATAGTTAGTTGATGAATTATTGAATGAATTTCTCTTTTGATCTCCTTATGAGTTCGTGAACCTTCCAAGCTCTCTTTGTGAGTTCTTGAGGATGAGGCGCTTGTAGATCTATTTGTGAGTTCTATTGGAGGTGTTGTGCAAGGTTGGTAGATTTGGCAACTTCTCTCTCTCTCGGAACTCAAATTTCTTTTCCCCACCTAGCCGAAATTCTCCTCCTCCCCAAAATCCCCTTGTCGCCGCCCCTACTGAACCGTCCAAAATCTGAGATTTAATTCAGATTTTAATTAAATCCTTGATTAGTGTTGTGGTCCACACTCTACTTATGATAATAGTGCTCTTCCCTATCTCTATGTGGCCAGCCCCCTTTACTGGGCTTCTCTCTCTACTAAATTAATTCCTATTCTCCACCAATTCAGCCCCATTAATTACCCATTGCCCCCCCCCCCCCCCCCCCCCAATCCTCTATTGGAATTAATTTGAAATCTTCAAATTAATCCCCTCCCACCCAGTAAAACCTGAAATAATTTGAGATTTTTCTGTTTTTATTTCTTGGTGCCTCTCTCTAGCCAATCCCCTCAAGCACCCAAGCCGACCCAACCCTCCCTCCTCCAAGCCGCCACCTCCTCTTTCCCTCTTCCCCCTTTGGGTGCTCCTTCAACTCCCGGCAAGGATGCATGGCGGATCCCGAAGTTGATCACGGATTCATACTCGACGCCCACGGAGACATCCACATCGTTCGATCACCATTCTTCGATGTCGAGTTTGGTTTTGACGACATCGTTAAAGATTACTTGAACTGAATCCTCCCCCATCTCGTGGACATCCTTGACAATCAATTCTTGGACTACGAGTGAACCATCAACAGCCATCCACCCGTTTCCCCAACTCCCATTTCTTCCCCGACGACTAGTCCTCTCGGCATCACTTGCATAATAATGATATCTCTATGTGTGCTTACGATCCTCTTCCGCTAGCCTCCACTTTCAAGAATTGATTACATGATCTCAAGGTGAAGGATCTAGATTTTAACTGTGAGGCTATGTTTTAGTTGGCTATTTGCATTACCTAAATTTTTTGTTATTAATTTTGCAAGTCCTCGTAAATCTCAATTGTGATCTATTGCTATTGTGTTATCTTTCATGCTATTTTCTAAAACCACTATTTGAGGAAGCTAGTTTTATGGGCAGTACGCAAAGTTCATAACCTTTATTAATCTCTTAAATTGCAATTCTTGCATCCGCATTTAGATTCACATCACAATTGCCCTTGAGGCTACAATAGTGACTCACTACCCAAAGGAGTAAACTAGGAAAAATAGAAAATGCGACAATAAAGAAAATACAAAATATATCAAAAGTAAAAACTCTGGATCGCAGCCGTCGATCTACGACTCCGATGACGGTACACATGTTGAAATCTGTGACTGATATCCTCATTGTGTTTGATGAAAGCAACTTACTACTACAAAAAAATTTTAAAGCAATGACTAGACAAAAATTACAATTACAATCGGAAAAACAAAGCAATAAGAAAGCTATTCCAAACGAAGCCTTAATTTGACTAGAATTTAAGATTTGCATGAATAAACAAAGAATAAATCCAATCAAATATAATTGATAAATCTCAAATTTATAGATTATAAAGCACTTTTAAACTAATATTATATGTAAAATAAAATCAAACCATCACAAATCTAGAAAGGAAGGATGTTTATGTGAAGTGCAGATTCCAGTTGTCAGTATGAAGCATACAAAAACATGCATATAAATGATTTATGAAGGCTCCAACCCCAAACAAAGCTGTTTTTTATCAAGCTTATTCTAGAAATCAACAAAGAATTCTACCAGGCACAATGGCACCTATAGACTTACACTGATCTGCTAGAGAACAAGTTCGCCTGATGCAAGGGAAAACACTCATTTCAATCAGTCCAACCATTTCTCAGCTTGAGAAAACTATCTTATAAGCATATAAATTGTTTACCGAACACCATTTCTCTAAGCTGAGAATTCAAATGGTTGTGGGGGTTGAGGCTCCTCATCTACAGCCATTGCAGAAGAAGCTGAATTCTGCTGAGGATTTGCAGAGGTTGCATTTGCAGAGGGTGCATCAGTAAGAACAATAACCTCAGCTTCTGCTGGTTGAAGATCCCTCAATAGAACAAAACCAGAAGGTGCAAGTTTCACTGGTACATATCTGCTTCCCTCCAGGAATCTGATGTGTTTTTCTTGCGCAGGTAGAACCCTCGCTGGATTTGTCAATAATTCAAAGGATTGCTCGGACTCTATCTTCTTTTCTATAGCATTTCCACCCTGAAAGTTAAGGGAAAAAAATATTATAACAAGCTAAAGAAATGGGAACACGTGCAACAAGACTGGAGGCTCATTCATATTTTATTGCACGATAGAGAGCATGCAATCAGCTTATATAAAGAAAAGTAAAACAGAAAACATTCAATAATTTATGTATAGAATAAATGAATCAGACGATATTATCAATCAGGAATTTTTGTCTCCGGATTAAATAGTAAAAAGGCCAATATTTAGTTCTTTTTATTTCCATTCAAAAAATACAATCATGCTTTATGAAGGTAAAAAAAGTCTAAACTTCCGAATATAGCCAATTACCAATAAAGACAGATCATTGGGAAGGAGGGCTCTATGAGAACATAGACAATCATTAATAATTAGTGAGACACTACTGGATTCAGGTTGCGCCAGATGCAACAATCTCATCTCCTCTCATATGGGCCAAGTAAGGTTGTCTGCTCCCAGCCATTTTAGAGTGCCGAAACAAAATTGAGCATATCAGTTCAATCTTGAACCAATCCAGTATCAACTCAAAGACCACATTGAAACACAATGGAACATATCAAGATCGGAGCATGGCTCAATTCTTTTTTTATTTTTTCCAAGCCAAAAGGAAGTTTGGCTGATTTAATTCATATTAAACTGATACATCTTGGAAGTAAAAACAGCGAAATAAACAAGTAAAAACTGCAGGAATACGAAGATAGGGGGCTGATTTTTTATTATATCTTCAATAAGAAAAAAAAGGTACAAGTGATCTACTCTTTGAGAGATAGACCAGCTCTCCCACAAACCTAGACGCCGCTAAGAATAACTCCTAAGAAAATTACAACAAATATAAATCACCTCCATAAAATAAAATAACATAATTATCCTTAAATAAACCATCATATTTCCCTCCCAAAACCGAATTCAAATTAGCCATCTTTTCCTTAATAAAACCTTCCTAATTCCCTCCCAAATCTATTCAAATCTGCCATCTTTCCCTAAATAAAACCTTCCTAATTCCCTCCCCAATTTAAATTCAAATAAGTCATCTTTCACTAAATTAACTTTTCTAATAATTTCTCCCTTGATTTCTCCTATTTACATAGTGAATATTAACTCCCCTGGGCCCCATAAGATGGGCCCCCCTGGCACATCATATGGCCCCCATATGACTTCGTACTCCGGCTAATCCTTCCATCATATAAGTACATCCTGAACAATAAAATCAGAATGTTGAGAACAAATTGACAACTTTTTGTTAAAGAGAACAACATATACGATGCACTTGTGCATAATAGACTCAGCTGGGGCATCATCATGATTAAAATTACAAAAGAGCTCTCTAGCATCTCTGGCCTGCTAGTTTCTGCTGCTTTTTTTTCCTTGGCTTCTTCAGTCACAACCTCTATTAAATCAGTGATAGCAATCCTTTCGAAACCATCTGGGCCAAAACAATCTAGACGAAGCAAGTCAGTTGTACAGAAGAACCCGTGATCTTCTTCACATAAATCACCAAGATCATTACCTTCAACTATATGTTTGTCAAATCTTACAACAATTTTGGATGATTCATTTCCTTCAAATGTAAGAATTACTTTAAAGCGAAAGCTATAATGTGGACGTCTCTGAGCTGGAAAAGGTACTCTGGAAGAACGCAACGTACCTACATATTTTACTCTATCACCTTCTTTGAATGTGCAATTCTTTCAAAAAGTTGTTGACTCCTGCTTTGGAAAAGAATGGCAATTTAAACTAGATGCTCCCACAATATCAACTCCCACACTAGAAGCTGATCTTATAACATAAAAAGTGTCAGCTAATGTAAATTTCTACTTAAGCAAATTTGCCTGACTTCTCATTATCAAGAAGTTCTTGGTCCAATTTATTTGCAGCGAAATTACTAAGATTCTTCAAATCACTTCCAGAATAACCTTTTGTTGCACTAGTTAACTCGTCAAATCTAAAGTTAGGGTCAAGGTTTTCTTGAGACATACATATCATTAAGATTTTTATACGGTTTCAGCATCCTGAAGGTCTGCATATGTCTTATTTCATTTCACATTCTTCTTTTTGCTTCATGTTCAAAGGCACCACCACGTGCACCAAGTAAGTTGACAAACTCATTTACGAAAATAATAACAGGCTCTAGCCGAGATGCAAAAGAAAAGAGTGTTGTGGTGAGTTTCTCAACCTCGCCAAACCACTTCGATGTAAGAGCAAACCTAGTTATATTGATAAAATTTTCTCTAGCTTCAGTTGCAAGGGCTTTTGTAAGATATGTTCCCGATGAGCTAAAGAGCAAAATTCCTTGTGAAAAAAGCTCAGGCTCATAGGAAGCATCACAAGTTCATTTCAAGTTCTATTTACATCTTCTAGAGCACCAACATCATTAAACTTGACCATTATTTCATCTAAGGGCACAACTGCTAAAAAAAATTTGCTTTCATGCTCATGTTTCACAAAATTCTTTATGTTCACTAAGGCCTTCGTTGCACGCACGCACGCACCCCCGTATGTCTCCCACACTAACACGCACACGCGCGCAGGCACACACAAAATCGTGCCTTTATCCCACTATGTGAGGTCAGCCACATGAATCCTTTTTCTCCATTGTGCCCTGTTAAAAGAGAAATTCTCGTTTAAATCTAATAAAGAAAGGTCATTTCTATTATATTCGAACAAAGTCTTTTTAGATCTACATCTACCTTTGTTAACATAAACCAAATCTAATACATCTACTTTCCTAACCGGGTCATCGAAAGGCCGTCGTTTTATTTGACCAAACCATCTAAGGCAACTCTCTCTAATCTTATCTTCCATTGGAACTACTCCAACCTTTTCATGTATATGCTCATTTCGTATCTTGTCTCTAAGAGTAAAGTCACTAATCCACCTGAACATCCTCATCTCTGTAACACTTAACTTAATATTATGCTTCTCTTTTAATAGACAACATTCTGCACCATAAAGCATTGCAGATCTAATCACCATCTTATAAAACTTTCCCTTAAGTTTAAGGGGGACTTTTCTATCACACAACAAGCCCGATGCATTCCTTCACTTTAACCATCCAACTAGAATTCTACTAATAATATCCCTATCTATTTCACCATCACTCTTAAACCCAAGATATCTAAAACATGTACTCTTATTAATGACTTGGTCCCCCAAAGACACAATTCCCCCACTAGATCTATTATTACTAAGATTACACTCCATATATTCAGTTTTAGATCTACTCAAATGAAAGCCTTTAGATTTTAAAGTTAACCTCTATAATTCAAGTTTACCTTCAAATCCCTCTCTAGTCTTATCAACAAGGAAAATATCATCAGCAATAAAAGTAATGCATATAAATTAAATGAAATAAATAGAATAAACTTATAAAGCAATAGCAATGATTATTTGAGTGAAAGAAGTCATAGAACACGCTCCCGCCATTTGGTGTCATGGAAGCCAATGGGTTCAAAAAATTTTCATCATTTGGCGTCGTAAACTTCGGCTCTATAAATTATAGAAGAGAGGGAGAAGGATTGAGACCGAGAGAGATTGAGCAACCGAAAGAGGGAGATGAGTAAGAACAAGTGAGAGGTAAACTTTCGCTTTTTATTAATTTTAGTAGAAAATGTAATAACCAATGAATAGAAATTTAATATATATATATATATATATATATATATATATATATATATATATATATATATATATATATATATATATATATATATATATATATATATATATATATATATATATATATATATATAGTTTATTAAAATTTGGATTGAGAAGAAAAGAATAAAAGATAATTAATATAAATAGAAGAGTATACGAGATTTCAACAACAACAATAACAACATCATACATTTATCTCACTACGTGGGGTCAACTACATGAATCATTTTTTTCTCCATTGTATCATGTTAATGGTCAAATTCTCATTTAAATCTAATAAAGAAATATCATTTATAATATTTTCTAACCAAGTCTTTTTAGGTCTACCTCTACCCTTAACATAAGCCGAATCTAATCAATCTTTTTTTTTTTTTTTTTATCCGAATCTTCAATCTACTCTCATACAACGTTTTTAAAGGCAAAATTGGGAGTCGAGGCGTTTTGGCTAAGCGATGCATAAGCCTCGAGGCGGATCGAGTCGTAAGCCTAAAAAATTATAAAAAAAAAAAGTAATTTAAAATTATGAATAATGACAAAAAATAATAAAATATTATGTCAATTGTGAATTTGATGATTTGTTCTAAGATAATATTAGTATATTACTGAGAAAGAAGATTTAAAATAAACTCACTTAAAAATAAAATATCCCTTTAGGATCAAGACCCAATGCAGACTCATCATCACTTTGATTTTCTTCAGAAGAATCTTTATAATTAATGTCAAAGTCAACATCAAACTCTTCTTCATCTATAATATTTTTTTCTTTATCCCCTATATCAGTTAATATTTCATTAGCTCTATAATAAAGCAATAATAGCATAAAAAATAATTCATTATATTTAAAAATACCTTTGAATCTTTTTGAAGCTCCAATCTCACTTTGTTTCTTTCTTTTATATACAATAATTGTGCATCATTTACAAAGCTTGAAGCATCCACTGATTTGAGAAAAACTGTTCCATGGATTGTTTACCAAGAAATTAATAATACTTCTATGTCGAATATCTGACCAACCATCTGACATTATTGTGACTCCTATCTCAATCCAAGTCTTCTTAACATCATCCATCATTTCTGAAGTTGTTTTGACCTCCTTATTCAACATCCAAGTCCTCAGTTTATACATGCTTTGAAGTTGTAGTCCTCTTCCATAGCTTCCAACATATCGTAACATATTGATGCATGGCGGGCTCCTAACAACATTAAATGGAATCCCATTTTCATAGATGAATCTGGCGATATCCAAACAAACTCTGTTCCTGAGTTCTTTTGTAGCAATAGGAGGCTGAAGATCCTGAATGTTTATGTTATCCTTGTCATCAATATTTATCATAAATCTATCCATAGGACCCCGAGTGCCTCGGTTAGAAGAAACTAGATGGCTTCTACTACTGGAACCTTCATGCTGTGATCCATAGTAAGAAGAGTTTCCTATCATCTCTTCCATATTTCTTTGTGTGACCTCCTTTGTGGTGGCAAACTTCTTTAAATAATTTGTACAATCTTTTTTCACCTCATCAGGTACTTTTGCACATGATCCCACATTGACATGAGTGCATGCTAGATGATCCTTCAACCTCTTGACGCCACCAGTTATGTGTTTCTCACAGAAATTACATTTCATATAAACATATCCCTTCTTTGCACCTTCGCCTGACACTTCAACTTGAGTTCCATATTTCCATGCAGGATCTTTCCTTCTTGTGCCACTAGTCATTCTAATAATTTATAGAAATAAACAATCAACATCAAATATGACAGATTTTAATAATTCTTTGTATTACCAATAATAAGACAACATGAATACAACAATATACCGGTCTGCCGGGGGTCCAAGGAGGCGATGCCCCCTGGCGGGAAACAAAATTTTATTATAAGAGTAATTTTGAAATTCTGCTTGTTGTATATGCTTAATAGCGAGCGATACCTAGTGGTACCGAGCATGTACCGCTCAATACCGAGCATGTACCTAGCGATACCGAGTATGTACTGAGCGGTACCGAACATTTACGGAGCGGTACTGAGCATGTACCACCTCGCCACCGAGCATGTACTGAGCGGACGAATGAAAGAAAGTTGAATCAAGAGTTATTCAAGCTTTCGTTACTGAACGTCAAAGTCAAGGCCCACAACACCGCTCACCTACTCTTCCGACCTAACCGAGGTCTGAGCATTTCCTGCACTCACAACTTCGGCTTCGTTTCCTACTTTCAAAACAGTTATTGCTAATGGCTTGGTTTCCTACGTCGTCTCCTTCCCTCACGGCTTCGTCTCTTTCCCTCAAGGCTTCGCCTCCAGTTCACCTATCAATTCTCACAGGACGCCCTAATCCTATACGCTAATACGCGAACACGAATTGACTGTGTCGTATTTACATATATACCGAAGAAAAAATTTTGAGGCGGTGCCTCATACTGCCTCGAGGCGTTACGCTCTGATACGTACGCCTCGTGCGAAAAAATCGTAGGCTTCGCTGGATGGTTCGAGGTGTAAGCCCCGATACGCATGACTTCCGCCTCGGCTTGAGGCGCGACTCAATACGAATGCCTCGTCCTCTTTTTTAATGGTTGCTCTCATAACTGGGTCATTGGAAGGCCTCCATTTTATGAGACCAAACCTTCTAAAGTGACTCTAATATTATACTCCACTGGAGCTACTCTAATCTTTTCACATATATGCTCCTTTCATATCATGCTTCTACGAGTAAAGTCACTCATCCAACTGGGCATCCTCATCTCTGCAACACTTAACGTAATATTATGCTTCTCATTTAATGGCCAACATTCTACACCATAAAGCATTACAGGTCTCACCACCATTTTCTAGAATTTTCCCTTACGTTTCAAGGGGACTTTTCCATCACACAACAAGCCCGATACATTCCTCCACTTCAACCATCCAACTTGAATTTTACTAATAATATCCTCATCTATTTCACTATCACTCTGAACAATAGACCCAAAATATATAAAACGTGTACTCTTATTAATGACATGATCGTCCAAAATCACAATCCCCCTACTAGATTTATTACTACTAACCAATATTTAGTGTTAGATCTACTCAAATGAAAACCTTTAGACTCGAAGATTGACCTCCATAATTCAAGTTTACCTTCAACTCCCTCTCTAATCTTATCAACAAGAAAAGTATCATCAACAAAAAGCATAAACTAGGGTACAACCTCTTGCAAATATCTAGTGAGAACATCCATGACTAAAGCAAAAAGATATGGGCTTAAGGCTGATCCTTGATATAATCCAAGTGAAATAGAAAAAAACTTGGTCAAACCATCATGTGATGACTTGAATATAAGAATTATTAACCCCTTTCTTATGTAGAACTCTCCATAGCACTTCTCGTAGAACTTTATCATATATTTTCTCTAAATCAATAAATATCATATGAGGATCCTCCTTATTCTCTCTATAAGTCACCATCAAACCTCTCAAGAGTATATTAGATTTCAATAAATAAAAGTTTTGTTATAAATTGGAATATAAGAATAGCATATTTATGAGTTAAGTTAAGTTAATATAGAAAAATGATAGCTTAGTTAAGCTAATTAAAAATATGGGAGAAATTATATAAAAATAAATAAATATAAAAATTTATTTTAGAAAATGGTGATAATTAAATTTTCATCCATTTTAAATGATTAGCAATAAAGTTATAGAGCAGATAAATAAATGCTATCATTAAGCGATAAAATAAATTCTTTTAAAATTTAATTAAATAAAAGAATTCTTTAGGTACATTCAATAGCTAATTAGGGGGGGGGGAGAGAGAGAGAGAGAGAGAGAGAGAGAGAGAGAGAGAGAGAGAGGTAAAGTAAATTTCATATAAATTTATAGATACTAGCTCTTGTATTAATCTGTTCTTATAAGGAAATAATTTGTAGAAATAATGAGGATTTTATAAGATAGTAAGAGTTATTTTTGAACAAATAATAGCTAATTAAAGTGGGAAATTATTAGAATAATCTTACAAAATTAGACATAATTATAGGTGTTCAAAAAGCGGTGTCAGAGTAATAACAAGGGCTAAAAGATTAATCAGCTAAAGTCGAGGTGATAATAATATTTTCTTCTCCTAATTTATAGAAATAATATTTTCTTCTCCTACACATTATACATCAAATACTAATCATAGGTGTTATATTAATATTTTATGAATTAACTTTACTAAAGACAATTGATCATGCTGAACTAGAAGCTTTGAATTTTATATCCTAGAGATGCCACTTATCCTATGTCATGATGCTTACAATATATGAAATGATATGATTTATGTAGAATGCTTGCGTGTATGATGAATGATGGAGCACATCCCCTTATGGCATTGGTTGGGATGCAATGTGTCTGCATGCAAAAATGAAAAAGGTTATGAAAAAAAAAATTTAAAGAGTACCTTCATTGGTACTATATTAGACAATATCTCAAGTGTCGGTTGTATTATTTATAGAAAGAATAAAGATAAAATATATGTGACACGTACATATATATGTATAATATTGATGATCATTTATAAAAATTAATTTTAAATATAATTACTTTATATTTGAAATGAGCATGCATATTATTCCAAATATTTTGTATTCCAGTAATTTAGAAGCATGATATACTCACTGAGTTGGAACTTTATATTTATAAAATGCGTATCATAGGCATGATGCTCTTAGAGAAAGGTATTTATGGTATTTACTTTTAAATTTTGAGTTTTAGTGGCTCTTTCTATATATTGGAAAGAGATTGTTAGAAGAAAAAATGTAATCAACCATTCAATCGTCTGTTTTCATCTCGTTAATTGGTGTCTTCGAACCGTGTCGTGACACTTTCATTAACAATATTTCATTCTATAATAAATTTTAAAGTCATAGTTAAAGATTATTTATTTAGATGATTCATCTTCATTCCCTTTGATTTTTTAGTGTTGATTTTGAGGATCTTTCGACATCGGGAGAAGAGGATGTCAATCACCGCCTCGTTGGGCTTTGGGGTCAGCTTTAGTGTCGAGAGGGGAAAGGACGTTAGTTATTGGACTTTGGAGCTGACCATTGGCGACGAGAAAGGAGAGAAAGTTGGGATACAAGCATGCGAGAGTCAAACTTTGAAAACCAACGATTGGAAGTGCAGATCGATCAATGTAGATCCAAATCCTAATCAAGTGTGTGAGAATGGAAAAGTTTGGGTGGGAGGATTTGCAAGAGAAGTGCTAGAGAGGGAAATGAAAAATAGAAAAGTGAGTTTCTTAATAAAATATTAATTCAAATTTTATGACTTAAGTGTTAGACACGAGTGTTTGTTTTTTATTATTATTATTTTTAATTGAACACTTGACAACAATAACATAAAGCCTTTATCCCACTACTTGGGGCCGGCTAAATGAATCTTTTTTCTCCATTGTGATCTATTAAGAATCAAATTCTCATTTAAATTTAATAAAAAGATCATTTCTAATATTTTATAACCAAGTCATTTGAACACCTCTATCTTTCTTCACAAAGGTCAAATTCAATATATCTAAGGCAACTCTCTCTAATCTTATCTGCCACTGGAGCTACCCAACCTTTCATGTACATACTTGTTCTGCAGTATGTCTCTAAAAGTGAAGCCACTCATCAACCCGAGCATCTTCATCTTTGCAACATTGAACTTAACTTTATGCTATTCTTTTAATGGCCAACATTCTACGCCATAAAGCATTCCAAGCCTTACCACCATCTTATAGAAATTTACCTTCAAGTTTGAGGGGTACTTTTATATCGCATAATAAGCCTGATGCATTCCTCCTCTTCAACCATCCAATTTGAATTCTACTAATAATATCCCCATCAATTTCACCATCACTTTGAATAATAGAGACCTAAGATATATAGAACTTGTACTCTTATTAATGACTTGATCACCCAAAGTCACAATCCCTCTAGATCAATTATTACTAAAATTACACTCCAAGTATTCGATTTTAGATCTACTCAAATGAAAACATTTAAACTGTAAAGTTGACCTCCATAATTCAAGTTTTCCTTCAACTCCCTCTATATTCTTATCAACAAGAAGAATATCATTAGCAAAAAACATACGCTAAGGAACATTCTCTTGAAAATGTCTAGTAAGAACATTCATGACTAAAGCAAAAATGATATGAGCTTAAAGCTGATCCTTGATGTAATCAAACTGAAATTAAAAAAAAAAACTAGGTCAAACCAACTTGTATTTGAACACAAGTAATAGGAAAATTGGACGTTTGACAACTGTGTCAAATTTATATCAAACGTGTCCATGTCTGACATGTGTCGAACACTGCATACCTCTTAACATGAAGTGTCGGTGCATGATAGCTTCTAAATCAATGTTAAAATTTTCAAATATCTAAAAAATGGAATATATTGAGATCCACCATGCTATTAGTATACTACAAACTTCTTGTCATCCTTTCTAAAGAAAAATAGATGTTTCCTCCTAAAGCAAATTGCATCTTTTCTAAAAAATAAGGATTTCCTTGAAGCACAAAATAGACATTTCATAGAACCACATTACATAGAATCTCATCAACATAAAGCTAAGTAATAAAAACATTATATTGATACTCATACTACACCACAATGTGAACATCATTCTTAATCCAACCTCAAGCGTAAGGCTTTTGGTAGTGTATGCCAGACAACCATAAAGTTTGAAACAAATCAAAAGAAGGTTTTTGTTACTAACAGTGCCAAATCTTTGAATATGTCATTTCAAACATCACCTGTTGCACTCCTTCAAATTCTATTTCTCCCCTTTTAGGGTAGAAAAAGACTTCTTGGCTTCCTCCATTGGCGGCCTTTATTCTAAGTATAGTTTCAAGCACTTTGCATATAAATGACCATGAAACTAGTAGTGAGCACAATAAAGCCTTCCCTTTAGCCTTATGACTCACTTAGGCTATTCTTCTTTTTGGCCACTGCTTCGTGGAAATTTTTTGCTTTGTTGACTTTATTCTTCTCCTTCATAGCAATTGCTTAGAGCTAGCCTCGACAATGATCAACACTTGGGTAAGGTTTAATTCCCTTTAGAGACCTTCATTTAGTTATATAATAAATTTCATAACTAACATTTCTTGTAATGAGATGTTGAGTGGACAGGCCTATCACTTGAACTAAGTGGTATACTTTTGTACCAAGTATTCATATTTCTGCCTCAATTGTTTCCATCAAAGGTTGACAACTTCAGTTTGACATCCATGTAGATTTCTAACTAATTGGTCTTTCAATTTGCAAGTGGTTCCTCCATTCTAAACCAACATCATCAAGGATTGGAAGGCCCTTGCCACAACTAGTTGAGGGATTACCTTTTTCGGCTTTTTGTTTATGGAGAATTGATACCTCTAATTGAGCCAATTGCCCCACAATGTCTTCTAATACTCTTTCAGTTTTTGCAAACCTTGTATCATTCTCATTAAGGGGCTATTTGGTTTACTAAAAAAGGAATACAAAGTAAAATTGAACATAGTGTAAAAGGGATGTAGTATATTTGAAAATTTTAGAGTTGTTTGGATGAGAATAAAATAAATTCAAGTGATTTTTTTTTTGTTGATTTGAAGTGAAATGAATACAATATAAAGCTCAACGATAGTGGTAGTTGGTGACCATCAAGTGACTATGGTGGTGAGCTATGGTGACAACAACAGTGGTGGCCAACATGTGAAAACGGTGGCGGGCAATGGCCGATGGCCGAGACATGCGGTGACTAGCAGCCAGCTGGTGATGGCCGACGAAGGAGGCAGTGGCTAACAACAACTTGTGGCCGCAATGTGAATTTATAGTGTATTTAGAAATAAGCCAAATCTAACGATTTATAAATACATCAAAATTGAACTAGATGGTGAATTCCAAATTCATCAATGAATTACATTGCATTGAAATTCACCCAACCAAACACTTAAATTCTTAGCATGCAACCATTTGGAATGCATGCAGCTAACCAAACGATCCCTAAGTGAATTGTTATCTCCTTGCATGGTGATTAATTCTTCTACCCTGAAGACCAATTGAATATTGATGGTTCAAGTTTTTGCCATTCTATGTTACTTTCAATTTTAGGCCAAGGATCATGCTGATACCAATTTGATCCAAATATACCTTCCCTAGGATTGGTGCCCACAACTTTCAAGTGGATTTAAAAGAGTCCTTAGGTTCTTTGGAGTATGAAGTTGTGTCATCTACTTGTATTATAGGGTTGAGGGATTTATTATTCCCAACCTACAACAGCCCAAAGCAATATGAGATATCAAAATGTTTACCGTAAGTTTCAGAATAACCTACCATGTTGATCCATTAATGAAATGGAATAGACCCGCCATAAATGACTAGGTATCTATCCAATAACGATTAGCATATATGAAATTGTAGCCTTCTCAAAATTATCTCCATAGACTTCTCCTCTTGTTCATGTTTCACTAGCTTTTCTTTGTTATTGATAATGATTTACCTCGTATTTTCTATGCTTTCAACTTGCAAAATTGAGTTGATTCATTGCTGGAAAACAAACAAATAGCAAACAAGTTGAAGGGGGGTAATACGTGTCTCTGAAATAGATGACGACTGCAGTATTAGGATTGCTAAATTCTAGCTTGGTCAAAAGCTAGATATAGGAAGGTAGAAGAGGCTGACGAAGGACTCTACTTCTTAAGGATAATAGGCCGACATATGGAGAGAGTAAATCAAAGCATAAGTTTTTTTCCATTCAATTACAAACATATTTCTATATATTTATGGTGATAGAGAGACCGTTTAGACTTTTTTAGAACTTAAAAAAAAAAAAACTAAAAGTTAGGAAGCAACTTCTTAAAAATAGCTAACCAAAAACTAAAAATTAAAAAATATATATATATTTAAAATAGGAAACTATCCTAATAACAAGCAAAGCATTCAAAACTCATTGAATCTCTCCGTTTGATCAACTTTCCTCTCATCTAGATAAGATTAGGTTGCAATTTTGTTTCTAAGACTCCACAACACATGCCTTCCTTTTAGCAAGTTGAATTTTAAATCTCTTAGACTTGGTCAGTCCCCTATATGGACTATTTCAGAGGTTGCAAGTGGTTCAATTTTATATAGAAACTCTTGGCAATCTATTATGAAATTTGAGCTTTTTGTAGAAGATTCTAAATCAATGTTGAAATTTTAGTATATCCAAAAAATTAAGGATATGGGGATCCTCCTATATTACATTAGTAGTCTGCTCAAAAATTATTTATTTGTATCATTGTACAGTAATATTGATGGTTTATGTATGGATGGCAATAATTTATCTCAATTTTCACAAATTTATGATGACATCTTAAACATATGCATGCATACAAAATAACACAGAGTTTCCTACAAAACATTCTACATGAGTTACCTAAAGTTTTAAATAACGCATGCATGTATACTGTCTTTTTTATCAAAGAAGCAAAAAGAATTAGAACACCATAGAAAATCTACACAATGTTTCAGAGATAGGTCAGAGGTTAATTCATATGATCTCCCCCAGTCAAAATCATAGCACGCTTAAATTTTGCTAACATGCTTATTTGTCCATCAACTCAAATACAGAAAAAACTAAAACTAGCCTGCCCAAAGGGATAGGTACCCATAAATCAGGTGCAAGAAGCATTGATTTATCCCATTCCATTAGTATCGCTTATTTAGAGTTCCAACTCAAAAAAGAAAATTGATAATGTTGTTCCATACAACTTTTTTTTCTCTTAAATTAGAGATTAATAATTTTTTTTTGGATATAACATTGAATCTACTCTTTTGTTATGTAACAGAAACCCTCTTTACTAAGCCTGACTTCTGGTTTGATAGTGGGAGTTGAAATTAAGACTCTTCATCCAATTTAACTTTGTTGAGTGCATCGCCTTTGTGCCTAGGGCATGATAGGGTGCATTAGAGCTCATTCTATATTAAATTCAACCTTCATTTCTCAAATTATATATAGTTGATAGTCTCCTAGATTTTCATAGTTATTAATAAGTGAAGTTTGATTATTCACATTAAAATGTTCAATCTAATGCAAATTATATTTCTCTGCAAAAGATGCCATATAAGGAGAATGGCGTTGCTTCCTCCAATAATTATGGCAGCAAAAGGATTCCATAGGGGAATAGCTCTATCTCCATTCCTACAAGTCTCAATCCATTCCATGCGGCTAGAGTTACATGAGCTCCAGGGTGCCAATTGAGTTCTTAAACTTAATACCATCATTTAGGCTATGAGCAGAACATCAAATAGGTGATGAACGCTATTGAGGTGACATTAAAAATAACCATTGTTGTAGCCCAAGCTATTGGTGTTGCATAAACTATTCTAAACACAAGTTGGTCAGGCATCTAGTAAGAGAGCATATGTCGTAGAAGGCTTGTTTGAGATTTAATGGTTTGGAAATGGGAAGAGGGTTGCTTTTAGGGCTGTAGAATGGGAGATAGGAGGTTGGATGGTTCGGTTCTGAGAGAGAATAAGCAATTAAAAGAAATAAAAAGTTAAATCATACAAGCTAGATCTTCAAATCACTAGGAGGCACATTCCTCACACAGGATGGTTCGGTTATGAGAGAGAATAAGCAACTAAAAGAAATAAAAAGTTAAATCATACAACCTAGATCTTCAAATCACTAGGAGGCACATTCCTCACACAAAAGGCAGCCATACTTTAGATAAAGGGAGAACCAAGCTTGGTAAAAAATTCCAAGGCAGTGGAAAACTTCATTCCCTCGTCAAAATTAAGCTCCAAAAAAAGAGCTATTTATAATAATAACTTAATGTTGACTCAAGAAAAATGACACGAATGCGTGAATCCCACTTTTCAACTGTAGGATTCCATTTTCTTAATTCAAATTAAAATTAATCAGATTTCCCCTGTGGGTAGTGTCAGCATTTAATTAGATATAGGATCCTTAATTCCCATGAGTGCAAGCACTTATAATTAATTATCCCTCTTAACACGTAAGAGAGAACTCTCGATTAATGATGAATATATTTAAGGTAATTTAGTCCTAATTGTGGGAAAAATGAAGGTAAACTCGATCAAAATCCCATGGTTCCGTCGTCCCGGGTATACTATAATTTCAATCTACCAACACTAACAATCATTGACCGTAGTGTCTAGGGAATCTGATTAGCAGTCATATGTTGCCTCCTCTCAGGGATCCCGAGTAGACTAAAGTGGTTATATGTGGATTTTAGTTTTAGTTTTATTTGGATTTTGGGGTTTGCATCTATTATAATACTCAGACATTAATTTGGTTGGGACTTACAGTACTATTTATGAGTTGCCCAAAGATGAGTTGCCCAACCTAACTCTACAGTAAGGCAGCCCAAAGGTTTTAATTGTATAGGTAGGTCTTATGACTCCTCTTAGGAAGTAGCCCGAAAAATGGGTCTTACAACTTAATCCTTTTAGACTAAGATGCCCATAAATTTGTGTGTTTTGTAAAAGATCTTACAATAGAAATTCCACATACTTTCAACATGGGATTAATATCATAATTAATGTATTTGAAAGCATTATTTAAAGATGAAATTCTTACATGAGGCTTTTTCCCTTGATTTTTCAACAAGGGATATCTGTGTGATTAGATTTGGGTAGGGACTTATATATTTCATTAGAAAGTAGCCTAGGTAGTGAGACTTACGGCCTCTACTAAAGGTAGCCCAAAAATTTCAGTTGGGTAGGTCTTATTACATCCTTAGAAGTTGTCTAATGATGGGTCTTACGACCTAGCTCGATAAGCTAAGTGGCCTGAGTTATGGGTCTTAAAACCAAGCTCTATAGACTATGATGCCTGAGTGAAAGGTTTAGGGTTGTGTTATTACCTAAACATTTCCATCAGAAGTCGAACTTACGATTTTCCTTTGAAAGTTGTCGGGTAGTGGATCTTCCAACCAAGTTGTTATAAACAAGGTTGCCCAGAGATTTACATTTGATTGTTTGAGTAAACAATAGTTGCTTGACACCAGACTGTCGCGATTTTCAATTGATTGTTTACTAGCAGTTGTACTTACTATTTTGACCAGTTGTCATTGTGACATTAATGTTCTTTACTACAGTAGTTTCATTTCCTGTTTTAATATATTACTTTTTTGCACCAGTGTACTAGAAGTTTACTACAGTATTTTCTGTTTTAGTATTTATTTTTTATATTAAATTATTTCAATGCTTAATGAGTTTTATTTATTTGCTTGTAGGAGCTCGTACAGGAGAGTTGGAGTTTTGTTCAGGAACACTGGAGAGTTTGTATTTGTTGAGTTGTGAGGAGTTTTGTACAGAAGTTTGTATAATTTTGTACAGGAGTTTGTAGAGTTGTTCTGAGTTGTTTGAGAGTTGTGTTGATTTAGAGGGTATTGTTGTATATATTGTTTAGTGGAACTTCTCCTTCCCCCTCTTTTTCTTCTCTCTTTTTTTTATTGCACTTTTATTTTAAAATTGCACCAATTGATCAATTAAAATGCTCTTAAATTTTAACTCAAAAAATTTTTTAAATTTCTCTCAGATTTATTAAAACTCTTATATTTAAAATTGTCATTTAAAATATTTTCGTATTTTAAAACTCCCGTATTTAAACCTTCTTGGATTTAAAATTACCAAATTGATTAATTAATTTTGATGGATCGATTAATTTTCAAATAGCCATTTCATTAGCTAGAGGAAGATGGGTGATATTTTTTGAGAGTCAAAGACCTCTAATATTTTAAAGGGGGATAGCATTTGAAATGTAAAAACACTTCAAAGTTTTTTCCATTCAATGTTACTATATTGGAATATCTCAAAGATATGTCTCAATTGGAGATATTCGAGGCATTTCAATATAGTATTTGGGCTTAAAGATGTCCAAAAAGGCTCTTACTTATGTTGGATCATATTTGGGAAGATGATAAGAAGCAAAATAAAAGATAAATGGGATAACATGCTCGCCTTTGTCTTATGGAAATTTTGGATAATAATCTCTTAATAATAATTCAAATACCTCTTAATTCTCATGTGTTAGATGATTCTAATGATCATAAAAGAGAATGATTTTTTATTAATTTTAATTAAATATTAATTAACTAATTTAGTTAATCAATAAAAAAAATCAGTTTGAATTGCTCTTTAGATTTCTGATGCAATTTCGGCAACCTCCCGACATCCCCTCCACACCGAGGGAGAAATCGGGACAGCATTTCTTCCTATCCGGACCTAAGGTCAACGGCGTAGTATCTTCGATTTGGAACCATCCCAGCCGGATCTAAGATACGACGGCCTGGAGTCTTCAAATTTTAAAATCATCCGCCCATATCTAAGATCGATGGCGCGGGTCTTCAAACTTTAAATCATCCTACCATGATCTAAGATCCACTGCGTAGGGCCTTCAAATTAAAACCATCTTAGTCGGACTTAAAGTCGACGACGCGAGGTTTTCACAAATAAAATACCTATTATTTTATGATTGAACTTATTTTATCAAATTTTATTCACTTTCAAATAATTGAATAAACTTGATAATGCAATTAAGTAAAGCAAATTTTGATTTTTTTTATCATTTCTCTATTTTGAATTAGATAAAGCATAACTTTGCTTTATTCTGAATAAACAACCTATAACATTTAATCCCTTCTTTTTATTGGAGAGATCGGCTTGCTTATGGGAAACGAAGCGAGGAGGCGGGCGGCTGGAGTGCTACGACGGAGGCGGGTATGATAAAGAGGCCGGTTTGCGTGAGGGCACCGGACACAGACGACGGGTCCGATGTGCTCGGGTTGGGGCATCGACATCGGATGAGGGTGTCGGCTTGGACGTCGAGACAAGAGTAGGCCGACGGTAGGCTTTGGTTTGGCGTAGGGCAGCGTCGAAATCTTGCGGGAGAGAGCGAACGGACTAAGGTAGGCGAAGGGAGGAGATGGGCGGTTGCTTGGGCTTCGACTTTCTTCGCCAGCGTGCGATACCGAGCGACGGGCGGAGGGAGGAGTTCGAATGAGTCCTCTGATCGCTCTACCAGTCATTTTAAGGAAATGAGCTAGCGATTATCTTCATTTGAACATAGAGTTGCTTCGTTTGGAAACAAATCATGTGAGGTGGGACCCGACTCGGCGGCAGGTATCTCGCTTTGTATCTTTCACAATTTCTCTATTCCATTCATCATTTTTTTTTAAGTAAACACTTAACAATCTAATGACTATGGTACATATAAGGAGCTTTTATAAGGACTCATAAAATACGAAATAATAAAATCATTGAGTTAGAATTTATGATGGAAATAAGCACATTAAACAACTAAAGATTTACAGCAAAGAACATCTGAGCCTAATGGCCTCCATTTCCTAGACTACACAAACTTTTCAGACTAGTAAGGTATGCGTATATCAAGTGATGGATCAATTTTAGAAGACACTTCTAATGAAGGATGTTTTAGGGTCATAATTTTTTATGCAAATTTGAATCCAATTTAGCACAATCCATATTAAGGGATATGCAATTCCACTTGTATCTTTTTAGATTAAAAGCAAACAACCACAAGAAACATATGCATTTGGCAATGAAACAAACTATAACAATTCTATGCTGTTAATGAATGATCACTAGGGAAAAGTAACATGCTCGAGCCTCCTAAATGTGTGGGAACTTGGGAGCAATTTTTTTCTCAAGGTAAATTGAGTTGTTTTAACAATATTATATTTTTTTTTAAAGAAAAGTAGAATGAATTTTATTACCATTCAATGAAAAGAGTATAACATGAAGCAATTGCATAATATTTCTAGATGAAAATAATAACCAAAAAAAAACATCAAAAAGACCAATAGGTGGTGCATGATCCAATACTAGAAGAGAGGACCCCAATGGGATTTGATTAAAAGCAGCTAACTGCAAGGCATACTTTGGAGAGTGATAATATAATTTTTTGCCTTTTCTTCCACTCCTGGCATGTAGAATTTGAATTTTTTTGTCCTACTAAAAATGTTAATATCAGAGCTAATAGATATAGAATCCGATCAGCAATATCCCCCGTATCATGCAGATCATCAAGTGCAAAAAATCCATGTGGGTCTAGAACACTAATCTGGGGAAGTGTCCTGTCATTCTTGATCATTGTTCTAGAAATCTAGGAAGGTGCTTATAACAAGATAAGATTTAAAGTTTATTCAAAATTTTTAAGTACAAACCATTGGAAGAACGGTTTTTATCAGATAAATGAGAGCTAATTTTCCTTGACCTTGAAAGGAGGATAACAACTTGTGGTGAGGTGTTGCAGGTTCTTGCTAAACAAATATAAGGAAATAAGAAAATTCAAGTTTAACAATATTTCCCATAATATGCAATCATATGAGGTCTACAATTACTATGAGTGTAAATCCCCAAAGTTAATTCTCTCCAAAAGAGAACAATCTAGATTAAGGAGATTACTAGACTTGATATTTTTCTTTGATTTAGTATTTAGGTTTTACTTTGATTGAATGGAGAATGATAGGGAGATAAAGGTAAATTCAATCAAGGTCTCATGATGCTCTAATTCCAAATCTACCAGTGGACCTAATCTTCTAATGTAAAAGGCTTTGAGAAGTAAAATCAAGGCAATCTAATTTGTAACCATAAATTGTATCATTTAAAGTGTCTAGAGAAGAGTGAGAAGGAAGTGCGTCACAAACATGCTTTTGAGGTTGTCCTTGATTTATTCAAGGAGGACTTGTTGTATTAAATTGATAGAATTGCTAACGACATGAAATAGGGCTACTTATAGTTCAGAAGAACTAGACATGACTAATAATATCTCAAAAGAATAAGATGATCATCAATTATCCACGAATTTCAATTTAATTTGAAGAAGCATGTATAAAACATATGGTGGTTAGATTCATAGAATAATAACATGGCAAAAGGTGGCTGTATTTGATTAATGGGCATACTAGCATGATAACTGACCTAAATTTAGTTGGTGGCTTTGTTTGCATGGAATCGACTAGGTTGTAATTTGGTGACTCGATATTATCATTATTATCCGCTTGGCCAAAGGTAAGTTCTTACATTCTTGGAAAGGCCCAAATATCTCAAGTTTTATATCAAATCACAAACTTAGCCTAGGGTATTGTCTGACATTGTGAGCAAGTTCCGAAATTTAAGTTTGATTCGATGGGATTCCTAGCTCTATATCAACCCAATTAATGAGGTTAGGGCTTACATCATAAGGAAGGTTCATACGTGAAACCTATATGTTCGAAAGTTCAAAAGCGAGACATAAAATTATGATGACAAAGAAGGTTCATACGACAAACATGATTTGATGAGCTTTTTGGTTATGCTAATCCATAATAGTTGTGTTCAACTTACAAGGCCAATAAACGGCTCTTAACTTCAAATACAAAGAAAGCTCAATGGCTAGGATTACAATCTTGTTGTGATGTGTATTTTAGCACACAAATAAAGTTAATGATTAGCTAGAAATCTTAGATCAACAAGAAATCGATAAACTCAAACATGGGTCCTTGGCATATATGCATAATCAATTGATATGGCACTTTGCATTTAAATTAAAGCCTCAAGGACACTCAGGAGGTGGTCGTGGAAAGATCTTTAAATGTAGAATGGCACACTCATGATTGTGGTGACACATGGAGGTATGGCAGAATCCTTTGAAGAGGTTGCTTTGAAAAGGTTTTGGGAGCTTGATGAATGGCCATGAATTATAAGTATGGATGGGATATTCTACAAACTTCAACTCCCTCTCGACGATGTGGTATAATAGAAAGAGAGAGATGATAGTGGTTGGGACTGGAGTAGAGGGTGAGATCGTGGCCAACATGAAGAAGAAAGCTCACATGCAGGCATCATGCCCTAGAACAAGCATAGGAAAACAACTAAGAGCAGGTCTCTCACGATTTTATACCACTACGTGGGGTCGGCTAAATGAATTTTTTTTTCTCCATTGTGTCCAATTAAGAATCATAATTCACATTTAAATTTAATAGAAAATGTCATTCTAATATTTTATAGCCAAGTCTTTTTAGGCAATGTTTAAAATTGCATATTTAGGTATTGAGGCATTTTTCATTCGTGAGGCGAGGCATAAGCCTCAAGGCGTTTTGAGGCGTAAGCCTCAAAATCAAAAGATTGCATAAATATAAAATGGTAAATTTGTTATATACTAATGAGTGAATAATATAAAACATAAAAAAGTATAAGTTATGAAGTGAAATCAAAATATCTCAATAATAAGACAACATGAAATATAGCTCAAGTCAAAATTCTATCTTTCTGAAATCCCAGTATTCTTTTCATTAACACATAATTCCGATTTCCAAAAATAAATAGCAATGACATATCACATAAGAACTCATAAGTCATCAGCACTGTCATCACTAAGGGGTTCTTCATTTAAATCATTATTATGGTGAACTGCTCTCCCCCTTCCTCCTCTCCTATAGAGTCCAATGTCGGACATTTACTTCAAGATTTATGTAAGTTTTAATATATATAGCGTGAGGCGTAAGCCTCATGACAGTGAGGCGAGGCGGGCCTCAATGCGGGCCTTAACCAAGTTGAGGCGCAAGCCTCATAAAAAAACTCGAGGCGTAAGCATCGAGGTGTTTTTTACTGGAATTGCGCAAAGGCGGGCCTCAAGGCGAAACTCATATTGCGCAATTTTAAACCATGTTTTTAGGTATATCTCTACCTTTCTCAACATAGACCAAATACAATACATCTACTCTCCTAACTTGGCAATCGAAAGGCCGATGTTTTATGTGTCAAAACCATCTAAGGCAACTCTCTCTAATATTATCTTCCACTGAAGCAACTCCAACCTTTTCACATACATACTCGTTTTACATTCTATCTCTAAGAGTGAAGCCTCTCATCCACCTAAGCATCCTCATCTCTCCAACACTTATTTTAAGCTTCTCTTTTAATGTCCAACATTCTGCGCCATAAAGCATTGCAAGTCTCACCACCATCTTTCAAGATTGAGGGGTTCTTTTCTACCACACAAAAGATCTATGCATTCCTCCACTTCAACATTCCAACTTGAATTCAACTAATAATATCCCCATCTATATCACCGTTACTTTAAACAATAGACCCAATATATCTAAAATGTGTACTCTTATAAATGATTTCATAGCCCAAAGTCACAATCCACCCACTAGATTTAATACTACTAAAATCACACTCCATATATTCGATTTTAGATCTACTCAAACGAAAGCCTTTAGACTCTAACATTGACCTCCATAATTCAAGATTTCTTTCAACTCCCTCTCTAGTCTTATCAATAAGAAGAATATCATCAGCAAAAAAGCATACACCAGGAACATCCTCTTGTAAATGTCTAGTAAGAACATTCATGACTAAAACAAAAATATCTAGGCTTAAAGTTTATCGTTGATATAATCCAACTGAAATAGAAAAATTATCGAATATCTGAATATAAACTATAATTTGATAAAGATCTTCACACTATTCATTATACACTCCTATTAATTTCTTAGCATACAAATTTTTCACATAATTAATCTTCTCAAACAAAATCAAAGAGACTATCGGATATCAATGTGACATTCCATAACCTTTATTTCATCCATTTTAAAGAATTTCATTGACTCATAAGCTATTATGTTAATTGAAATTTTGAATATTTATTTCTTTCTTAAAATAGAAGTGAAATGCTTCTTAAATCATTGGGCATAATCATACTCTTATGAATATAATGAAAATATTTGCTAATCATATTTTTACAATAACTCAGAAGTCATCAAAACTAGATTACCATCCCATCATGGTGAATCCATTGCATCACTCCTAAGTTCACTAAATATACTTTATTTAATTAATAAAAAAATCTGTTAATTTCTTCATTATCAACTACTATTAGAACAACCTTCTAAAATTTAATTTATCAATTAGAAAAAAAGTGGCAATTTCATCATTGTTTAGCATCTACTTCAGATAAAACCTAAATATCTTAAATCTTAAGGGATATTTGTAGGGGTGTCAATTATTGACCCTAATCGAAAAATTCGGGTTCAAATCAGCCAGTTTAACAAACAGGTCGGGTTCGAGTTCCAATTTTTTACCCTTTTGAAAAAACATGTCGTGTTAGAGTTCCAATTTTTAAACCTTTTGAAAAAATAGGTCGGGTCTAAGCGTCCCCAGACTCACGCACCCAAATTGACGCGCTCACAGCGCTTGCACCACTCGGTCCTGCCCTCCCAGGCAGTTGCGCATGCACGCGTGCACTCGCACGGTTCCTCCCTCACCCTTAGTCAAACTCAATGCTCTCGCACGCGGCTCGCGCTTGACCTTCGCGCGGTCCCATCCTCGCCTGTAGTCTCGTACACGCTCGAGCTCGACACTTGCGGATCAGGTATGGTTTGGGACTGAATTTCTTACATGTTTATCTAATCAGATCGGGTTCGAGTCAAATCAGTTGAAAGCATATTAGTTTCGAGTTTGACCCGAACCCAATCCAAAAATGCATTTTGAAACCCGTAGCCATTTGATAGTAAGATTTACATAGGATTTAAGCCAAATATTGTCAAATTGACCAAATAACCATTTTAAATCCTACAAAAACTTAACTCCTGGTTCTCTATTTTTTCTTAAATCCTGATTCAGCAAATTCAGGCATTGGGTGAATTTAACTTAATAGATAAATCTCACAAAAAGTTCTACGCACTATGTTGCCTCTATTGATGTCTTCTACAAACAACTCGCATTGTGACTTCATCTTTGTGCATTGGTAGTTTAGGGAATTCAGACTAGATGGGGGTTCAAAATTTTAAAATTATTAATATTACATGAAATTAATTAAATAAGGTATATTAATTAAAATTTAAATTAATCTTACTAATTAATATTAACTAACTTTAAAGATATTGATTTAAAAATTAATATTATTTGAGATTTAATTTAATAAATTTTATTATATTTAATTAATTTTATAAACTAATTAATGTTTAATTATGGTATTAATTTAGCTAATTATAATTTAATTAGAAATGGTAAAAAGTTTTATTGATTGAAACTATTAGCATATATATATATATATATATATGTGTGTGTGTGTGTGTGTGTGTGTTTGTGTTTAATTAGGCAATAAATTTAATCTTAATAATAAGATTAATTAATTAGCTTAGTAAATTACTAATTAATTATTCATTGAGTTATCTAATTTGTTTAATTAGATTTTAATAATATAATTGAGGTTGATATAAACAAAAAAAAATTTGAATAAGATGTCTCAATCATAAAAATCCATAAATCTTGAAATAAGTAGCCAAACTATTTGTATGAATTTAACTAAATTCAACATACATCATTCCAGACAATTTTTATGATTTAACTCATACAGGATTTAGCAAATCTGTATTTACAAGATTTATTAAATCCTACTTATGGCAGCCCCTTAATAGTTAATACACACAACTTCATCAAATCCTCCAAAAAATTCTTTATGTTAACTATTTCATATTTTCTATTCTACGGTTCCTAGCTACCATATAAATCTTTCATAAAATACCTCAACTCTCAAAACACTTTTAGTTCCATTACATTTTTTATGTCCCATTAATATCTCTAATTTTAGAACTAAAGTTTTCAATAAAAGATTTTTAACATCGCCACCCCCTCCCGAGTCTTAAATTTCATGAATTGCAAATTATTCACTTCAATACCCTACTAAATTTTATTCAAGTAAAACTTCACCATTAGTTTCATCAACTATTTAAGATTCCATTTTTTTAAACAATCTCGTTTCACATATTGACCACACATCTTTTTTTAAGTTTTACCTCAACTTAATGAATACATCTCTCATTATCTCAAGTTCAAATTATGCAAATCGAAAATCCTAATTACTTATTTCATGTAATAACTTAAGCTTTTAATTAATTCAAAACCAATTAATATCTTATAATTAAATTAAAATTATCATTATCTTATACGACAATTGTCCAGATGTTTCATTCACTAAGTCAAGCAAGCTCCAATTTATTCTCTTATTTAGGAGATCAAGAGAGATGGAGAGTGAGCGCAAGAGAAAGAAAAACAAAAAAGATAGAGGGAGAGAAATAGAGATTGAGAGGCAAGTGTGTGAGAGGAAATGCATGTGCACCTAGGTTCGAGAGCGAAGCCGAACGAGCGAGAGAACGCACAAGCGAACATGCGAGCGTGCATATGCGGAGCCAAGGTCAAGCAGGTCAATGGGAATGATCGGCCTACTAAGGAGGCTTTCACAATGCCAAATGGCTATAATTTTGACGTCGAACGATAAGATTCTTTTTCCTTTTCTTTTCCAAGCTAAGAGGTATGTTTTTTTTAACATTATACGCTTCCTAAATCCGATTTTAGAACTTGAAACTATTCCTAGGGTTTTCTAAGGCTTCTGTAAGTAAAAAAAGAGGAGGAAGAAGAGGAAGAGGAGGACGAGGACGAGGAGGAGAAGGAAGAAGAAAAAAATTTAGCTTTAATTGAAACTTATATAATTAAATTTTATAAATAATTTTAGAAATTAAATATTAAGTAATAAATATAATTTAAATATATGTAATAATTTAGAGAGAAATAATATAATTGTGATGAGGCATTAAGTAATAAGTTTAGATTAAATATAATTGAAATATTTAAATAAAAATAGTAAGAAGAGATAATTAAGTTAAACGAACTTATTATAAAATACCTAAGGTCAAAAATTTATAAAAAATATATTCAATTTACATACAACTATATGTTTTATGAAATATAAGTGTTAAAAATATAATTTTCAAAGATTATGATTTAAATATATAATATCATCCAAAGAAGGCAAATGTTGTTGTCGATGTTTTAAGCAAAAAAGTGTCAGGCATTGCAAATTGGTTAATTACTCAATAGGAGCAGTTAATTGAAGATGAATCAATTGGAGTTATTTGTAATTAACTCTGCTAATGAAAAATTCATTATTTTAGAACATGCGATGATATAATCTACTTTCAAAAAATAGAATACATGATGCACTACTGCAAGATGCTATTTTCAGAAGATTTAAATTTGAAGAAAGCAAGTCATATGGAGGACTAATATGAGGACTATGAGCATGATGAGGATGATTTATTAAGGTACAGAGGTAGAATTTGTGTTCCAAAGGTCGATAATTTAAAAAAAAAAAAAATCCTACATGAAGTACATTGCTCAGGTTAATCTAGAAAGTAATAACATTTATCAAGAATTTAAAGGATTGTTTTGGTGGCCAATTCTGGATCAAAGAGTAGAAAATTTTGTTACTAAATGTCCTCCTTGTCAAATAGTTAAAGATAAATACTAAAAGTCAGATAGATTATTTCAAGCCTTACTATTATCAGAATGGATGTGGCATGAAATTGCTATAAATTTTATTGTTGGGTTACCATAGGTCAAGGTAGGGTCGTGATGCCATATGGATTACGATTATCATGGACATATTGTCCAAGTTCGCACATTTTCTACGCATCAGCCATACTGATTCTAACGTGAATTTGGCAGCAAAGTTTTATGTGGATGAAATTAACATTGCATGGGATGCTAAAGTCTATAGCTTTGTATAGAGATTGCAAGTTTACATCTACATTGTAGAGGAAAGTGTATAAAGTCTTGAGCACAAAGTTGATTTTCACCACATTAAACCCATAAATAGATGGCCAATCAAAAAGAAAAATTAGGACTTTAAAAGATTTGTGTGTTCTGAATTTGGAGGAGAATAGGAATCATATGTGACGCTGAAAGAGTATGCTTACAATAATAGTTATCAGGCAAGCATTAGAATGACATCATATGAAGCTCTAAAGAAAATATATTAAACTGTTATGTGGGCATAAATAGGTGAAAAAAGAATCAAATTGGTGTTGAATTCACAGATAAAGCTACTAACAAAAATCATTTGATTCATGATAGATTAAAAGCTACGTAAGACAAATTAAGACAATATTATAATATAAATTAGTGACCATTGAACTTTGATGTTGGAGAATTTGTTTTTCTCAAGGTTAGTCTTATGAAGGATGTAAAATATTTTGGTAAAATTAGAAAGTTAAGTCCATGATATAATGGCCTCTATGAAATTCTTAAAAAATAGCTTATAAACTAACTTTACCGAAACATATATAGAATACACAATGTGTTTCATATCTCCATATTACAGAAATATGTAGCTGATGAATCTAGTAAGTTTATTTCATATCACATAGAAATTCAACCTAATCTTACATACATGGAGGAAGCATAAAGAATATTACGATATAATGTGAAACAACAACAAGATAAAGGCATTTTTTATATGATTTTATTAATTTACGGCACAAAATGCGATGCAACATGGGAGAAGTTAAAAAATGATAAAACTATAATCACAACCCTGCAATTAGGCTAGATTTCTATTGTTGTATTCTAAAGTTTGATAAGGGGATATTGCAATAACTTAAATTTTGATCAATTCAAACTAATTGATATTTTACAACAACAACATCAAGCCTTTATCCCACTATGTGGGATCGGCTACATCAATATTTTTTCTCCATTGTGTAATGTTAAGAATCAAATTCTCATTTAAATCTAAAAAAGAAAGGTCCCTTCTAATATTTTCTAACCAATTCTTTTTAGGTTTACCTCTACATTTCTTAACATAGCCAAATCTAATCAAGTCATCAAAAGGCCATCGTTTTATGTGACCAAACCATCTAAGGCAATTCTCTATAATCTTATCTTCCACTGGAGCTACTCCAACATTTTCACGTATATCCTCATTTTGTATCTTGTCCCTAAGAGTAAACCCACTCATCCACATGAGCATCGTCATCTCTGCAACACTTAACTTAATATTATGCTTCTCTTTTAATGACCAACATTATGCACCATAAAGCATTGCAGGTCTCACCACCATCTTATAGAATTTTCCCTTCAGTTTGAGGGGGACTTTTCTATAAATAACAAGTCTGATGCATTCCTCCACTTCAACCATCCAACTTGAATTTTCCTAATAATATCCTCATTTATTTCACTATCACTCTAAACAATAGACCCAATATATATAAAACGTGTACTTTTATTAATGACTGGATCGCCCAAAGTCACAATCCCCCACTACATTTATTATTACTAAGATTACACTCCATATATTCAGTTTTAGATATACTCAAACGAAAGCCTTTAGATTCTAAAGTTAACCTCCATAATCCAAGTTTACCTTCAAATCCCTCTCTAATCTAATCAACAAGGAGAATATCATCAATAAAAAGCATACACCAAGGTACAACCTTTTGTAAATGTCTAGTGAGAACATCCATGACTAAAGCAAAAAAACATGGGCTTAAGGTTGATCCTTGATGTAATCCAACTGAAATAGGAAAAAACTAAGTCAAACAAGCTTGTGTTTGAACACAAGTAACAGCTCTTGCATACATATCCTTAATAACTTGAATATAAGCATTATTAACCCCTTTCTTTTCTAGAACTCTCTAAAGCACTTATCTTGGAACTTTATCATATGCTTTCTCTAAATCAATAAATATCATATGAAGATTCTACTTATTCTCTCTATGCTTCTCCATCAAACCTCTCAATAAAAGTATAGCTTTCATAGTAGACCTACCCGGCATGAATCCAGTTTGATTTTGAGAAACATTAGTATCACACCGCAACCTATGTTCCATAACTCTCTCCCAAAGTTTGAAAATATGAAGCACTAACTTAATTCCTCTATAATTCGCACAATCTTGTGCACCACCTCTATTCTTAAAAATAGGAATCAACACACCCATTCTCCACTCATATGGCATCCTTTTAGTCTTCAAAATAATACTAAAGAGTTTAGTAATCCACACCTCTATTGGAATATCATCAAGTCCAACAGCTTTTTCACACTTCATTTTCTTTAAAGTCTCTCTAACTTCGGTTTTACTAACACGCCGATAAAAATAAAAATCTTTATTTTCATTTAAGATGTTAAGGTCACTAAAGTCAATCGTATTCTCATAATCTTCATTGAAAAGTTTAGCAAAAGATCTCATCCATTTTTGTTGAATATATTTTTCAAATAAAAGTACTTTTTTTTTTAATGTTCATCCTTAATACACTTCACTTGCACTAAATCCTTACTACTTTTATCTCTTTGTTTGGCTAACTTTTTTATATATATATATATATATATATCTTTCGCCCTCCTTAATATCGAATTTATTATATAAATCATTAAAAGCTAAAAATTTTGCATCACATATTGCTTTCCTAGACTCCTTACGGGCCTCTTTATATCTTAATTGATATTATACAATTAAGCTGAAATTATATAAATAATAATTAATTGAAGTATCATCCTTATCTTATATGACAGATATCCCCAAAGGTGTCATTCAATAAGTTGGGTGAGCACCAACTTATTATATTATTTAAGAGACCAAGAAAGACAGAGTGAGTGCAAGAGATAGAAAGACACGGAGACAGAAAAGGAGAGAAATAGGGAGTGTGATCGTGCAAGAAAGAGGGGGTGAGATAAAGAAGCAAGCATGTGCAAGTGAACACACTAATAGCTAAGGTCAAGAGCTGAGCCAAGCATACGTGAGTACCGGCGAGCAAGCAAATGCATGAGCATTCATGTTTGAAGCCAAAGCCGAGTGGATCAAGGGTAGCGGTCGACTAATTAAGGAGTCCATGTCAATATCATAAGGCTATTATTTCAACATCAAAATATAATATTCTTCTACCTTCAAGCTAAGAGGTAACTTTCCTTCTACAATATATACTACTTATATCAAATTTTATGACTAAAAAGTCTTCCAAGGATTTCCTAGGGTTTCAATAAGAAGAAGAAGAAATTATGATTTTAATTAAAAGTTTGTTTAATTATATCATATAAAGATAAATTTAGAAATTACATATTAATTCATAATTTTAATTTAAATATAATGCAATAATTTTGGATGAAATAATAAAATTGAGATGATATAGTCAAGTAATAAGTTTAGATTCAGTATAATTGAAATATTTAATAAAACAGTAAGAAGAGAGAATTAGATTCTATTGTTTCAATTTATGCAATATGAGCCTCGCCTATAGTTTGGTTGAGGCACTCCTCACCTAGCTAGAGTGAGGCGTCGCCTCAACATATTTATATATTTTTTTATTAAAACTTATTTAAATTCTAAACTAAAGTACCAAACAAATCACACCTTCATGCACTCCTAAACCACAACAGCTTTCTCTCGACTTCCTTGATATCCAGTAGCCAACATTATCGTAGCCATTGTCAGGATCGCTTGAAAGTTGCGTACCACCACCACCTCAAAAATTTTGAATTATTGATCACATCTTTATGTTGATGACAAATACTTATGAAAAAGGAAGATAACTGAAATAAATGAATAATCAAATTAGGATGCATTGGATTCTATAGGATGAGCTAGGGGAGAGACCAATTTGTTAAGATGACAACTCAAATAAAAGCCCCATCAGTGATAACAGTGTAGATGATTTTTGACTTGTTGTCAACTATTTCAACTTTTCTAAGAATAAATATATATGAGTAGGAAATCGGGAAAAAAGAACTTTGGAGTTGAATTTGATGTTTTAAGACATTTTTATGTAATTCTTATAATTTATGTTGTTATGCTCTTGTACTATTTGAATTTCAATTCTATTTCATATAATTAATCACTTGTCACTTATGCCTTGTGTAATTTTATTTGTTTCATATGTATGTCAATTTATTATTTCAGAATTCAATAGAAAGTTAATATGTCATCCTTTAACAATATTATATAGGTATTATATAAAAAATCACTTTTAATCCTTCTTTCACTCTACATAATTTTTTGATAATGAGGCTTACTCCTTGCCTCACGAAGGAAAGACACATCAATACCCAATTGCCCAATTTTAAACCTTGCTAGATTAAATGAATTTATTAAAAATTACTTGAAGTTAAGAATTTATAAAAATATGTTCAATTTATCAACAATTTTTTGATTTATTAAATTTAACAATAAAGATATCATTTAAGGAGTAAAAGAAAGAACAAATAAAAATTTATTATGTTGTTGAGGATAAATAGAATTTTACTATTTCACTATGATAAAGAATAAATTAGGTATTTCGACTATTATGATAATAAAGTAACCAAAAATGATAAAAATAATAACAAAATGCAATATAGAGGAGAGGAGTTACAAAAAGGTGAGTTTGGAATTTTTAAATGAAGCATATTTTTAGAATCTTATTTATTAATATATATGCATCAGTAAGGAGACAATATTCAAGCGGCAAACAAATTTTCCAAATAAAAGTGGATAATTATTTTCCAATTTTATAATAATTATTTTCATTTTCCTCTAAATCAAATGCATTAATTTTAAGCTTTATGAAATGCATTGAAAAATGTCCTGATTAATACCAGATTGATATTACAAACATCAAAAGTGAATTTTCTTTCTCAACTTACGAAATATGACACTTCACAATTAAATATCAAATAATAAGTTATGATATGAGAAGCAAAATATACTATTTAAAGTAAATGAATGATAAGAGGAATGTAAATGAATATGTTCTATATGAGTGTGAAGGTTGAATGATAGAATTCATCCATTATAGTGCTCGTTGGAGATGTAATATACTCGCACATAAATGAAAATAGAAAAGGTTGATCTACCCCCCTCTAGGGTTAGGTTTGGAGAAAGTTATGAAATGATGTGCCTTCAAAGGTGCACATTCATATGGCGACACTTCAAATAGGTGTATTATATGAAATAATAAGGAAAATTAACAATTCCTTATTCTACCATTGTTACAAATATATTTTCATACTATTTAAGAAAAAGAAACATACTCTTCATTTATTTACAAAAACTTGCATGCATTTTATTATGAATTAGAAATATAATTAGCCATTGAGTTATTTAACTTATCCTTTAGTTGATAAATACTTTCAAGAAAATCACCTTTAACCTTAATAAATGAAAGAAGAGAATTCGTGTATAGCAAAATGATAACCTCAAAAATGAGGTATTATATTAAAATAAAATACATATTAATTTTTTATTTTTTAAAATATATATTTTGAAGATAAAGAGGACAAAGATATGGTGTGATCTATGACTTGCTCGTAAATAAAAGTTATGGCTCAATTGGCTCTTTTCAAATTGGAACACTACATGCTAAAAGTGATGTGAAAATGTTCTATTTATTTATTTACAAAGACTGACATAATATTTTCTAAATCCTTGACTTATTATATAATAGAAATATAATTAACGACCGAGTTATTTAGCTCATCCTCTAATTGATAAATATTTTCCAGAAAAATCCCTTTAGCCTATATAAATAAAAGAAGAGACTTCATGTATAGCAAAAGGATAATCTCAAAAATGAGGTATGGTGATAAAATAATATGTATTAATTTTTATTTTTTAAAATATATATTATATATGAATTGTTTATGAATAAAAATCATTATTCAGTTGGGCCGTTTTTAAATTAGAAGTTCACATGCTGAAAGTGATGTGAAAATGTTTAAAATTTTCATCCAACTATTTATTCCACTATGAAATTTTAAGCTTCAGGGGAAAGTCGTGACATTTAAACATATACATGTGTTTGATTGGAATTGGAAGTGAAGAAGACTATTGAAGTTGGAAGGGACTTGCGATTTAAAGCTTTATGGAGCAATTAAGCGAACTCAAGATCCTATCAATATAAAATCAAAGCGAATGGAGAAAAGTATTGCCATGCAATGAAACCAATCTAAATCCTAATTCAGGTTTTCTCCACACTCAAACTCCTTCCTCATTTTTATCGGATCTCCTTCTACTGGTCCAAACCCTATCTCTCAACCATGAGATCATGAGTTTGATCCCTACGTACGCCTTACAATATTGCTCATTTTTGAAAAAATATCACACGTGCATTTTCATTTGGCTCTTGTATCGAAGAATTCCCCCCTTTAATGACTCTACTTAAAATTTTATAACTAACCTTGTGCCTCTTTAAAAAATATGTAGTATATATTTCTATCATTATAGAGGGGATGGAGGGGGGTGTTCCAGGGCAACATCTGGGGCCGATGAAGGCTGTGTTAGCCAAAGCTATCAATAGCAAAGTTATAAATAATTAAGTTACAGAAAAATAAAGCTTTAAATCACTAGATTTCCACAAGAAATTCAAAAGAAATGCCCAAAATGCTAAGAGGCAGTCACAAGAATCACTAGATTTTCTATTTCATAGGGCCATATGCTAGTTACTTCTAAAGAAGCCATGCAAATTTAGGATAGCCGAAAAAAAGTATGACCAAAAAAAATTTACCCATAGATATAGAAATTGCATACCTGCACTGACTCGGAATCTTTCTCGGTAGCTTTGGGACCTTTCCCTGAACTTGAGCTAGCAGAAACACTTTCAGAGGAGGGCTTGTCAGCACTGGCCTTTTGCTCTGCCTCTTTCTTCGCTCTAGCTTTTGCTTTAGCAGATGTTGATAAAACAGCGGTGGGTAGCTTAACTGTTGATGTTGATGAAGGTGGTGTAGTTGGTCGAGGATACTCAAACAAAGAAGGCTTGGCATTTGATACAAATTCAAATCTTGGCACTTTGAGATCATGATTTAGACCAATAAATGCAGTTGGTGAGAAGGACAAGCTAATGAAATACAGGAGGGGATACCAGTACCAAAATTGGCTAAATACTGCCAGTCCAACAACAGCTGTTATTTTATTATACCGAGTTTTAGAAAGCAAACTAATTGTAACATTCCGTCCACCAGCATCCAGAATCCCAGAAGCTAAAATGGCACCCATCTTGCTCATTGTATCTTCATGCTTATCCTGAATTATTTTTTCCAACTGACGCCTGCAAGCAGAGCAATGTAAAGCATTGATTATAGCAAGAGAAGCACCAAATCTAGAATTCAGACAACAAAAAGTATACCTAAATGTTCCCACACGATGGTCACAAGATTCATTTGTCTGTATCATAACCATTGCCATAGCTATTAGAGCCCCTTGACGAACAAAATCAACAACATCTGATGTCAATGGCTCCAGCAAAGAAATGGCTTCACTTAGACCAGTTCCAGCACAAGAGATGCCAATGGCTAGAGCTGCACCATATCTAACATGCGGGTTGTATGACTCCGAAAGTAGAGAAACAATTCTTGGTGTCTGAAATAAAAAAGTAGAGTGAGCAATTTATCAAATAAATTCATAATAGAAAATTCAAGATGATTCTCAAGACAATGTGATTTTGGATTTGCCCTCACAATCTAGGGGAAAAAAAACAAAGTACACATCACTGCACCTTTGTAAATTAAATCGAAAAGAAAATTTTCTAGTTGCAGCAAACTGACTTGTTCAGGTTCAGAGTACAAAACAAATCCAAGGGCAAGAACGGCTGTCCTTCTAACATCATCACTAACATCGGAGACAGCAAAATGGAGCAGCTGGTGTATCGCCTTGTTATTAGCTGTTCCTCTGTAAGCCATGGCCAATGCATACATGCCACCATATCGAAGTATTGGATCTTGATCCCTAGTGAGCTGTTCGATCAAAGTATCAGCTTCTTCTTCTCTACCATATACAGTTAATGCTATGCCAAGAGACAGGCCTCTGCAAAAAAGGGCAAGAACCAAAATAGGTTCACGTCAAAGACAACTAAAATTAGGTACATATTACTCGCAAGCAGCATTGAAACACTAACTGAAAGCAATTGAATAGGTGATAATAAAGCACAAAAACAAACAAATTTTGCCACCATAGACAATCTATACTAGTAAAAATAGTATCCATATTAACACAGATCATTTAGTTAAAACATGTTTTAACTCATAATCATGTGAAGTACAATAACCCCAAGGGTTCAATTGGTTGTTTGAAGTTAGAAAACATGTTACGAAAAAACGGGTTAAATCCATTTTGGTTGCATGTAGTTAGCAATTAACATTATTTCAAACTCCACAAAACGTAAGGAATTCATTTTCACATAAAAAAGCAGAAAATGAAATCATCGTTATGTTAATCATATTTTATCTTTGTAAATAACCAAATGAGCCTTGAGATGAAATAGAAAAACACGAACAAAACTAAGCATAAAATAATTTGCCCTGTTATTTTCATTATTGTTGTCACTACAATCATCATGAACATAGCAATTTGGAAACAATTTTATGAAGACTTCACAATTCATGAATTGAATAAACTGCTTGTTCTATTTTTCATAAATCCTTTTGAATTTCTTCTAAGTATTTTAATTTTAATGCATTAGCCTAAACCTTCACATCAAAGCACTGCATATTGATTCTCTCAACTCCATTTACCAACGCAAGCAAGTACTTGTTAGCATATCATCAACAGTTATTACTCCGACAATTCTCATAAATTAGGCCACTGCACCTGATCATCCACAGTTCCACCAAACAACCATCTTAACATTTTACATTTACACCATATGTACTAATCAAGGCACTAGCAACATAGCTCCTTAGGTTCTCAAGTAAAGCAAGGTAAAACCTACACAATTTACACTGACTAGAGCATTTTATGTCGAAAAGATGAGATATGACAGCGGCTTACTAATGCCTCTCTTTTGGCAAAACACAAGCGACTTTGTAAGCTTGCATAATTCATCAGTCTGTCTTTATTTTTTGGCATATGATGTATGCTTTTCTTGTCCATTATCACAATGCTAAGTTTTTTTTAATCAAATTTCGTGGCATTCTTTTCTTTAATTACATATGTATGGCATGTCTTCTTTTTTTATCAGTTCCCTTCTTCACAACTTTCTCAACCATACACAAGCATGCCTTCTTCCCTATTTTTAAAAATATTTTATCCAAAAGTTTTTTTCTTGTTCCTTGTTAAACTTATAAGACTAAGAATTATATTAATTTAAAAACTCAACCTCTTCTTACAATTTGCTTACACTTGCAGGTCTATCTTTCTCACCTTCCTCACTTTGCCACCGTCAATCTCAACATCAAAGTTGTTCTCTCCAGCCTCAAGCTCCATTGTTATCATGCCCAGGAAACATATTGACATCAACAACATCTTATGACTCCATCTTCAACTAGTTCAATATTGATGGGAGCAGCACCATCATCAATATCACGAAGTTCTGATCAAAGATGAAAAAGATCCACCATGGCATCACTAATGGGCTTGGTGCTTCACCTAATCAAAGTTCATTAACCCCCCTTCCAGGTCCACCTCAATACCCATCCCCATCTACCCCAACATCAAAATCTCTCAAGCATCCCTTCTCAACCACCTAAGTTGGAAGCATTTGTGCTTCTTTTTGGGTGATCAAATGATACAATGGATGTGGATTAGGCATTTCTGATTTTGTTTGAGAAGGACAGATATTGCAATCAGCAAGCATTGGAGAGCCGCTGCTAGTGATTTTCTTTAGTGAGTTATTGTGCTCCGATGATGATTCAAAGATGATATTGGAGAAGCAACCAATGAATGTCCCTTCTACTTCCATATACTTAGATGAACATAAGAACATTGGTTCGGGCTACGGGCCGTGAGGTTACTAACAGTACAAACAAGGATCTCACTAATGAGGCCGGTAATCTTGAACATATTTTTTTTTTGTTTTTTGTCTTTGACAGTAATAAATGCATAAGAATACTAATCATGTTTTTATTTTATATTAGAGCATAAATAAAATAAAATAAAAACAAGCTAAAATTAAAAAAAAAAAAAAAAAAAAAAATCAAAGTTATCCAAAGCAGCTCTTAATTTGTAGACATCCGCTAAAGGACTCCTGCCCCCAAAATCCATGGGCAAACATTTCATAAACAGAAGAAAAAGTAGATGGCGTAGAACATGATACAAAGACCAATGAAAACCACAAGAAAGATTTTATCCTTTCTCAGTTACTCAAAATTACCTGATGATCTTCTCATGTTGTGTTTCATGTGCATATGCAAGCATTTCACTGGCCTTATCACTTGCTGTTCCAACCATAAGCAAGCCCATGCTGATACCAGCAGCTTCACCCGCTACTGCACTATCATTAAAAAGGATATTTTTTACCTCCTCATATATTTCCTCATCAGCTGTTCCCAAAGCAGCCAATCCAAGACCTAAGCATGCCCCGTGCTGAATAACCTGCAAGTTCAAAACAATTCACCATTGCCAAGTAGGTTAAAATTTGGATTTAAGGTCAATGAAGTAGAGAGCATACAGAACTCAAAAAAATCTGCTACCTCAGAGCCAGTGTTTTGTAGGCTATCCCTAAGGAACTGTTTGATTCCTTCACCATGATTAGCATGAATAAGACCCAAGGCATAAAGGGCCCCACCTTCTGAATAAGGACTGCCGCCGCCAGCAGCACCAGTCTGAGGCAGATAAGGTGCCATAAGAGCTCGACCTTGCTTGAGGTGCCCTCTGTGGATAACCCCAAGACCAGCAGTAGCACTAAATTTAGCCCAATTGGTTGCTCGGCTCAACCAATCCTGCCAGATCAAAGAATACAGTTTTACACGATTTGGAGGAAAAAAACTGACATTTCCAGTAGGAAACAATAATTCAGAATAATCTATTCTTTACCAAATTCTCTCTCAGGAAGGTGTCCACTGTTGTTCCTGCATGCATAAGAGCATTTGCACAGATGGTAGCACTGTGACACACACTATTTCTCATTTCCACCGACTGCTTTATAGATTTCAAAATCAAAAGATCTGACCTGTACATGCAAAACAGACATAAATACATTAAAGATTAAAGAATAAAGATTTTACGAAGTCTGGACGCACCTGTTGTGGCTATATAAAAATTGTAATGTCAGCTGTATTGATGTTTCCCCAGAAAAAATTTCCTTTATTTTGGTAAGTTTTCCATTGTATGCAACTTCCGTAGGATCTAAATTACCATTGGGTGCATGAGAACTCTCCGCCATGAGAACATCTTGTGCTCCACTAGCAGCATTCTCAGCTTCATCAGCATTTCCATTTTCAGATTTCATACCAACAGATCCATCGTCTGGAAGGCTTGCTGCTTCAGGTTTCAAGTATAGGTGATTTCTAACATCTAGTAGGAAAGCTTGATGTTCATTCTCAACAAGATCAAAAGCAATCTGAAATGCTAGAAGAGCATCATCCTGGAATACATCTCCAGGCACTCAGTTTCAAAACTAAATTGCACGATTCAGTTCCAAATTACTTCAGTATAAGGATTGCATATGAAAATCAATGGAAGTAAATCAATTACCTTGCTATCAGACCGTAGAAGTCTCTCCACTATCCTTGCAACAGTCTCAGGTTCATTCAGAAACATAAGGCATTGGCAAATGTTTACGTAATCTGGAGATGGCAGTCCTTGATATATTTTAACAAGGAGGCGAAGAATCTACAGATACATAAACACAATGAATAACTTAATTACAATCTTTAATAGAGCATTTATCAAAACTTGTGAACAAAAAGGAAATTATTTTTAAAACTGGACAAACAAATTCAGTTCTCATTTTTTATTTGAAGTAAATGAAATGTGAAACCTAAAAAATATCACTATTTTTTATAGTTTCTTACTTTCTTCTATGAAGAATGAACATTAATGGGAAAAAATTGAGTACGAGTACAATACAGGTACAAGGAAAGCCTTAATACATAGATACATAGATACATAGATACATATATATATATATATATATATATATATATATATATATATATATATATATATATATATATATATATATATATATATATATATATATATATATATATATATATATATATATATAACAGAAGGACATGCATATAAATACACGTATACATAAGTACTTCACCATACTAACAAATATATGCATCCACTCATGCTTGCTAAAACAGAAAAATGAAAAATATTAGCATTGACTAATACATAATCATGGATATTAATGGAAGATTAACAGCTAATTTTTTTGGAGCACAATTACTTACCTCGCATCGATATTCTCTGTGATAAACATAAGCATGTGAAAGATTTATGCAGTATGAAACAGCGCCATGGACATTGTCACTTCGAGTAATTGCCTCTTCTAACTTGTCCAGCCTCCTACACTCAACAGCCATGCCCATGGCTTGTTGATATTTTCCATCCAAGATACACCTGTAGCAAAAAGGGATAAGATCTATGGGCAGCATAACACTAGATGTCAACCAAATTTTTTTTTTTTTTTTTCGTACTTATCCAGCATTCTCTCCACTATAGCTTCCAATCTAGGATCAATTTTTGCCCCTTCTTCACCCATTTTGTCACTTTTTGACTTCAAGCTAGCATATTCATCAATGGCTTTGGCTGTAAACCATAAAATAGAAAGAAAAAAAAAACATGAGCATGCTAGAGAAACTTCTTAGAAGCAGTTAGTACCGGCTCAGAAAAGTAAAATCAGTTCCAACCAAGGAGTGTATGAGCATAGTCAGAATCTTCGGAAACATCAAACATAGCACCAGCACCAAGCGCATACGACAAAGAGTCATTAAGCTCTCCAAGGTAGTAAAATACCTATCAGCAGCAAGAGGCAAGAATATCATTTATGTCGATAAACCAAACTGTCCATCACCACAAGTTAAAAAGCCTGAATTGAAGTAGAACAAGACCTTTGAAACAACAAGCGCGGCAAGCTGCCTCTGATCAAAGCCCTCGTCCTCATATAAGCTTTCTCTACATATTATCAAATAAAAAAAGCTCAGTTTTGCAAGAAAAACATTTGATGAACTCCTATTCCCTTTCATTGGAGAATATCAAAAATTCAAAAATTAAGGAAACGTCAGAAATTGCAATTAACAATATAAAATGGTCAGGACGCCCCCGCAATCTGGCCCTCTGGGCACGAATTCAAGCCATCAAAAATCACAAATTTAAACAAGAAATGATTAAAGTTTGAAAACTATTTCCATATGTATATATCAACATCATCTTATACAGTTCCTTTTTTTGTGCTTCTTCACTATCAAAAATAGACCGGCGATGCCCGCAATACTGCAGAGGCCCCAAACCCTAATTTAGATGTGAGTAGAAAGAGGAGCAAGGAATGAAAACTAAATTTAGGGCTCACATTGTGGGGACGCTTGTGGAGATCTCTGGCCAGAAAAGATTAACAAGGGAGTTGAGTTTCTGGAGCGCATGCAGCTTGAGGACTGGGTGCTCTTCGTTCAGCATGGCTAGTAGGCCGCTCGCCGAGCTCACCACCGCCATGATCGAAGAAGATGACAAAGGCTCGGCTAGTTCAGAACGAGGAAGCTGGGACGAGAGAGAGAATGAGTTGTCTGCAGTTTACTCGAACAACGAAAAGTGAGAACTACGAGAGGAGGCAATAATCTTTGCTTGGAGAAAAAGACTACAGGAGAACGGGAAAGAGGCGTTCACTCTCTCTCTCTCTTTATTTTTCTTTTTCTTTTTTTTTTCTTTTTTTTTTTTTTTTCTTCTTAACGATTGAGGGAATCTGCTGCAGAGATTATTTGAAAAATCATTCATTTGAATTACACATTTCGTAATTTAACATTTATTATTTTTTAAAAAGAACTAAAAAATGAGCATAAAATTTTTTTAAAAAATTATTTTTACATACCTTATGATAATCATATTTAAATAAGTATATGTACTATAATTTTATTTGAAGAAATAAAATCAAAATTTTATTTTGGACAAACAATAACTTTTCAATAGAAATATGAGTTCTAATTTCTCATAATAACATGAATATTGTTGCACCTTGGAATATTCACAGTGGCGGAAAAATATAAAGTTTAACGTCTTAGTTTTGTACGAAGATCCAGCACACAATCACATGAGAGAGATGATGCAGTATCTATAAGAGATACCAATATTTTTTACATGGAAAATAATGAAAATGTGAAAACCACGAGGTCTAGCTCAGTTTAAATGAATCCACTAGTATTTGTAGTTGATTACAAACGATGCCCTTTATTGGAGGGAATGTCATGGTTTGATGTAACAAATATACATCATATTGAATGCATTACATGGTAGAAATTAGAAAAATCGCTATTGATATGTGCGTTTGGTCAGCAGGATCATAGTTAGCGGGAGTCTGAGGTCGGAAAGACCATTGTCTGGCGACGGATGTCGGAAGGCCTGTAATTGACGAAGAAGGTTGGAAGGACCGTAGTTAGTGGGCAACGAAGGTCGAAAGGATCGTTGTTGGCGGGCGACGGAGGTCGGAAAGACTGTTGTCTACCGATGGAGGTCGAAATACTGTAGTTGGCGAATGAGGTCGAAAGGATCGTAGTCGGTGGGCTGCGGAGGTTGAAAGGATTGTAGTTAGTCAAGAAGGTCGGAAGGACCATAGTGGGCTAGTGACGGAGGTCGGAAGTCTGACGATGGGCGGAAGTTCAGCGTCAGGTAGAAGTTCAACGATAGACGAAATTCTGGTGTCAGATAAAGTCCGACGGAAATCTAGCGATAGCTAGAAGTCCTGTGATGGGCAAAAGTTTGGTGTTGGATAGAATCTGGCGATGGACGGAAGTTCGGCTTCGGGTATAAGTTCGACAAAAGCCTGATGACGGGCAGAAGTCTGGTGACAAGTGGAAGTCCAGCGTTATGCAGAAGTTGGTCGTCGGGTATAAATTTGGTGATGGGCAGAAGTATGACGTTGGGTAGAAGTCTAACGACTTGCAAAAGTCTGGCGATTAGCAGAATTATGGCATTGGGTAGAAGTCTGGGGATGGACAAAAGTCCTACGAGGTGCGAAAGTTTGGCGTTGGGTAGAAGTCTGGGGACTGGTAAAAGTGTAGCGACGGTCGAAGCTAAGGTGATGGACAAAAGTCTGATGACGGATGAAAGTTTGGCATCGGGTAGAAGTTTGACGAACGTCCGGTGACGAGCAGAAGTCCAGCGTCGGGAAGAGATCCAACAACAGGTGGAAGTTCTCCATCAGGTAGATGTCTAAAAAAAGTTCTGCATGTGATATCCCAGGCATCCATAGTGAAAGGATTCGTCTGACATTCTGATCGAACTCCATTCCAGTTGCCTTGCTCGGACCTGAAATTGTTAACCACATATAATGAGCTTAAATAGCCCAGCAGGTCACCAAAGCCTACAACTGAAAACAAAGCACGGTACTGCTATCAATATGCATGTCAGTTAATCTAATCCATAACAGTCAATGGTCAATGAGTCTATGCAGCGGAAATCAAATCAGTAGTCAATGCAGCACGGAAATCAATAGTCGATGAAATCAATAGTCGATGAAATCAATAGTCGATGCAGCGGTAGAAGAACCGATAAATCAAACTCAATCAATCAGTACGTCAAATCTCAGAAGAATCCATCAATCAGTCAAATCAATCGTATCGAATCAATCGATCAAATCAATACCATCTAGTCAATGCAATCGATTAGAAAAGCAATACGATAAAGCTATAAATCAAATGCAGCAGGTCAATACAATGCAGAATCAATAATATCAATGAGTCTATAAGCAGTATCAATAAATCTATAATATCCATATCCATAGCATCAATGAATCAATGCGATATCTATATCCATCCATATCCATATCAATGCTCAGTAGTATCAATGCTCGGTAATCAATCGATGAAATCAATAAAATCGTACGATACAGTAAATCCGATCAAATCAATCTATACTATCAAGTCGATAAAATCAATCGTAAAGCAATACGATATATCAACAGTAGCAAGTCAAATCAATGCAGAATCAATAGTATCAATGAGTCTATGAATCTATGCCGTCCATATCCATATCAATGTCAATAATCAATAATCAATAGTATCAATGCTCAATGATCAATCAATGAAATCAATGAATCCGGAAATCAATAGTCAATAAAGCCAGTCAATGCAGTAACATGCAATCAATACGATAATACTGAACAAGTACAATCAACTGGTCATATTGCTGTTGTAGAATCCATATTGCTGTTGTAGATATCCATTTACATTGGTTCAATCAATAAGAGTCGTCACTCTTTTCGCCCGTCGGCATATCAATAAACTCCTTATGGCTCCCAATCGTTATATCAATAATCAATGTTTAAAGGAAAGTCCGTCGGCCCACCATCCTGTACAGGTATCAATCAATCTTCAACCAATGTTCAACCAGGTTCCACTTGCGATCAGTATCAATAGTCAATTCAATCAATAAGCAATTCAATAGTCAATAGTAAAGCAATCATATCAATAATCATATACATATCGATTCAATCTATCAGTCTCAGACAAATCAGAAAAACTACGAAAATCGGGCAGAGTAACGACAGTCTATCAAATTTACACAAAAATCCTGCAAAAATCACAATTCACCAAATTACAATAGAACGTTCACGACAACAATATAAGACTATTCTTCTACTGAATCAATATCAATAAACATCCTGATATTTTTCTATTCGATTAAAATCGCGTAGAACCAATTCCGACCGGTAAAATCATCGTAGAAAATACTCAAATCGTGTACAATATTCATATCTATAACATACTAAAAGTTGTGCGGTGAAAGTTGTGTCAATACAAAACCGGGTCCAAAATTCGACTACGAAAACACAAAACAGTGCACAACTCGATCAAAAATCAATATCTTCGAAAACAGAAATAGGATTCGGAGTCCTTACAGCGATACAAACAAATCTTCTAACAGCGTCGTCGAACGAAAAGCGCTCAGTGGCCTCCAAAATCCGGCTTTTCCTTCTCTTCCTTCTCTTTCTCTCTCTTGCCTTTTCTCTCTCTCCAAAATGAATCCAAAATATCTCAAATCCGATATTTATCAACACTGATCGTCCTGGACGATCCAAATTCGTCCTGGTACGATGGGTTCTCTGGACAAATTTCGTACATACGAAATTAAAATTCGTCCCGGGCGACTTGCTCTCTGGACAGATTTCGTACAGACGGATCGTCCCGACTGCTCCAGGTTCGTACAGACGAAAATGACAGATTTCTTCACAAATTTCTTCAGTTCGTCCAGTACTAAATCCAGTTCGTACAGACGAACTGCACTAAAAAAATCAGCTTTTTGAAGGGTTTTACAATCTACCCACCTTAAAAAAAATGTCGTCCTCGACATTTCCCTTAAGGGTTCGAATGCAAAATCGATACAAAGCAAATCCGTCCAATCAAAACTCAAATCAAATCGAATCAGAATCGAAATCAAAACTCGTCGGAATCCAAACAGTCATTCAATGCATTCAATCACATGTCATTCAATATGTATGCAAAACGATGCACTTGAAACAATCCATTCTATCAAACTATCAATCAAATCCTTTCACTAAACTTTGCTCTGATACCAATTGTGATATCCCAGGCATCCATAGTGAAAGGATTCGTCTGACATTCTGATCGAACTCCATTCCAGTTGCCTTGCTCGGACCTGAAATTGTTAACCACATATAATGAGCTTAAATAGCCCAGCAGGTCACCAAAGCCTACAACTGAAAACAAAGCACGGTACTGCTATCAATATGCATGTCAGTTAATCTAATCCATAACAGTCAATGGTCAATGAGTCTATGCAGCGGAAATCAAATCAGTAGTCAATGCAGCACGGAAATCAATAGTCGATGAAATCAATAGTCGATGAAATCAATAGTCGATGCAGCGATAGAAGAACCGATAAATCAAACTCAATCAATCAGTACGTCAAATCTCAGAAGAATCCATCAATCAGTCAAATCAATCGTATCGAATCAATCGATCAAATCAATACCATCTAGTCAATGCAATCGATTAGAAAAGCAATACGATAAAGCTATGAATCAAATGCAGCAGGTCAATACAATGCAGAATCAATAATATCAATGAGTCTATAAGCAGTATCAATAAATCTATAATATCCATATCCATAGCATCAATGAATCAATGCGATATCTATATCCATCCATGTCCATATCAATGCTCAGTAGTATCAATGCTCGGTAATCAATCGATGAAATCAATAAAATCGTACGATACAGTAAATCCGATCAAATCAATCTATACTATCAAGTCGATAAAATCAATCGTAAAGCAATACGATATATCAACAGTAGCAAGTCAAATCAATGCAGAATCAATAGTATCAATGAGTCTATGAATCTATGCCGTCCATATCCATATCAATGTCAATAATCAATAATCAATAGTATCAATGCTCAATGATCAATCAATGAAATCAATGAATCCGGAAATCAATAGTCAATAAAGCCAGTCAATGCAGTAACATGCAATCAATACGATAATACTGAACAAGTACAATCAACTGGTCATATTGCTGTTGTAGAATCCATATTGCTGTTGTAGATATCCATTTACATTGGTTCAATCAATAAGAGTCGTCACTCTTTTCGCCCGTCGGCATATCAATAAACTCCTTATGGCTCCCAATCGTTATATCAATAATCAATGTTTAAAGGAAAGCCCGTCGGCCCACCATCCTGTACAGGTATCAATCAATCTTCAACCAATGTTCAACCAGGTTCCACTTGCGATCAGTATCAATAGTCAATTCAATCAATAAGCAATTCAATAGTCAATAGTAAAGCAATCATATCAATAATCATATACATATCGATTCAATCTATCAGTCTCAGACAAATCAGAAAAACTACGGAAATCGGGCAGAGTAACGGCAGTCTATCAAATTTACACAAAAATCCTGCAAAAATCACAATTCACCAAATTACAATAGAACGTTCACGACAACAATATAAGACTATTCTTCTACTGAATCAATATCAATAAACATCCTGATATTTTTCTATTCGATTAAAATCGCGTAGAACCAATTCCGACCTGTAAAATCATCGTAGAAAATACTCAAATCGTGTACAATATTCATATCTATAACATACTAAAAGTTGTGCGGTGAAAGTTGTGTCAATACAAAACCGGGTCCAAAATTCGACTACGAAAACACAAAACAGTGCACAACTCGATCAAAAATCAATATCTTCGAAAACAGAAATAGGATTCGGAGTCCTTACAGCGATACAAACAAATCTTCTAACAGCGTCGTCGAACGAAAAGCGCTCAGTGGCCTCCAAAATCCGGCTTTTCCTTCTCTTCCTTCTCTTTCTCTCTCTTGCCTTTTCTCTCTCTCCAAAATGAATCCAAAATATCTCAAATCCGATATTTATCAACACTGATCGTCCTGGACGATCCAAATTCGTCCTGGTACGATGGGTTCTCTGGACAAATTTCGTACAGACGAAATTAAAATTCGTCCCGGGCGACTTGCTCTCTGGACAGATTTCGTACAGACGGATCGTCCCGACTGCTCCAGGTTCGTACAGACGAAAATGACAGATTTCTTCACAAATTTCTTCAGTTCGTCCAGTACTAAATCCAGTTCGTACATACGAACTGCACTAAAAAAATCAGCTTTTTGAAGGGTTTTACACTGCATCAGGTAGAAATCTGGCGATGTGGGGAAATCCAGTGACGGGTGGAATTCCAGTGTCGGGTATAAATCCAGCGATGGGCTAAAGTCCAGCATTAGTCGGTGACAGAGCAGATGTCCAACGTTAGTCACGGTAGTCCATGGTCGAGCTGAAGTTCAGCAATGGTAGAGGAGGAGTTTGGTGTTAAGAGAGCTCTACCTTCTCTTCCTGCTTGGATCTCCTTCCTTCTTTTTTTTCTTGGGTCTCCTTCTTCTATCCCCTTTTCACTTGAAATGAAGAGATTATTTATAGTTTTCTAAGAGTGGCGTGACAAGTAAATAGGAAGAAGATCAAGGGTAAATTTGAAGTGGTTTGAATAGACGGCTGATGTTAAATCCCTTGATCATGAATCGTTTATTAGACATTTGAATGTCTTAAGAGTATCATAATTCGGTGATCTTGGAATTGTTGGATTCTTCTCATCGAGCTGCTCGATTCGAGTATAAGCATGTCATATTTGGAAACTATTTGATAATACAAATTATGGTTTAAACCTTCCCAATGTGCTTCAGGTCTTTGATTTGGACTCATTTAGGCTCATATTAAGTCGAATTGGGTGTCGCTGGGTTTGTATTTCCAAGACGTTCAGTTCGGCTATAAGTTTGTTGAAATTGGAGTTCAAATGATCTCCGATTTATGTTTATGTTTCCAACTTAATTTTCCCTCGAGATTCGTGCCCGATCAACATAATTTTTTGATGATATATCAACTACCGCTTATTTTTGAATGTCAAATCTTCAAAAGTCTAAAACTTCTTATCTAAACATTTTAAATTGATCGAATCTAAAAAATTATCAGCAATTTTTGTTTTAAAATATTTAAAATTGATCAAATTTGATTATAGAAGCTCTGTTGAGCTCTAAAAGTGCCAAAATCGAATCCCGAACGTCAAAAAATTGTTATGGGGATCCTAAAAACGTCTTGTTCATACTGTCGAGGCTGAAAAAATAGGCCCATACAGATTTAGGTGTCCGAACTAATTGTCCGCCGGCGTCAAAAAAGCACACCATCTCTGGTCGTGCGGTCTGGGCAGTTGTCGCTAACTACTGGCTGCAATTAGGAAAAAATTTTAATACATGGTCCCCACAAAATTGTTTTATGTGTTTTGTCGGACTGTAGTAGCCTACCGCTTTATTTTTTTATTTTTTTTAATCCAAATTTCTCTTTTAAGGGCCTAAAAAAATTCTATAAAATTATAGAAGAAATTTTTAAAAATTTTAAATAAAATTATAGAGAATCCACCCCCCCCCCCCCCCCTTTGAACCATTTTTCCCTCTTTTTATCCTATAAATAGCCCTCTTATGGAAGGGAAAAAATGTTTTTCTTCTCCTTATCCATTCTTCTTCTAACTTTCTTACAATTGAGTCATTCCACTATTTTTTATGCGTGGCATCCCCTACTCAAATTCAGTGCCACTCTCTTGTATAGAAGTTAGAATTTTCAATCTTTCCCTCACTCTCTCCCTCCATTTTCTTCTTACTCTAGAGGCTTTCCACTATTTTTGATAGGTGGAATCCTTATCCAAGTTCAGTGCCCCTCTTTAGTGTGGAAGGAAAATTTTCTTCCTTCAGTTCTCTTTTCTTTCATGTTTCGTTTTATATTAGAGACATTCCACTGTCTGAGATATGTGGCATTATCTATCAAGCTTCAGTGCCCATCTTTTGTGCAGAAGAAGCTTTCTCCTCCCTTTTTTCTTCTCCTTTAATTATTTTCTTATATTAGAGGCATTTTATTATCTTAGATAGGTAGCATCCCCTATTAAATTTTAATGACCCTATTTTGTGTAGAAGAAGTCATGATGAGAGCCTTCTCTCTCAATAAACTATCCTTAATAGATGAAGAGCAAAGTCCTATTACATGTAAGGGTGATTTGAAAAGATATAAAGGTAATAATATTAGGGAAAAGAATCAATGATTTTTAGTAGATGGGAAGAATTTTGATAATGTTTGAGCAAAAATCTGGTGGCAATCGACGGTAAGGGGAAGTGTGGCGGCAATCGGTGATTAGGCGGAAGTCCGATGGCAATCGACGATAAGGTGGAAGTCTGATGGAGATCGATGGTTAGGAGGAAATTTGATCGTGGTCGACGGCTGGGTGGAGAGCTGAAAGAGATAGTTGGAGGGTGTGCTGCTTATAGTAGTTGAGCTAGAAACCGATGATGACTTATATGAGGTGAACGACCGATTTCAGACATCATGTAAAAGGCCGATGATGACAGGTGTCTAGTAGCATTTTACTAAAGATAATATGCATCCATTCTAATGTGTGCAAACATCAAACATCCCTTTCTTTAAAGAAGAAATTATAGGATATGCTTCAATGTGCAGAGAGAAGAGGTCACTTGCATCCACTAAGGATATTTGATTATTTTTAAGTTATTTGTTTCTTGATAACATTAACTTGTACGGATGATGTCAATATACTTTTAATTTCAGCTTCTTATAAAAATGAATGTATACTTAAACCTAATGTAAAATTTATGTAACTCCAATGATATTATATATCAATTTGAGATTATTTTAAATGCACAATGTTTATTTCTCACTTGAAATGAACTTATCCTCAAGAGTAAATTTGCCTTTTGCCTTTTATGGCTTTTTAATCTGCTAAGGTCTTTGTATGAGTGATGATTTTATCAACCACTCATAGAATCTTTCTAGAGAGAATGTTGTTCACTCAGTGCATTACTCGATGATGTTGCCCTTTATAGAAGAGGTCCATTAAATCTACCAATGATGTATAACTTATTTGAGGTTGTATGTTAGAGCATTACTCGATATCATTAACTTATTAGAAGTGATCGAGAGAACCAACTAAAAATGTATGACATATCCAATGTTATATGTCCACTACAAAAAAACATGCGATTATCGTTGGAAATTCTGACGGATATATATATCCGCAAAAAATTATGGCATTTTTATCGGCGTTCTATGAGACGATAATATTACGATGAAATTACTGGAATAAATGAAGCTGATAATGTTCTGACGTCGATTCCGCCGATATATACGTCGTAATCTGAAATCAAACTATATAATGCGATGCATTTTATGCCAAAAATTCTTTGCGTATTTACCGACGGATAGGATGCAGATCATTTTAAACACAACGAAATATTATCGTCGTAAAAATTGATGGAAATGCTTCCGACGGATTATACGCCAAAAAATCTGTTTGTGAAAGCCCTATTTCTCTCCCGAGTCCGTCTAGCTTATTATTTCATTCCATCATTTCATTTAGGTCTATGCTCGCCAGCATTGCCCCACCGAGCCTCGTCTTTGTCAAGACTATCCGGACTTCCACGGACGGTGTTGACGCTCACCGCCTCCGTCGCCGGCGAAACATCAGTGTTTTAAGGAAATTTCACCATAAGTTTTTTTATTTTATGGTTAATTTTCTTAGTAGAAATTTGCTTAGAATGGTGAGGAGATTGTGCCTTAGTGTATTCTTCTTTCAGCTTGCCTACATCGCCTCAGCTTGACGTCGCCGCTACCGAGACCTACCCTTCACCCAACGGACTTCGACCTAATTTGCCGACGTTCAACGCCTCAATCGTCAACTTTATCCACTATAAGATTTTATTTTTTTCATGTATTTTTTCATTAAACATTTGCAAGAGGATGTACCTTGGTGTATGATTTTTACTAATGATATTACTTATGTTGATACGACTAGAGAGAGAGTTGAAGTACTAGACATAGTGAGGGGAATGTGACTTTGGGTGAGCAAGTTATTAATAAGAGTACATGTTTTAGATATATTGGATTTATTATTCATAGTGTTGCATAGATGAGGATACTCAGGTGGATCTGAAATGAGCATATACGTGATAAGGTTGAAGTAGCTTCATTGGAAGAAAAGATTAGAGAGAGTCGCCTTAGATGATTTGGGCACATAAAATGACGATAATTATAGGAAGAACATAATTAAGCGATTGTGATTAGAAGGAGAGTAGACAGGAAATAAAAGTCAGAAGGATCATAGTCAAGTTGTTAAGTATTCATATAGCCGACCCCACATTGTGGGACAAAGGCTTGATGTTGTTGTTATTATTGTTATTGGAAATATCATTATAAAAATATATAAAAGGCACATTAAAATGTTGCTTGATGATGTTAACCTATGAAACAGGTCAAGAGAATTCATTAAGGATGTATGACCTATTCGAGATATTATGTCAAAGCGTTACTCGATGACATTAACCTGCGTGGAAGATGTCAGGGTATTGCCCGATTATGTTAACCTATGTGAAAAAGGTAAAGAGAATCCATCAAGGATATATGACCAATTCGAGATTGTATGTTAGAGCTCTTCTAGATGAAATTAACTTATATGGAAGAGATTAAAAGAATCCATTAAGGATGTATGATATATCCAATGTTGTTAATCAGAGTACAGATCTATGATGTTAACCTAGATGAAAAAGATTGAGAGAATCCACCAAGGATGTATGACCTATCCGATGGTATATGTCAGAGCACTACTCAATGGCGTTAACATATATGAAAGAGATCGATATAATCTACCAAGGATGTATGACATAATCAATGTTGTATGTTAGAGCAATGTTCGATAACGCTAACTTATATTGAAGATATCATATTGAATTCTCCTGGGATTGATCATCTAGTGATTGAGATACAATAAAGATTATGTATTTCTTGAATCAAGGCCGAATTTTATTATTTGATTGACATCTTCATATAATGTTTAACCTATCTGAGGTTGTATGTCAGAGCGTTGCTAGATGACATTATCCTATGTGGAAGAGGTCAAATCGAATCCCCTTGTGATCAATTTTTCCTTGATTGGGCGGGGGCGAACATCATGTCTATCCTAAATTATAGGTGAAGAATGGTCTATTTTTAGACAGTTACTACCTTTTGGAGGTCGAGATTAAGACATTTTATAAGAAGTAAAAGTCTAGCTAGGGAATGAATAAAACTTAAAATATATTAGAAGCATTATGATCCTAAGATATTGTCATGGATATTAGAAGAATTCGAGAAATATTCTTGATCATAGTTGTAGTCAAGGTTGCCCATAGTCCATATTTAATTCCCATGAAATTGATGCAACAATAGTTAAAATCAGGATGTTAACATGAATGATCTCTTGAGGTTAGAGCAAAAATTGCCCCTCCCCCCAAGTCGGGAAACACATTCCCACAGATGGCACCAAATTGTTACGTCCTAGAATATTCATGGCAATAGAGAAATATAAAATTTAAAGTCTTAGCTTTGTATAAAGATCTATCACACAATCAGAAGAGAGAGAGAGGGAGCATTATTTATAAGAGACACCAAGATTTTTTACGTGAAAAATCCTGAAGAGGGAAAAACCATGAGATTTAGCCCAGTTTAAATGAATCCATAGATCCACTAGTATTTGTAGTTGATTACAAATAAGGCCCTTTATTGGAGGGAAGGTCGTGTCTTGGTGTAACAAATATACATCATATTGTATGCATCATAAGGTAAAAAATAGAAAATCATTATTGATATGTGTGTTTGGTTGGCAAGATCATAATCGGCGGGCGACCAAGATCAGAAAGACCATTAGCTTATGATCAAGGTCGGAAGGCCTGCAATCATTGAAGGAGGTCGGAATGACTGTAGTCGACGGGTGACGAAGGTCAAAAGGACTATTATTAGCGGGCGATGGATGTCGGAAGAACCGTAGTGTGTGAAGGAGGTCAGAAGGACCATAGTCGAATGGAAACGAAGGTCAAAATGATTGTAGTTGACGAAGAAGATCAGAAGGATGGTAGTCAACTAGCAATAAAGATCAGAAGTTTGTCTATTGGCAGAAGTTCATTGTCAAGCAGAAGTTGAATGAAAATCCGACAATGGAAAAAAGTCTGGTGATAGACATAAGTCTGAAGTTAGATAGAAATATGTCTATCGGTGAAAGTTCGATATCGGGTATAAGTCTGACGAAAGTCTGGCGACGGGTGGAAGTTTAGCAGAAAAAAGACTGACATCGGATAAAAATCTAGTGATGGGAGGAAGTTTAGCGTTGGATAGAAGTCTAATAAAAGTCTGGCGACAGTTAATAGTCCAACGAAGGACAGAAGTCTGACGTCAGATAGAAATTCGGTGATTGACAAAAGTCTGGTGACAAGCTGAAGGTTGGAGTCAGGTAGGTATCTAACGAAAGTCTGGTGATTAGAAAAAGTTCGGCGATAATACATTAATACAATATCAGTAAAGCTATACAACAATAATAAAATCAGTAACATGCATTTCAATAATCACATTAAACAAGTAAGAAGTTATTAGGGGTATCAATTTTGGGTCACGGGTCGAGTTCGGGTCGAACTCGAAAATGACCCGGCACTATTCGGGTCAACCCGAACCCGACCCGTTTTTACAAATGGGTCGATTTACCTGACCCGAACCCGACCTGACCCATGGACATGGCAAGGCCGGGACCAGCTTCACGCCTTCACGGCATCGGTGGTAGTGACGTCAGGCGGCAGCGAGCCTTCAGCGCGGCAACAGCGTCTGGCGGCATCGACGTCCGGCGTCCAGCGGCAGCTATCACAGACTCACGGTCACGGGGCGAGTTTGAATCAAGCAACGGTCACGAGGCGAAGCGACCGCGGGCAGCGGTCACGACTCACTGACGCGGACGGCTGGCCTAATGGCTGAAGAGATGGCATGCCTTACCGGGTCAAAACCGGGTTGATTTCGGGTTTCTGGGTCAACCCGAACCCTACCCAGTTTTTCAAACGGGTCAAAAACTCGAACCCGAACCCAAAATTTTCGGGTCGGGTCCGGGTCGGGTTTTCGTGTCGTGTCAAATATTGACATCCCTAGAAGTTATAGCTATCACACTATTTTTTAGTAATTAGTAGTAGTCAGTAACAATTGGATTAGTAAATAGAGTAGTCACTATTTGCCCTTCGGCATAATAATAATTATTTATAACTCACAATTATTGTATTATTGTATCAAACTATCAATAGAGGATAGCACCTAACAATAGTATTTAGAGGAAAATCCATTGGCCCACAATCATAGGCATGTTAATCAATCTCCAACAAGCGGGTCAATCAGTCTTTATTTGTCTTATACATACACATTTTATCACAATACAATAATAATAATAATAATAATAATAATACTGACCATATATTACTCAATCACATATTCACATTCATTTTCAATGCATTGTAATAAATAAAATATAATTGAGCTTAATTCAGAAAGTGTCAAAATATCCTAACGATAGGTAACATAAAACCCTACTAAGCATAAATTCATATTTTTAGAAATTAATCAAATTAACAGAAATTGTATATAACAATATTTTGAAGCTTTAATTGAATTAAAATACTATTTGTAGATGTCAAAATAAAATTCTGAATTGATAAAAATCACAAATTTTTCAAAAATCACTCAGCAAAAAATCTCAAATAATTACTCAAATCATTTATAATCTCAATCCCTATATATAACATATAAAAATTTACGCAGTGAAAGTTTTATCATTATAAAATTATCCTCATTTGACTATAACGAAATAGACAAATTCCAAAAAGACCAAATTATTAAAATGAAAATAGGATAATTATTCCTTACAATGAGATGAACAAATTTCCTGGCAAAAATTACTCTATGATCTTCAAATTATAGATTTCATTTTCTCTATTCTCTTTTTCTCTCATTTTACCCTTTGTGCTCTCTGTTAAAATGAGATTGAAGGGATTTGGCTTATATGAAATGGGTAAGTGCTAAAAGATTTTTTATATAATAATATAATAATCTAATATAAATATAATTATATTATTTATTTAGTTTTCATTATAAATTTCATATAAATCTTTGTTAGGCATTAAAAAATATTTAAAAAATATCCATAAAATATGACATCATATTTAAAAAAATATGGTGAAATCGGTTTTCAAAACTGACATCTAACGATCAAAAAACCCTCACTTGTACCGACATGAATCAATTTCTTAATGATTTGCATCAATGAAAAAATGTTATGGAAAAAATAGTGTGATTGAATTACTAAAATATTTATGTCATGGCGAACACACTTTATCATTTGGATTTATAATAACTCCTGAAAAAAATCATTTCACTAGAACAAAACATGGGTTATTACAAATAATAGTGGCTCTTCATACGAGCGTACTCTAACAAATAGAAAGAAATTGATGATGAAGTTTTCAAATCTCAATATCTAGAATACTCTCTAGTAAATCTTCATAACTTATTTTTTCTTGAAATAAATTGAATAATACGATAATCATTATGCATGTAGCATAAAATGAATTATTCTTGAAAAATGTCATACACACGAAAAGTCTCAAACCAATAGCAAATTGATAAGAAACTCAATCAATTCTATCAATTAACTTAAAAGGACCAATGAAGAAGGGCTAAGGTTTTTCACTTTTGTCAAGTATCACAACTTTATTTGGAGCTCAAAGTCAATCTCTTTATGCTTAGGTTCAAAATATCTTCTTCAAGCACTTAGATAGAATAAATTCATTTCAAATCTAATAAGTCCTCTTAGTAGTTTGATTAACCAATTGATATCCTAAGGGCTTCCTCTCACCATCCTTAAGAGGCTTATATTGTGCCATTTCGATACAATTAAATATCATTATTACACGCAAACTCCTCAAATAGAATATAGTCCTTTCGACTACCTCCAAAGTCAAGAATATAAGTTCACGATAAGTCATCCAAGGTATAAAGAGTTTGATTGGACTGATAATTTGCTTGAAGATGAAATGGGGTGTTGAAATATAAATTAGTATTCAAATCCTCTTGCTCTTTTCTCCTTATACTATAAATAAATCTTTCACCTTGATTATATATGATAATGTTTGGTTGTAATAGTGCATATTTTAATCCAATCAAATAATATTTTAGGAGCCATTACAAGTCAATTTTGTAATCATTCTTTGCCATGATATAGATGTTATTGTGCTTAAATTATAAGATTTTTTTTTTCCTAATTTTAGAGGAAGCATAGAAAATTGACGCATCAACACAAGTAGATTTTCTAGGACAGTTTAGGTGTTTGTTTTTCAAACCTATTTCAGTTTTTTAGACATGTTTGTCTATTTTATGGATATTTGTATATAATTTTTGGAGCTCTGAATTTTAAGAGAAAAAGGAATTTTTATAAATTTTAAACTAAAAATTGAACAAATTGCATAATTACCTTTGTATAAAAAAAATCTTTATCCACTTAAAAACTTAACAAAACTTTTATATTCCATTTCATTTTCATTTTCCAATTCATTTTCACGAAGCAAGAGAATAGAAATCGGAAATAGAAGAAAAAAGAAAGAAACTAGGATTTGGAGGTCTTAGAGCAGATTATACCGGTCCGTCCAATTGAAAAATTTTCATATCTTAAGGTAGGATGTCATTTTTTTATCTCTGATTTCAATAATTTAATGTATTTTACGTTTATGAATTTTAATTTGATCAAAACTTTAAAAGTTGTGATATATTGATTTTTAGTAAACTTTCACCTAAACTAAGATAGATAATGTAACTTGTCTCGATCTGAACAATTTTCAGAGCTGAGCTAAAAGTAGAAAATAGACTGAAGTCACTCAAATCCTCTCTCTCTCTCTCTCTCTCTCTCTCTCTCTCTCTCTCTCTCTCTCTCTCTCTCTCTCTCTAACTAGCTTCCTAGGGGGGGAATGGTTTTGACAAAAAAATTTGGTGGAAAAATATATTTTTATAAAATCCGAAGCTAACGCCCCAGTGCTCCTCACTAAAGGGCACAATGTCGCAGTGCTGCCCCAAGTGCGCAACTTTGAATTATTTTGACAAAAAGATAGAAAGAATAATGTCTTGGTGGCATAAGAGAAAGTTTTTTCAAATTTTCATATCATGCACACAAACCCTTGGGGCCTACTTAAGAATAGACTACGGAACTAACATGCATACAAAATACTCACAAACACATGAAAGGGGTGTTAGACATAGAGATTCAATAGGTTACATTTATGATACCAAGTCAGAACATGTGCAATTGTGCACTAATTAGATAGGTGTTACATTAGCAATGCCAATACAAAAATATTTGTTAAACATTACAATATATCATAATGCAATAATAGCCATCCTATACTAAATATAACATGGGATGCTTATGTGTCCTTTAGTGTATACCTAGTGATAGTGCTAATTTTTAGTGTTTTCTATTACATTTGATGTTAACGTGCTATAATTGAATATATTGTTGAGGTTTAGGCCTTTAAGGATTTACAAATGTTTAAGGCACCCAATTTGATTTTAAGAGAAATTTAGATATTATTATTTTTATGAATGAATTTTAAAATATTTGATTTCAATAAATTATAATGATACCAATTTAAATTTTGTCTTTTAAAAGCATGGTTTCAAAAATTGAATGGTTAATTTTTAAGAATTTGATTATTATGGAGGTCTTTAAGTGCCTTAGAGTCTTTTGTCGCATTAAATTATAATGCAATTCCATTTTTCCTACAATTAGTATCGTGTAATGCACTAGAATTATTGATGTGTGCCAATTACCTTAGTGCTGACCTAGATTTGTTGGCTTAACACAATTTCATCATTATTACAACTTTAACTAATTTATGAAGATTATGTGAATTTTAATCAAAATATTTAATATATTGACAAGGGTTGGAAAAAAGAGTCATAAAATAGAAGAAATTCAAGAGAAATTAATTTCTTGAATTAAATAAATGATATGTAATATTTTCAAATGTTTATGGTTTTAAAAATATTAAAAAGGAATTTTGGATTTATTGAATTTTTACTTGGAGAAAAGTGTCATTAAACTAGATTTTAATTTTATTTGTCCTATGCATAATTCGCTAGAATTAATTATAAACTATAAACTAAGTTGATGGTTCATAAAGTACACAAGGGGTGGAGGCTAAATTAGTGTTTTGAAAGTTTTTTTTCACAAATTGAACATAATATGAATGAGTGAGAAATAAATGCATGTAAGATGTAATATTTGGTTCCATGGTCAATCAAATATTTGATATCATAGTTATAGGCAGAGTAAATGACTAAAAAATAAGCACATGATTTTTTTATCATGACTCAACATTTAATTGACCTACATACATGCCAAAATCCGACCAATTTAATATTTTACCACACTATGTTTTTTTCTCTTCATAAGCGAGTGAAAAAATCATCACAAAATTATCAAGGTCAAGGAACCAACACTATTATCCTAGGACATCAAGAGAAAAAAATAGTAAATCAAAAGAATAAATAGTGATGAAAGCAAGATCAAGAGATTGAGAGTCATTAATTTTCAATGATACAAAAAATGGTTGGAGCCACATAAACACCAAAGGAAATAGACTAGGTGAATGTGAATGAGAATGATGCAAGATTAGTTAACTCCCCATATTAAGCTAATTAGGGTGTCAATTACTATAAGTTATGTTCAAATATTCATACATAGGAAGCATTGTTGAGTGCATTTATTGGAAACATATATACAATTGGAAATGAGGATACACAGGAAGCTCTATATGAAACAAAAAAAAGTTGTGGTGTAACCTACAATGGTGATGCTAAAGAGTGGTCGTCCCAAGAAAAGTAGAAGACCTTTAAAACAAGAGAAGGGTATGGTGCAATGTAGATGCAACGATTGTATGGTGAAAGAATATGACCAAGCTACTTATAAATCCAAGTGCCTGCCACCTTCATGATAGCACCACATTAATATTCTTGTTATACTTGTAATAGTACAATTGAATTTGATGTAGATATATAAACATTTCAGTTTGTAATAATATGTTCATAATCTCCATCTAATGGGATGTTAATAAGTGGGCCCATTTAATATAATTCTTAGAGTAATGCATTTACATGTAATTAGTTCTTGTGGTGATGTAATTAAGTGTGGCATTATCATTTGATTGGTTCTACTCAATGTTCTAATGTTTATCATTGTGATAGTATGTTGCTTATATTAAATTCCAAAGAATCCAAACTAAATAATACCTATTTGTTGCATACAATTCAAATTAGATTTGAACACGGTTTGAACCATATTTGAATAGGTTCAAATCAAGCTTGAACCGGGATTAAATAGGGTAAGGTTTCAACCATAATAAAACAAAAAATTTAAACCATGGATGAAGCTCACTAGGAAAGGTATCTGTGCGTGAAGGAGAAGGTTTAAACCTTGTTCAAATTAGGTTTGAAGTACATTGGAATAAAGGTTTGAACCTGTTTGAACAAGGTTTGAACAAGATTCAAACCAATTCCAATCAATTTCTTTTGTGTCTGACTTCAATAAGCAGTCTGCAAATACATGCGAAAGTAATTTCATCTAAAAGAAACTTTTAAACATAGCTCTATAAGAAAATAAAAAAATATATATATTTGGCCAATTAAGTGAATTATGAGTCAAATAAAGCAAAATTTAACTTCAAGTTCTCCTCTCCTCACCTCCATTTCTCTTGATTTCCCCATAATTTCTTTCACAATCAGAGTGATTTTCCTAATTTCCTCCATATTTCTTGCCAAGATTAGTGATGTAAATTCCCATTATCTATGTTGTTGCTAATATTGTCAATACGGCTACCAAATAGAGAGGCCTTTTCACTCTAAGTTTAGCATATGAGTAAAATATCCTGTTGTTAATATTTTCCATGAGCCACTACTTGTAACCCTGCTTAATTTCCTTATCAAATTATAGATGTGGTGAGCAAAGATAAGGGTGATGGATGTTATAAGTACATGCAATGTTGGCTTACTAAGATATTTGCCTTGAATTTTGTCCTAAAATTTATGACTATTTGGATCAATTCTATATGATAATTATATATCTTTTGATCCCATTTTTATGTAAATTGGTTCAAAATTTTGAAATATTTAAGCCAAATATATAGTTTATGAATTTATACATGAGGTTAAAAAAAATAAGGGTTTTCTCATATATTCATAGAGCATAAACTGGGGATTCTTTTGCTCTTTCAACTTTGAAGTAAAATAAATACAGTATAAAATTTTGATGCATTTGAAATTAACACTCTAAATCTATTTTGGAGTATTTGGAATTCCTTCAGTTAAGCTAGTTCCAAATACACCGAAAATTCAATGCAATTGTCGCTGTTAGAATGCCCGCCACTATTGCCTGTCACTATTTCTTGCCGCCCATCGCCTCACCACTATAGACCGACGTAGTCGGCCACCATTGTCATTGGAAAACCACCACCATCTCCGACTGATCGCCGCTACCGGCCACATCCCAGCCTCCCACCTCCGCATGCCACCACACTACGGGAAAACACGCGATTACCGTCGGATTTTCCGGCAGAAAATTTTGCGCCGGTACGAACGGCGCAGGTAACGGCGGAATATTCCTAAACATTGCGACGGAAACCTTACGACGCATGTTCAGGCAGAATATTCCTAACAATACGCCGGAAACCTTCCGGCGTCCCATGCGCCGGTCTATGCGTCGGTAAAACGAGCTCTGAGCCATTTCCGTCGCACGTTACGGCGGAAATATACTGGCGCAGATGACCGACGGATATTGCGCCGGCGTATTTAAACTCAACGACTTATTTCCAGCGCAAATTGCGTCGGCAATGTTACTGGCGTTTACTCCGCCGGAAAGTCCGCCGGTGAATGCCTTATTTTTCGACACCGAGCCCCTCTGGCCGCTCATTCGTTTCCTTCCTTTCTCTCACCTTGCGTGTTTCGTCTGTCGTCATCCGTCGCTCGCCGTGGATTGACGTCGCCGACGGTCACCGAAATTCGCCGTCGACGGTCATCGGACTTCGCCGAGCATCCTTTCCTCTCTTTCCTACTCGCGCGCCGCCGAGGGTCGTTCTTCACCGACGGAAGGTATTTTGTTTAGTTTTTTTTCCTATTTTGGTTGGATTACATATAGGATCAGCCTTAAGTACATATCTTTTTGCTTTAGTCATGGATGTTCTCACTAGACATTTGCTAGAGGATGTACATTGGTGCATACTTTTTGTTGATGATATTCTTCTTGTTGATAAAACTAGAGAGGGAGTTGAAGGTAAACTTGGATTATGGAGATCAACATTAGAAAGTAAAGTTTTTCGATTGAGTAGATCTAAAACGGATTATATGAAGTGCACTTTTAGTAGTAATAGACATAGTGAGGGGATTGTGACTTTGAGCGATCAAGTCATTAATAAGAGTAACACGTTTTAAATATCTTGGATCTATTATTCAGAGTGATGGTGAAATAGATGTGGATATTATCAAAAGAATTCAAGTTGGATGGTTGAAGCCGAATGTTGGCCACTAAAAAAGAAGCATAATACTAAGTTAAATGTGGCAGAGATGAGGATGCTTAGGTGGATGAGTGGCTTGACCCTTAGAGATAGGATGCGAAATGAGCATATACGTGAAAAGGTTGGAGTAGCTCCAGTGGAAGATAAATAAGATTAGAGAAAGTCGCCTTAGAGTTGACCTCATTTTTATATGAGGTTTGCAGGACCCATTCAATCCTCAATTAAACATTCAATCAACATTTAAATTTAGGTCATAATCATCAATCAATGACCAACAACCATTCAATTGATCAAAGTTTCAATTAACTTTCAATCATCCAATTTTCGATCTACATTTCGATTAATTAACCTTTCAATCATCATCACCTACAATCTAGCTCGTAATCGACCTCGTCGATCTTCCTTCAAATCAAAATTGAACCGCACACTAATTAATTAAAGTTAATTTAATCATACAAACTAGATTTGATGACGTCGAATTTGTTCGAATCAATTTGAGTTTTACTCACCTTGGTGGCTTTGATCAATTTAATTTAAATTGCCCCGACTCGTCTCAAGTGCAAATTAGCTTGATTAGCATTAATCAGCTCAATTTAACTTCTCTCGAGTCAAATCGATCTTTATTGATGCAAACTAATTTGACCCTTTTAAATAAGGATTTTCGCATAATTAATTGGTTCTTAATTCTAGCTTTTATTTTATTGCTATTGAAGTTCTAAATCATCTTAATTTCAGCATTTAATAACAACCGTCAGATTAAATTTTAAAGGCTTGATGTTTTCTTATTATTATTCATTCTAATAGAGTTAGGGTTGGAGAGACCATGATCTCATTTTTTTTTTCTTTTCCCATAAGCAGCCACCTTAGGGAGAGGAGCTCACGGTTCAAGTTTTGAGGCTGTTAGGGCCGGCCAACAAGAAGGCTGCTGGCTCTAATTCCACGCCTCCATCCCCCATAGGCAGCAGCCTTTGGCTCTCACACCTCCAGCCGTGCCTTTATGCTCCCCATCCGCTCAAGCAAAAGGCAAGAGGAGCAAAATGAGTTGCTGTTGAATCTCACAAGGATATGGCTGTAGCGAGCTAGTCAAGCTCACGTCCCTAAGAAGCCCACGCCTCTAAGCAGCCGCTTCTTCGACCTTTTTTTTAGAGCTGTTAGGGCCGGCTGAAGAGACGCGATCTCTCTCTCACGCCTCCATTTCAAGAAGCAGCCGCCCCTTGGTATGGATCTCCCTCTCATTCTCACGAGAGACCTCTCTCTCATCCATTCTTAAAGCTACTAGGGCCGGCCAAGAGACAAAGGGAGCCATACACCTCACGATCCAGCCTCCTGCTGATGTCTCCAAGCAGCTCACATACCATCTGGTTTCTCTGTGCTCTTGCTAAAGCCAACCAAGCAAGCTGCAGTAGATTTCGGTTAAGGTAGAGAGCTGATGTTTGGATATTATGCTCAAGAGAGAGGATCTATCCAAAGATTCCAGCCACTACCCTTCTTGTACAGCAACATTTCGACCCAAGGAGTGAAATCTCCAGAGGACCGAAATGAGAACGTGGGACTGGAGGGGCCGGCCAAAACTATAATTCTTTGGAATAAAGGATGGAGCAATCCATATGGCTTCATGAAGGATGAATCGGCCCATGCAAGAACAGTGGCGGTAAGAATCATTTCTTTCTTTTAAATCAAATGCTACACTTTTGGTTTATCAAAAAATCAGATGGCTGTAATAGCTCTTTCTTCTCTCATCTTTAATATTTATTAATCAAATCTTGTATATTCTACTTATGCGGCTTGTAGCTTTTGGTCTTCTTGAGAGAAGAATGTTTGAATCAGATGGCTTAGATGCAGTAATTTGTTGGAAAGAAATGGTGGACAGTAAACTGATACAAATAGCTGCTTCTATAGAGCAGCTTTTGTGATTCACTAATTGTTTGTATTAGTGTTCCTATCACTTTCCTGTTAATTGATGATTAAGGTTTGGTTCGTCAATTTGTACAAATATAATGGAAACCCCTGATTGTTGTCCTATTTTTCATTTAGATGCTCTTAATTAGTTAAATTTCAATCCTTCTCCGATCCTTCCAATTCTCAATTAACTGGATGTGTTATTTGTTATTTATCAGAGATTCTGCCTGTTGAATTTTGTTGAGGAGAAGGATTTATTATCCGAGCTCAAATAGTTGGGAAGGATATTGACGGCGATGAGTTTATTAGTGTACTAACGCTGAAGTTGCAAGATCAATTACCAAGCACTTTTTATTGTTTTATTGAAGTATTGCAGTCGTATTGTAATGAATAGTTTCAAAACTGTTATTATTTAGTTAATAATAGAATTGACACAAAACAAATTGATATCTTATGCCACCTGGACTGCTTGTTATATTTTCAGAAATATTTGAGTGTTGTTTTTGGCGCTTTAGTTAATTTTATCTCCAAGTTACGATCATATGATCATTATCCCAACTAGTTAATAATTGGCTTTTTTTTCAATTTTTCTTTGCCATGAATTCTTTTCAGATATCATTAGTATATCAACAAGCAGAGGAGTAAACAGAACAATACCTGAACTTTGCCAAGTAAAGCCATCAAATCTCATTGATGGTCCTTGTCCCGTAAAGGATATTAAGTCATTTAAAAAAAAAAAAAAGTGGCCAATTCAAGCAGGCTAATAGATACATGTATTACCATTGACCCTCTTACAGGATGCTGTTTCTTGTATTTGAATGATATATAAACTGTTTTTTTTTTTTAACTTAATTGCCTTAAGTTATCATTGATTGAGAATGTTGCTTTTGGGCTAATAATATTTTCCATGATTCACAGATTTTGAATAGATGGTTCTATGAATAGGATTTAGATGTTTCAATCTCAACTCTCCATATATTTACTCATATATCAATTCATAGTATCTCTTATATTTTCAAGCACCATATTCTGACACCTCCTTCTCTCTTCGCCTTTTTGCGAGGTACTTATGGAGTTGATTGGGGGCTAAGTCAAGGAGCTTCAGTCGCCCCGTTTCTTCTAAACGGGGTGCTACGGCCGGAGTCACCGTTGACTAGCTCCGGTGACCAGGTAAGTTTTCTTAAGACTTAGAAAAGCATAGATCTTCTAGATTTACTTATTGAGTTATTTCTGGCAGCATTAAATTCTTGCAGTAACTCCTGCATTTAGTTAATATTTGCTTCAAAACCCATCGACATAGCTTTTTACATTCGTATGCATGTCCAAAGGGTTAGTGACATTGATTTAAACCCATTGAACCTAGTGACATATTTAAGGATATTAATTAAGGATGAGTCTTAGAGAATTTAGACAAACCCTATGATTCACACATGCATCCCTTAGGGAGGAAACATTAAACATTGTTAACTTAGCGACATTACACCTTAAGATTAACATGTACATAATCGACATAATCTCAAACAACAATCAATTATTAATCTCTTCCTTAAAACCTGAAAACTTAAATATTTGATAATAACTCAAATAAAATTTACAAAAATATCAAATCAACCCCAATCAACACATACAATTTTTAAGTGATCAAGGTTAAACCCAATTGACTTCAAATTCAAACCCCTTAAGTTTAGTGATCTTCCATGCTATAGGGAAAATTATCACTAAAATTCAAACCACTCAAGTTTAGTGATCTTCCCTGCTCTAGGGAAAATTATCACTAAAATTCAAACCACTCAAGTTTAGCGATCTTCCCTGCTCTAGGGAAAATTGTCATTAAAATTCAAACCACTTGAACCCCTTAATCAAACCACTTAAGTTTAAACCTTAATTAAACTTTAAAGCCTTCATGAATTTTTTTAATAAATCAAATTTAAATTCAAAAACTATAAATAACCCCTCTAATTGACCAGATTTGAATCCTTAACACATTAGAATTAAAATCAACCAGATTTGACTTCAAGTTTAAGTATAATTTAATAATCATTAAAATTTGACTTTTAATTAAATTAATTAATCAATAATAATTTAAAATTCTAGAAAATTCCTAAACACTTGGGAATCTATCCTTGGGTCATTCATGACCTTTGGAATTGATTACAAGGAGTTTGGAACTCAATTGAATTCAAAACATCAAAACCTCTCTAATCAAGACAATTAAATAATTCTAATAAATGATCAAAACGTTGAAAATGCATAACTAATTCAAACAAACTCTAAATAAATTAAACTTAAAGGCATCCAACTCATCTTAAGGTCTAATATTTTAATAAAATACAAACTCTTCAGAAAATATTCTTAATTTAAAATTCAAATTTTAACCCCTTAATTAAAAACATTAAATGATTCGAATAATTTTAGAACATTAAATATTTGATTCAAAATCCAGAAAATTTCAATCTAACTTCAAAACCAGCAATCAATCTTAAAATCAATTTTAAATCATTTAGACTTAAACTTTAATTAAAATCTCCCCTTAAGCCTTTCAACCAACCAGAACATTAAGCAACTTTAATTAATTACCCGATTTAGGATATATCCAAACCACACAGCCTGCTACACACACCTAGATTGACCTATTAGGACACAGAATCTAGCTTTAGGTTAGGCCGGTGTTCCTTTCTATTTTTAAGATAGATTGATATGCATACAAAATGAGAGTGGCATCCTAGGTTAGATAACATAGACATAGGTTCAATGTCCACAGACCTGTGTACCTCCTGTTTGTCAGCCTAGGATTAGGTTCCCAGCCCCTTGGCTTACGAGGTCCCCTTGAATGAGGTAACCCATGGTTGCTAACAAGGATCCTCTGGTCGGCACTCGACTAAGTAGGCTAAGGATATCGACGAACCCGGGATGATGGAAAACCATGGGATCTTGACCGGGGACGTCATACCCACTTGGTAGGTTAGTCTTCACCCTCACCTCCTGGGCATTCTCTCGATCTGGTGATCGAGAATATAAGTCCGAACCTTCTAATAAAATCAACCATTCAAACTTAAATCATTTTCAATCAAATTCAAGCCCAACACTTAGGATAGGCTGAGGTGTTTCTGAAGTAATTCAGAATCTCAAAACACCTCTTACCCTTCTTCCTTTGATTCCAAAAATAAGTCTTCAATTTTGATCCAATCCCGCTTAAACTTCCAACCTTTACCTCCTTTGACATCCAGCTTTGAAAATCTAAATAAAATTTACACCGCTATTTTAATCGAGAGTTTTCGTAGGAAATTCCGATTTTCTATGATGTAATTAACTACGAGGGCTTGCGCTCGTAGGAGATTTAGAAACCCAGAATTGATTTTCAAAACCAATTTTTCAAAAACTCTAATTAATTCTCTTTGGGAAATTTAAATTCAACGATCATTTTCATCATTTTTAAATGATCAATAGTGATTGATAATTTCTTTCCTCGGATTGATATATCAATTACTATCGTGATTTTGATTATGAAATTAATGATCTTTTTATCCAAATTAGCGTAGTCAAATAATTGATTAAATTCCATTTTGATCCTCCGGGGTCAAATGTGATTCTCCCTTTGAGTTTGAGTACGATAATCCGGATAAATTTAAAATTCTAAAATTTGAACCCATTAGGGAATGATATGATCGCCTCTCAAGGCGATATACCGTTCATAATGACGTATTCAATTTTAAAATTCAAAATTTAATATTCCCAAAGAAAATTAAATATTTTCCAAAACTATATATACATACTTAAATATTTTTTTTAATAAAACAAAAATGGCGACTCCGCTGGGGAAAATCTCACTCTCCATCTTTAATAGCGGTATAAATTTTATTGCATCGGTAGTTTTGACTACCTTTCTTTCCGTTGATCCCACTCTCATTTCTTTCTTGGGTGAGTGTGGTCAACTCAATTAAGACATGTTAAAAGAGAGGTGAGTGTAGTAATCCTCTGTTGAAGTCGGGCTTTGACATTTTGCCTCCAAGTTAATTGGTAGAGCGAAAGAGTCAAGCCAGATTCTTTTGTATATGTTGCAAACTTGCATGCGAGTGAATAACTAGCGTGCTAAGTTTCATAATTTACAAAAGATTTTTCAATTTCAAAATCAAGATTTCAATCCTTTAAGCAAAATTCAATCTCTTTCAAAACCTTTCAAATCAACTTTAATCGTCGTTGTGATGTGTCTTTTACAATAGTCTATTATAGTTGAACACATGCAATTCAAACTCTTGATCAAACCTGGATTTTGACATTTCACTCTAAGCTAGTCCATGCAGTGAAAGAGTCAAGTCCAGGCCTCCCGATTTCCCTAAATTTTTGTTAACCATTTTATTGAAAATAAAAATCAATATTTTGAGTTTCAAAAATGAAGGAAAATCATTCAAACCAATTTCAATCGTTGTTGCCATGTGTCTTCTATAACATGTTGTAGTTGAACACGTGCAATACAAACTCAAAACTCTCCAATCAATTTTAGGCTTTGACATTTCACCCCTAAACCACTTGTTGGGATGAGAGAGTTAAGCCTAAATCTTGGGATCTTCAAATTAATTTTGTAAACCTACATATTTGAACATCATTCAATATGTTGAGTTTCAAAATCTGATAAAGATCCATTCAATTCCAACCTCAAATTCAAATTTGGTCTTAAGTCCAAATTCAACTTTAACATTAAACCTCAGTTTGATTTCAAACTCAAATTCAACTTCAATTTTGGTTTTAAAGTCAAAATATGAGCTTTGACATTTCATCCCAAGTCGATTGGTGAAATGAAGGAGTCAAGCCCGACTTTTGGATTTTTCATATTAATTTTGTGAACCTACGTGACTGAGTGAAACTCAGTGTGTTGAGTTACAAAATTTGAAGAAGATCCACTCGACTTTAATTTCAAATTCAATTTTAAGCCAAATTCAATATCAACCTTAAAATCAAGTTTGATTTCAACTTTAAATTCAATCTTAATTTGATTGCAAATCCAAATCAAAATTTTGACATTTTGCCCCAAATCAATTGGTGTAGCGAAAGAGTCAAATTCAAGTCTTGATTTTCACTCATCAATTTTATGAACCACCGTGTTCAATGCAAAATGACACGATTGAGTTATAAAATTTTTGAATAAAATTATTCAAATTCAAACTTAAATGTCACTTCAAAATCACTAATTCAGATCACTTTCTTAATTCCAGGAAATCAAGCACTCAAATGGCTAGGAAACTCGTCTTCTCACTGAATGGAGATGTGCCTGTAGAAGAAATTCTTAATGGAAATTTAATTCAGTACGAGATGAAATTTCAGAACCTCAAGATTTCAGTTAATGGGGAAACACTGATTGATCTGTCTGCCACGATACTAGGAAAGTCTCTTTTAGTTGAGATTACTTTAGGGTCTAGAGTTGACTCCCCCATCTCCAAGATGGAGGTCATTGTCGCCCCTGTACCCACTGTACTCTCTACTCATGAGGATCAAAACCAGAAGTTAATAGCGATGGAAGAGCTACCATCTCAGTCTGAGATCGGGTCAAGTTCTAACACCCCTGTCGTCGGTAGGAATAAGATGAAGAATTACCTTCGAAGAGCCAGAAAAGGAATCTTAAGGCTGGAAAGACCGTTGAGTCGGAAACCTTAGAGAGGGACGATTTCGAGGCCAATCGAGAGTTCGTTGCTCCTACGTACCCTCTCCTTGCACAAAGGAGGGAGGTTATAGAGATGAGAGTGCGATCTTCAATACACCTGCTTGACTACTACACAGAATGACTCGAACAAGAGAGAATTGAGCGATCACCAGCAAGAGGCCATAGGCCCCCAACTGAGGGTTATGATCCGTCCACTCTACTAGAAGATGTTAGGGCGCGTTACTATACGTGTTCCACTACGTCACCTATAGAGGAGTAGAAACCACTTGGGGTGCCACTCTCTTAACTACTAGCCCACTGGTAATATGAGGGAGGAAATAATCTAAGATTATGTCAGATAGTGATACCGTTAAAATTTAAATTTTTAATGGGGTCCTATCGCGATTAATCTTTTGATTACAATGATGCCATTTTTTAGGGACGTTGCAGACCCTATAACAGTCTCTCCCTCCACAGAGATTGTAGGAATTCAATTCCAAGTTGACAAGGGTTTTGCCACCTAGACTTGTAACCTTTTTAAGGAAAGCTTACCAATTTCTCAAGCGTACCGGGTCCGAATTTTCAAGATAGTTGATTAATCTTTTTAATGAAAATTGACCTCTACCTTGAGAGAGTTGTAGTTGACTCCATCAAATATTTGAATGTCCCTCCCTCCACCGCTTTTGTGCATTGATTTAACTTTTGAATTAAGATCTACCTCAAACTTAAGTTGAATTCAGAAATGAAAATTTTATCAAGCTTCTAGCAATTTGCTATCTTAATAGGAGATTCACGCATGACTAAAATCTGTTCAATGATTTTCAAAAGTTAAGTTGATACTCTTTTCAAAAGATTGAATGTGCTTTGAGGATTATTCTTCCTTGTATAAGAGAACGAACTTTCTTCTCTAATATCTGAGATATAATCCCAACATTCAAAATAAAAAGATTAATTAATTTAAGGTATTCGAAGAAAGTGGAGCCTCTTCTCGAATTCAATTAAAATTAAAAGATGCGTGAATACGCCAAAAATCAAGAAGTGTACGAAGTGCACAAAAAGTCAAAAGATACGTAAAATGTGTCACTAGAAAAAGAGAAGAAGAGTAAGAGGCCTTCCTTCTTTTGAATCCTTAAATCTCAAAATAAAACACCCAATCAACTTTAAATACTTGACTTTGAAAATCCTGAATTCAGATTCTTCAACATGTATGAATTTTCTATCAGATAAAAGAACATATGCAAGAGAATTGAAAAGATTGAATTTCTCTCTTCAACTTAAACGCTTTGAAATAAATTTTTAATTCAAAATCTATACAAGGGAGACCCCAGTTTAGTTTCTACGAGACTTAGTCTGGGTAACAAAACTGAAATTCTCTCAAATTAGTCGGAGTCGACTCTTCTCACTCTAATTGATAAATTTGTTCTCACATGTTGTTCCGACAGGGTCCAAATAGTTAGAGGAAATTTTTAATAAAAAGTTTGAATCTTCTACTCCTGATAAAAATTCAAGTCTTATCCTTGAGAGAGGTATTTAAGTCCTTGCACAGAGGCATCTCTTCATTTAAGGCCTTTTCAACAAAATTACACTTTATATTGGGTCCTAGATTAACCCCACTAGAGGAGTATTTTGTAATGCTGGGAACTGCCGTTCAAGTTCAAACCACGACTGAGCAGAGTGCCCGACTCCAATTTGAGGAGTTCGAGGCCTTGTAGAGCTTTATCTTTAAAGCTCAATAAAGCTCAGAATTGTCTGAAGCCTGATTGGTTAAAGCTTGTGATAAGATAGAGCAACTTAGAACCTTCCAAGGAGGAGACTTGGTCTAGGTTCTTTGGATGCATATCTTAGCCTACCGAGAGATCGGTGGAGGAGCTTGAACAACCTCAAGAGTGTCCTCCTGTCGTTGAGACGATCTTTGAGAAAATTTCAAATATTAATTGATCAACCTTGAAGAATACCACCCAATAATTTCAAATATCGGGGAGGCTCTTCAGGAAGTACCATGCCATATGAGTGTCAAATTCAAAGTCAATAAAAACTCTTCAAATTTTCTGGATTAAAGAAATTTCTTAATTCAAAATCAAACATTAGAAACTTTCAAAATTCACATTTAAAAATCAAATTCAAACTCTTCAAGTTCAAAGAAATCAAAATTCAATTAAATCAAATTATCCAAATTCAAAATCAAATTCGAAGATACTTTGAATTCAAAATGAAATCAAAACATTGATTCAAAAACTTTCAAATCTAAATTTACCAAATCAAATTTCATATTCAAACATTTTTCAAAATCAAACTCAAAATCAAACTTTAAATTTAAACACATTCAAAATTCAAAAATCAAATCAATTCAAATTCAAAACTATTCAAATCTCAAATTCTAAATTTCAAATCTGATCCTCTGTGTAGAGCAAGTTTCCTCTACACACGATCATTCAAACCCGATCCTCTGTGTAGAGCAAGCTTCCTCTACATATGATTATCTAGACCTGATCCACTGTGTAGAGCAAGTTTCCTCTACATACGATCATCCAGACTCGATCCTCTGTGCGAAGCAAGTTTCCTTCACATACGATCATTCAAACTTGATCATCTGTGTAAAGCAAGTTCCCTTTTCACATGATCAATCCAGATCTGATCATCCGTAGAGCAAGTTTCCTCTACCCATGATCATTTTAATCTTGATCTTATATAGAGCAAGTTTCCTCTATAAATAATCGTTCAAACTTGATCATCTGTGTAAAGCAAGTTTTCTTTACACATGATCAATCCAGATCCGATCATCCGTATAGCAAGTTTCCTCTACCCATGATCATTTTAATCTTGATCTTATATAGAGCAAGTTTCCTCTATATATAATCGTTCAACTTGATCATCTGTGTAAAGCAAGTTTCCTTTACACATGATCAATCCATACTCAATCATCCGTAGAGCAAGTTTCCTCTACCAATGATCATTCCAGACTCGATCCTCTATGTGGAGCAAGTTTCCTCCACATATGATCATCCAGACCCGGTTCTTTGTGTAGAGCAAGTTTCCTCTCCACAAGACCGTACGTTAGTGATGGAGTACGCCCTTTGTGGCACCATCCTAAATAAAAAATCTAGATCCGATCTTTTGTGGGAAGCAATGCTTCCTTCCCACAAGATCATCCAGTTTTCTCTTCCTTAAGGATAGATGTGAGTTATCGTTCTTCCTCTCCTTAGGATTAGATCTACTAGTGGTAGAGTACGCCCCTTGTGGCACTACCCTAGTATCAAATTCAAATTCGATCATCTGTAGTTAGGAATTCTTCCTTTCTATATGATCATTCTTTCCTTCTCTTCCTTAGGGTTTAGGTACTCCTTTCCCTTAGGATCAGATCTGCTAGTGATAGAGTACGCCCTTAGTGGCACTACCCTAGTATCAAATTCAAGATCCAACTCTCTAGGGTTAGGTCTTCCCTTTCCTTAGAACCAATTCAAAACTCAATCCTCTAGGGTTAGGTCTTCCCTTCCCTTAGAATCTATTCCAAATTCAAACTCAGAAGTTAGGCTACCCTTTCCTTTAGATTCAAAACTCAAATTTGATCCTCTGTAGTTAGGATTTCTTCCTTCCTATACGATCATTCTAGCCTTCTCTTCCTTAGGGTCCAGGTATCCCTTTTCCTTTAGGATCAGATCCACTAGTGGTAGAGTACGCTCTTAGTGGCACTACCCTAGTATCAAATCCAAATTAAATCCTCTAGGGTTAGGTTTTCCCTTCCCTAAAAATCAATTTCAAACTCAATCCCTTAGTGTTACACTTTCCATTCCCTTAGAATCAAAATTCCAGACTTGATCTTTAATTTCGATCAACGTCAATATGTGCAATAGAATTTCTTTCTATTACACATATTGGGGGTCCATGTGTTGACATCATTTTTATATGAGGTTTGCAGGACCCATTCAATCCTCAATTAAACATTCAATCAACATTTAAATCTAGGTCATAATCATCAATCAATGACCAACAACCATTCAATTGATCAAAGTTTCAATTAACTTTCAATCATCCAATTTTCGATCTATATTTCGATTAATTAACCTTTCAATCATCATCACCTACAATCTAGCTCGTAATCGACCTCGTCGATCTTCCTTCAAATCAAAATTGAACCGCACACTAATTAATTAAAGTTAATTTAATCATACAAACTAGATTTGATGACGTCGAATTTGTTCGAATCAATTTGAGTTTTACTCACCTTGGTGGCTTTGATCAATTTAATTTAAATTGCCCCGACTCGTCTCAAGTGCAAATTAGCTTGATTAGCATTAATCAGCTCAATTTAACTTCTCTCGAGTCAAATCGATCTTTATTGATGCAAACTAATTTGACCCTTTTAAATAAGGATTTTCGCATAATTAATTGGTTCTTAATTCTAGCTTTTATTTTATTGCTATTGAAGTTCTAAATCATCTTAATTTCAGCATTTAATAACAACCGTCAGATTAAATTTTAAAGGCTTGATGTTTTCTTATTATTATTCATTCTAATAGAGTTAGGGTTGGAGAGACCATGATCTCATTTTTTTTTCTTTTCCCATAAGCAGCCACCTTAGGGAGAGGAGCTCACGGTTCAAGTATTGAGGCTGTTAGGGCCGGCCAACAAGAAGGCTGCTGGCTCTAATTCCACGCCTCCATCCCCCATAGGCAGCAGCCTTTGGCTCTCACGCCTCCAGCCGTGCCTTTATGCTCCCCATCCGCTCAAGCAAAAGGCAAGAGGAGCAAGATGAGTTGCTGTTGAATCTCACAAGGATATGGCTGTAGCGAGCTAGTCAAGCTCACGTCCCTAAGAAGCCCACGCCTCTAAGCAGCCGCTTCTTCGACCTTTTTTTTTAGAGCTGTTAGGGCCGGCTGAAGAGACGCGATCTCTCTCTCACGCCTCCATTTCAAGAAGCAGCCGCCCCTTGGTATGGATCTCCCTCTCATTCTCACGAGAGACCTCTCTCTCATCCATTCTTAAAGCTACTAGGGCCGGCCAAGAGACAAAGGGAGCCATACACCTCACGGTCCAGCCTCCTGCTGATGTCTCCAAGCAGCTCACATACCATCTGGTTTCTCCGTGCTCTTGCTAAAGCCAACCAAGCAAGCTGCAGTAGATTTCGGTTAAGGTAGAGAGCTGATGTTTGGATATTATGCTCAAGAGAGAGGATCTATCCAAAGATTCCAGCCACTACCCTTCTTGTACAGCAACATTTCGACCCAAGGAGTGAAATCTCCAGAGGACCGAAATGAGAACGTGGGGCTGGAGGGGCCGGCCAAAACTATAATTCTTTGGAATAAAGGATGGAGCAATCCATATGGCTTCATGAAGGATGTATCGGCCCATGCAAGAACAGTGACGGTAAGAATCATTTCTTTCTTTTAAATCAAATGCTACACTTTTGGTTTATCAAAAAATCAGATGGCTGTAATAGCTCTTTCTTCTCTCATCTTTAATATTTATTAATCAAATCTTGTATATTCTACTTATGCGGCTTGTAGCTTTTGGTCTTCTTGAGAGAAGAATGTTTGAATCAGATGGCTTAGATGCAGTAATTTGTTGGAAAGAAATGGTGGACAGTAAACTGATACAAATAGCTGCTTCTATAGAGCAGCTTTTGTGATTCACTAATTGTTTGTATTAGTGTTCCTATCACTTTCCTGTTAATTGATGATTAAGGTTTGGTTCGTCAATTTGTACAAATATAATGGAAACCCCTGATTGTTGTCCTGTTTTTCATTTAGATGCTCTTAATTAGTTAAATTTCAATCCTTCTCCGATCCTTCCAATTCTCAATTAACTGGATGTGTTATTTGTTATTTATCAGAGATTCTGCCTTTTGAATTTTGTTGAGGAGAAGGATTTATTATCCGAGCTCAAATAGTTGGGAAGGATATTGACGCTGATGAGTTTATTAGTGTACTAACGCTGAAGTTGCAAGATCAATTACCAAGCACTTTTTATTGTTTTATTGAAGTATTGCAGTCGTACTGTAATGAATAGTTTCAAAACTGTTATTATTTAGTTAATAATAGAATTGACACAAAACAAATTGATATCTTATGCCACCTGGACTGCTTGTTATATTTTCAGAAATATTTGAGTGTTGTTTTTGGCGCTTTAGTAAATTTTATCTCCAAGTTACGATCATATGATCATTATCCCAACTAGTTAAGAATTGGCTTTTTTTTTCAATTTTTCTTTGCCATGAATTCTTTTCAGATATCATTAGTATATCAACAAGCAGAGGAGTAAACAGAACAATACCTGAACTTTTCCTAGTAAAGCCATCAAATCTCATTGATGGTCCTTGTCCCGTAAAGGATATTAAGTCATTTTAAAAAAAAAATGTGGCCAATTCAAGCAGGCTAATAGATGCATGCATTACCATTGACCCTCTTACAGGATGCTGTTTCTTGTATTTGAATGATATATAAACTGTTTTTTTTTTAACTTAATTGCCTTAAGTTATCATTGATTGAGAATGTTGCTTTTGGGCTAATAATATTTTCCATGATTCACAGATTTTGAATAGATGGTTCTATGGATAGGATTTAGATGTTTCAATCTCAACTCTCCATATATTTACTCACATATCAATTCATAGTATCTCTTATATTTTCAAGAACCATATTCTGACACCTCCTTCTCTCTTCGCCTTTTTGCGAGGTACTTATGGAGTTGATTGGGGGCTAAGTCAAGGAGCTTCAGTCGCCCCGTTTCTTCTAAACGGGGTGCTACGGCCGGAGTCACCGTTGACTAGCTCTGGTGACCAGGTAAGTTTTCTTAAGACTTAGAAAAGCATAGATCTTCTAGATTTACTTATTGAGTTATTTCTGGCAGCATTAAATTCTTGCAGTAACTCCTGCATTTAGTTAATATTTGCTTCAAAACCCATCGACATAGCTTGTTTACATTCGTATGCATGTCCAAAGGGTTAGTGACATTGATTTAAACCCATTGAACCTAGTGACATATTTAAGGATAATAATTAAGGATGAGTCTTAGAGAATTTAGACAAACCCTATGATTCACACATGCATCCCTTAGGGAGGAAACATTAAACATAGTTAACTTAGCGACATTACACCTTAAGATTAACATGTACATAATCGACATAATCTCAAACAACAATCAATTATTAATCTTTTCCTTAAAACCTGAAAACTTAAATATTTGATAATAACTCAAATAAAATTTACAAAAATATCAAATCAACCCCAATCAACACATACAATTTTTAAGTGATCAAGGTTAAACCCAATTGACTTCAAATTCAAACCCCTTAAGTTTAGTGATCTTCCCTGCTATAGGGAAAATTATCACTAAAATTCAAACCACTCAAGTTTAGTGATCTTCCTTACTCTAGGGAAAATTATCACTAAAATTCAAACCACTCAAGTTTAGCGATCTTCCCTGCTCTAGGGAAAATTGTCATTAAAATTCAAACCACTTGAACCCCTTAATCAAACCACTTAAGTTTAAACCTTAATTAAACTTTAAAGCCTTCATGAATTTTTTTAATAAATCAAATTTAAATTCAAAAACTATAAATAACCCCTCTAATTGACCAGATTTGAATCCTTAACACATTAGAATTAAAATCAACCAGATTTGACTTCAAGTTTAAGTATAATTTAATAATCATTAAAATTTGACTTTTAATTAAATTAATTAATCAATAATAATTTAAAATTCCAGAAAATTCCTAAACACTTGGGAAAATATCCTTGGGTCATTCATGACCTTTGGAATTGATTACAAGGAGTTTGGAACTCAATTGAATTCAAAACATCAAAACCTCTCTAATCAAGACAATTAAATAATTCTAATAAATGATCAAAACGTTGAAAATGCATAACTAGTTCAAACAAACTCTAAATCAATTAAACTTAAAGGCATCCAACTCATCTTAAGGTCTAATATTATAATAAAATACAAACTCTTCAGAAAATATTCTTAATTTAAAATTCAAATTTTAACCCCTTAATTAAAAACATTAAATGATTCGAATAATTTTAGAACATTAAATATTTGATTCAAAATCCAGAAAATTTTAATCTAACTTCAAAACCAGCAATCAATCTTAAAATCAATTTTAAATCATTTAGACTTAAACTTTAATTAAAATCTCCCCTTAAGCCTTTCAACCAACCAGAACATTAAGCAACTTTAATTAATTACCCGATTTAGGATATATCCAAACCACACAGCCTGCTACACACACCTAGATTGACCTATTAGGACACAGACTCTAGCTTTAGGTTAGGCCGGTGTTCCTTTCTATTTTTAAGATAGATTGATATGCATACAAAATGAGAGTGGCATCCTAGGTTAGATAACATAGACATAGGTTCACTGTCCACAGACCTGTGCACCTCCTGTTTGTCAGCCTAGGATTAGGTCCCCAGCCCCTTGGCTTACGAGGTCCCCTTGGATGAGGTAACCCATGGTTGCTAACAAGGATCCTCTGGTCGGCACTCGACTAAGTAGGCTAAGGATATCGACGAACCCGGGACGATGGAAAACCATGGGATCTTGACCGAGGACGTCATACCCACTTGGTAGGTTAGTCTTCACCCTCACCTCCTGGGCATTCTCTCGATCTGGTGATCAAGAATATAAGTCCCAACCTTCTAATAAAATCAACCATTCAAACTTAAATCATTTTCAATCAAATTCAAGCCCAACACTTAGGATAGGCTGAGGTGTTTCTGAAGTAATTCAGAATCTCAAAACACCTCTTACCCTTCTTCCTTTGATTCCAAAAATAAGTCTTTAATTTTGATCCAATCCCGCTTAAACTTCCAACCTTTACCTCCTTTGACATCCAGCTTTGAAAATCTAAATAAAATTTACACCGCTATTTTAATCGAGAGTTTTCATCAGAAATTCCGATTTTCTACGATGTAATTAACTACGAGGGCTTGCGCTCGTAGGAGATTTAGAAACCCAGAATTGATTTTCAAAACCAATTTTTCAAAAACTCAAATTAATTCTCTTTGGGAAATTTAAATTCAACGATCATTTTCATCATTTTTAAATGATCAATAGTGATTGATAATTTCTTTCATCGGATTGATATATCAATTACTATCGTGATTTTGATTATGAAATTAATGATCTTTTTATCCAAATAAGCGTAGTCAAATAATTGATTAAATTTCATTTTGATCCTCCGGGGTCAAATGTGATTCTCCCTTTGAGTTTGACTACGATAATCCGGATAAATTTAAAATTCGAAAATTTGAACCCATTAGGGAATGATATGATCGCCTCTCAAGGCGATATACCGTTCATAATGACGTATTCAATTTTAAAATTCAAAATTTAATATTCCCAAAGAAAATTAAATATTTTCCAAAACTATATATACATACTAAAATATATTTTTTTAATAAAACACTTAGATCGTTTGGTCACATGAACATCTATAAATATCTTTATATATATATATATATATATATATATATATATATATATATATATATATATATATATATATATATATCCATTACTTTTTTTCTCTTATATATAGGTTATGGATATTAGAAATCAAAGAAGTTGGATGTATAACCGATTATCTCAAGGTCGGAAGACATTAACCAAAAGCTCCATTCACATTAACTTTAGAGCAAAAACGAGCAATTATAAATTGGTGAAGACTCTACGAGTACCTGATGGATATTCTTCCAATCTAAGCAGGTGTGTTGACATAAGATCAGGGAGATTATTCGGATTGAAAAGTCATGATTGTCACATCTTCATGCAATGCCTACTATCCACTGCTTTTTGTTATCTGCCAGATCAGATTTTAAAGCCCCTGATCGAGCTAAGTGTCTTCTTCAAAGATTTATGCTCTTCTAAATTAAATGTGGAGAATTTGATTCTTATGGAGCAGCAAATTCCATTATTTTTGTGTCAACTTGAGAAAATATTTCCTCCAAGCTTTTTTGACTCTATGGAGCATCTACCTGTTCATTTATCATATGAGGCTATGATTGGTGGACCTATTCAGTATAGGTGGATGTATCCTTTTGAGAGATATTTAAATAAACTTAAGAAGACCGCTAAGAACAAATCATGACCCGAAGGCTCTATCTGTGAAGCATATTTAACATATGAGACAACTCAGTTTTGATCGTATTATTTTGAAACAATATCTCAATCAGGTGAAAGTTCAGCATCTTAAAATATTGGTAAATCCTTTAATATATCTGTATTCAGTGGAATTGGGGAATCTTTAGGTGCTAGCACCGTGTGCTATTTGACCGATAAGGAGATGACAGTTATCACATTGTACATCTTGCTTAACTGTGATGAAGTTGAGCCGTATCTCGAGTAAGTATGAGTTAAGTTGTTTATATTTTTAGTTTTCTTTTAGACTTTATTCTAAACTCAAGATATGAATTTGTATGAGGTTCATTGATGGTCTTAGTACATCAGAAGAAGGAGAAGTCCAGAAGATAGTGGAAAAAGAATTTTCTGCTTGGTTTAAAAATATGGTATATTTTGAATAATTATTCTTACTTAATGAGTTAATTATTTCTGCAATTAATATTAGTAACAATAACATCTTGTATATTTAAAGGTACACATTGAAGATAGTTCGCAGTATTCAAGGTTATCTGAGTTAGCTTGGGACAAAATAGATTAGTAAAATGTTAGCAAATATTTGAGGTCAATGGTTATAAATTCCAAACAAAAAATTGGTGTGAAGGTAGGATGATAGAAAATTCAGGCGTATGTGTAAGAGGGAACACCCATACAGAGGATGATTCTGAATACTACGGGGTTTTAGAAGAAATATTAGAGGTTGAATATCCCGATCAGAGGAATACTATGTATCTCTTCAATTGTGAATGGTTTGATCCAGTACCAAATAAAGGCACGAAAGTTCATCCAATTACGATATAACAGAAGTAAAGCGGGCTAGGAGATATGCAAAGTTTGATCCTTTCATCATTGCTAGTCAGGCAACTCAAGTCTATTATGCTAACTATCAAAGCGAAATACGAGGCAAACAAGATTGACTGGTAGTTATGAAGACAAAACCAAGGGGAGTAATTGAGAAAACCACCTCAATACCATCAGCACATCAAGAAGAGTTTATGTCTAATTTAAAAAATCTCCCAATCAATATAGATGACCAAATCAGAATTAATGAGAGCGAGTTGCAGTTAGAGGAGGTAGATCTAACCATAGAGGAAAGTAATGATGAATCTGATAGTAATGGGAGTGTATCATCTTATGCAAGTGAATCAACAAATGATGAGTTAACAACATAAGGTAACTTAATTTTTTTTTAGATACTGCACTGCATTTTATTTTACTTCACTGCATTTTACTTCATTGCATTTTTTTTAGCTACTACACTGCGTCATTTTTTTTTAAAATTTTTGTTATAACTCATATTTCTAATATATTTTTTTATTTATGTGCAGATGGCTTCAGGTGAGGAGCCTAGTAGAGGATTGATAAAAAATATTTTTAACAGGCGCACTAAGAAGAGTACAGTTGGACCACCTAGGCCACTACGTACTGAGGGGACCACCTCGGCTCAGCCTGCTACACAGCCTCAGCCTTTACCAACTCATGGAAGCGGTAGCCCGCAGTTTTACTCACCAGATCCCTGATTTCCTTCACCAGATCCCGGGCAGAGTACTCCTTTATACCCATACTACACACCCCCATCGTATGCTGATGCCCCTCCTACTTATCAATTTCCACCATATGCTTCACCATACTATCCCCCACCAGCCCATCAGCCTGCTACAGCTGGACCTTCGACAGCAGTTGGACCTCCGACAGTAGTTGTAGTAGAGCAGGAGATAGATGGTAGAATGTTGATAGCACCTGAGGGTGACACGTACGTACAGTCTCTTTTATTTAAACTAACGAATATTTTTATTTTATATTTTATATTTGTTTAACATAACTTTATTTTTGTAGGTTATACTCATCAAAACAACCGACATATAAAATACGGGACATCATACGGAGCAGGTTTGACGCTCCTTATGTTTCTTGGAAGAAAGTCCCCAAAGAAGTCCGGGAGATGTGGTTTAGAGAGTTTGATGTATTTTTGGGTTTTAGTTTTTATGTTAAATGATTTATTCTTTCTTACTTAAGCTAATAATCTTATATATTATATATCATATGTATTTGATTACATAAAGAGTTTTGTTGGCTGCCCCAACACAATGATAGGATTAGAAAGAATTTTGAGAAGCGTGGGTCTACTCGGATGCGCGACATGTTCACAGATATTAGAAAGTCTGGGAAGCGACTATTGTGGATTGGAGAGGTTATATGGGCTGAGTTGAATGCAGCTTGGGGTAGCGAAGAGTACAATAGGAGGAGGGATCAAAATCGACATAATAGAGTTTCTGATGTTGGTGGGTTGGGTAGTTCACTTCATACAGGCGGCTCTGTTCCACATACTGAGCATAGGCGTCGTTTGGTAATGAATTTTAAAATTTTTTTAAAATTGTTCTTTAATCTGTATTAATAAAATTCTCTTAATTCAAACAGAAAGCGATGCTTGGTAGAGAACCAACTCCTGTTGAATTGCATAGTCGCACTCATAAGCGACAGGAGGATCAACAATGGATTTATGAGAGATCAAGAAAAGCCTATGTAAGTATATTTTAATATATGTATAATATTTTCTAAGTTTTAGTTTAACTATATATATTTATATTATACTTTCACAGGAGGATTATACACAGCTTCGAGAGACTCATGCCGCATCAGGTGAGGGCTCTTCTGGCGGCTCTGTGGAGTATTCTGAGTATCGCATCTGGTCGTAGGCTATCAGAGGAATGCAGCATGGTAGAGTATATGACTTAGGTGCGCAAGCTCAGGCATACGAGGGGATGACCTCCTCTACTGCATCCAGTTCTCATGACTCTTTACAAGCTCAACAAATAAGTGCCCTTCAAGCTGAGCTAGAACAAGTAAGGAAATCACAAGCTGATTGGCAAGCTCAACTGCAAGCACAGGTTCAAGCTCAGCTGCAAGCACAGATTCAAACAAGTACGGAGCAACACAATCAGTTGTTGGATGAAATGCGCAAGATGAGGGATCAGCTGAGTGGAAAAGACGTAGCTCCACTTGAGGAGGAGTCCACGGAGTCAGAGTAGTTTAATTTAGTTTACATGAACTTGTTTATTTCTGTGAACATGTGTTATTGAACAGTTCTTTTAATGTGATGTTTTTTGTTGATTGTTACTATTGAACGGTTTCTTTTAATGTTATAAACTGTTATGAAACTGTTGTGAATTTGTTATAAAATGTTGATATGTTGAAATGTTACTATTGAAATGTTGTGGAATTGATATTTGTATAGGTTTGCAGGTGTTGAAATTTAATTGTTGGATGGGAAGACAATTTTTTTTTGTCAATGCTACAGGTTTCCGGCGGATTTTACGTCGGAACGTCGCCGGAAAGGATGATACAACGAATTGTATCGAACGTATCGACTCCTTCGTTCTGTCGGAAATTACCGGCGCACGTTCCGGCGCTATGTCTGCCGCTTATTTCTGGCGAAGACTTTGCGCCGCAAACAAAACCGGTTGTTGTCTACGGCGAACGTGCGGCATTTTGTCCACCGGTAATTAACGGCGGAAGATACGATAGAAATTTACCGGCGCATATGGCACCGGAATTTATCGGTTGGAAGTCGTCGGCACCAATCTGATTATTTGCGCCGGTAATGCGTCGGGAAGTGCGCCGGAAAGTTTTCCATCGCATTAGATTCGTCGGAAGAAATTTATCGACGCGACCTAAACCGGCGTAGGAATTTCCGCCGAAACTTGCGCCAGAAACTTATATTTCCGTCGGATATATGTGTGTTCCGGCGGATTTAGTCCGCCGGTAATGACGGGTTTTCCCGTAGTGCCACTACCGACCACCACCGTCGGCCGCCCTCTATAGGCCATACTGCCACCACTAACCACTCCTGGCCTCTACCCTTTTTACATTTTATATTGTTTTCATTTTATTTTAAATAAAAAATAATCTCATGCATTAATTTCACACTCATCCAAACAACTCCAAAATATTTCTTTTACACTCATTATTTTTACATTGCATTCTATTTCAAGCATCCAAACGGCCTCCTAAAGTCTATTTAGGACATTTTTTCAGCTATTTTTTTAGAAACTATCATAATTATATTTTATTATAACTTTATTTTAAAAAAAATTTGTGATAAAAACATTTTTTTTTTTTTTTTGCAATTAAGACTTTCATTACAATAACTATAAAAAAGCTATGATCCGTATTTTCTTTAAAAAATATAGAATGCCTACAAAAACTTTTTAAAAATTTATTCTCTTCACAACAGTTTTATAATGATTAGCAAATATTACAAATAATTTTTTTTGCTAAATTTAAATAAGAATTTGTCCCTTAACATAACACAAAAGGAAAAAAAAAATGATTCATATACCTACCCCATCCCATGCAATGGGATAAAAACTTAATGGCATTGTTATGCAATACTTCTATTCCTTAATTTGCAAACAATTACCAACACTCCAAACAAATTGCCACCCACCATAAAATTGCCTAAGTAAAACTTTAACATATAAGATCTATCTTAGATCAATAAATAGTACTCACATTGCACTGAGAAAGATATTTCCACTAGTTTCCCAGAAAGACAGATTTATTTATTTGAGGACTTCTTTTAGTGCAAATTACTCTTCAATTGTCTAATGGGTTGGTGGATATGCTTATCGCCCTTCATATTATCGTAGAAAATTGAAGATGATATTCAATATTCATTCAATGTACAGATCATTGCAGTAATTTGTCTCTTTATTTAAGTATAGGGTGATTTATACTTTTTTTTTTTTCATTCATATATTGACCAATGACCACTGAAGGGTTGCTGAAATAACTTGAGGGAAGGAAGCTTCAGTACTTCCTCATCTTGGCCAATTATGGTGGGAGATCCCCCAATAAACCTGAGTTTGCATCAAAAGAGGCTTTCTAGTTACAAGCTCCATGTAAACAATTAGTCAATATGCTGGGTTCCTCGAAGAATAAAGTTTCGTTTAGGACGATTTTTTTACTGCTTCTTAAGACAGCTTTTTAATACAAATATTAAAATTTTTGTACTAGAAACTTGCTTTAAGAAGCTGTAAAAAAGCTGTTCCAAACGAAGCCTAAGACAAATTTTGCAGGTACGTAAAGAATCCAATGAAGAAGCAACCATGACTTAGGCTTCGTTTTAGGTGACTTTCTTTACTGTTTTTTAAAGTAAATTTTTAATACAAAGATGATTTTTTTTTTACTAAATAGTCATTTTAAGAAGCAATAAAAAAATCATTCCAAAATAAGCCTTAATCAAGAGAAAAAGCAAAGAAAATACATCTAAAGCCCAGCTTGATTCTCCTGAGTTTAAGAAGAAGAAATAATAGAAGCAAAATAGGAAAGTTTTAATTCTAGAGAAGATCACTTCAGATAGTTATGGTAGTGAGATACGGCTCTGGAAGAATACATGCCAATTATTGTTTGTTGATAGGATTAAGAGAAGGTGAAGGAGAAAGAATAACTACACCAAGGGTTTTTACTTCATTTTACATGTCAAATATACTCCAAAGCAAGATATGTATAAAGATACAAGGCTCCCTCTAACAAAATAACAACATAACCCTCTCGATCGTATCATAATGACATCGAGAGCACTTAATTTTTTGAATCAAGTTTTGTTGAGGAAGGCGAAGAGTTAAATGTGTATAATGATGATGAACTCTTCATCAAAATCATTTATTTATTAGTCAATCCAGGTTTGTTGCACCATGATATCTGAAGAAAGTTGGAACTGTGCATGTAAAGGAAGAATTTGTTTGATACTTGAAGGAATCTGATAGTCTTGAATGATTTAAATTTGATAAAACTGTTCAAGTTTAATTGATACATTCAAACTCAATAATCTTCTTCATTTGATCGTTTGAATTCTTATGGCTCACTAGTAAACTTCTTCATTTGATCAGATGCATTTTGGTTGATACCATTCTTATTTATATGGAATAAGTTCAATTTGCTATCATTAAAACCTCTAAAAATTCATTTTAGGTCTCATGGAGTAAATACAGTACTAGATTAGTATAGACAGATCATTGAACTAGTATCCAAGCCAATCTCCAACTTGATCTACTCTGAAGACCAATTAAAACTTCTCGACCCAATGGAGGAATGTATTGTCCTCATATTGAGTCTATCTTTAGGTCAAGTGAGGTAGTAGTATAAGGCACATTCCTCACATTTTGTTAGGATCATGACAGCAGTCTTGTTGAAGATGCTTTTTATTTTTTTTTTGCTTAATAGGATCCAAAGCAATGGCAGGAAACTTTCAAATGATCTTCTTTCTCAACTGTTGTTTTCGATGATAAATTATTTTGTGCGTGGATCTAACGCAGAACGAAGTCCAGAGACTAACCAGAATGCGTCACGTCAACGGTACCGAGCGAATGGGTGACGTGATGCATTCTGGTTGATCTTAGAACGGCATTCGGCGTCCGCACAGAATAATTAATCGTTTTCGATAAGCATGTCATCAGCATAATTTGTTTGCGAGGTACTTAGTTTTTAATTCAGATATTATTCTATAAGAAGGCATCATCTTTTATATGGAGCATTTTATTTGAGTGGGAGGTGGAATGGCCATCTTTGTAAGAGACTCAATCTATCACTTTAATCATTACAACATTGGAGATCTAAATGGATGATCAATAATCCTAAAGTTTGCCAATTCAAGGAGACATCACAATTCATACCATAAGAACAAGTTAAAAGAACAGTGTTCTTATCCACCTTATAAGTTCCAACCCAAAGGAGAACAATCAAAAGCTAAAGTTTAGCAGGTCTAAGAAGTGGAATCAAAAGAAATTTGGCATCCCCCGCCAGAAGAATTCAACTAAGAAAAGGTGTAAAAAAAGATACAAGAGCACATCAATCATAGCCACATCGGTATTTTGGTTATTGCACTGATAATATAACTATCTGGAAGTATTTACGTTTCTCCGCTTTGCTGGTTATAACCGTTTTGCTCATGGCTGCTATTTCGGGAGCTGGGCTTTCTTCCTTTTCTGTGTGGGGGTTGGTTGGTCAGTGTGATGTGGTTTCTGCTCTGTTAATCAGGCATTGTGATTTTGGTTTTGCTGGGTTTTGCTGGAGGTTCTGTTCGGTGATTGTGGCTGGCATGCTGGGTAGGATTAAGCGGCATTTGGATATTCCTAATGAAGCTCATTTTTCTATTTACATGCTGAGCTCTTATAGTAACCTTCCTAAGTTTGGCTTTATTGTTTTTAAGAGTGTTTTTCTTGATGCTATTTATAGGCTGCTGTCCGATTTTATCATGTCAGTTAGTGGTTGGTGTAATTGCTGGATTGCTTCTAAGGATTGGATTGTGTGTTTTCTGATCTTTTTTATCCTGTCTTTGGAGATGGATCTCAATTGGAACTTTTATTTCTATTACGTTTTCTTTCATTATTTTGCTTATATTTATTTTGCTAATACTATGTTTTGGTATAGTCTCTTGTTGGTTGTCTCTCTTTTTTGCAGTGCACGACAATCAAGCATGGCTTCTTTTTGGACTGAAAGACTGTATTTCTTGGGCTACACTTTGATCTTTCATTCTTGGATGCTTGTCTATAGCATCAGTAGATTATTATTTAGGAATTTTATAATTGTTGGTAAAGGAGAACATTGGCTCCTAGGTTGTCCTTCTATTGGTTTTGTACTCTTCTCAAGCTGATGTTTTCCTTTTTTGTTCTTTAATTTGCTTTTTATTTAACGCGTAGGCCCCTCCGAGGGTTTTTATTAAAAAAAAAAATAGTGGGGAATGTGAGAGAACATTGGTGTATGTATTTTCAATTGTATGCTGATAAGTATGTTCGTGTTAGGCTCCTCGTGTCAATAAAACCAGGAAACATTTTACGATCTACTAAAAAGCTGTTAGACCGATCTCCCTGAATAAGGGGCGAGTTCAAACATATAGGAGGCGGACCAAGATCCTTTGAATTAGTCACCAATAGGGCTGCCGCCTATGGGACCCATGGGATCAATGAGCAATTAAGATGGGGTCGGCTAGGGTTAGAGAGGAGAGATTTGCTTTAAATAAAGAAGAGATTAGGAGAATTAGGACATGCTTGATTATTGTTTCTCTTGGAGTTCTCTTTGATGTCTTGGGCTCTAGACTCATCATCTAGAGATTGGGAGAAAATGATCCTCCTCTTGAATTGAGGATCAATTATATCTTTACTTTGTGCTTGTTTTGATTTGATTCCCATAATACAATCTACTGTTTTGGATTGTTTTCACCTAAGTTCTTGAGTTTTTCTTGTTGTTTTCACAAATTATTATTAGGTTTGCTTGCGAACTCAAGTATTTCCCATTAGAGTTACTTGCGAACTCAAGTATTTCCTATCAAAAGCCAGTGAGGCCTGATATTTGCAAATACCTTATAATCAAATCATGCATACAAATTTGCTTGTTCTTTTGGTGTCAGATTCATTGGCAGTTTCACAACAAAAAGATTCATTGGCAGTCAAAGAAGCTGACAAAACCAAGAGATAGCGCCAAGAATAAGAGATATGCCACTACAATGACAAAGGACAATGGTAACAGATTTGTCAGAAAATGCAACAGCTTTCACTCGAACCAACAACTTTGACTAATCTTCTCAAGTAATTTGTCAGCGAGTAGCAAACCAGAACCTGAACTCTCTATTTCATGCCGCAAGTTTTAATGGGCACCTCATGAGCTTCCCTACAGAGAAGACATGAACAATCACACCATATTTATATTTCATCATTTTAATTTTGTCAACAACATAAAAGATTCAAGCATATAAAGCCTGGCAAAATTAAATAGTAAGAAAATGGAAACTTCTAACCTGAACAAGAATCCCGCAAGTTATATGAAGAATAGGCTTTGAAGCCTCCAGACACTGATTTTAAGACTGCATAATTTAAGAATTGTCTTAAGGGTTCATTTGAAGAATCTTCTCAGCTTGATCTGGGAACAAAGTGATAAGAAGAAAGGCACCTGCATGCATCAGATAACAGAGATTCTATAATCAAAGATGGAACATAAGAGGGAGTCACTAATAATTAGCGACCCTTTAGTCATGGATTAGAATTAGGAACTGCTAATGGTTTCAGCTTTTATCTCCACATTCATAGCTTGTCAACATAATCCTTTAACATATGCAATGATATTAATGGCATACATATTAGCACAGTCCCAAGCACAACAGAGATCTTCCCCTGGATAGTCACAAGGCCAGCCTTTCCAGCATTTTGGAGTTCAACAGTGCCAGCAGATTCAAAGGTACCTGAATTTAAGGATCCATTGCGAAGTTAAATCTTGAACAAGAATATGTATTTTCTATATAAAATTAGAAAATAACTGAAACATCAAACACAGTACATAAACTTCACAACCTGGCTTTATTGACGTTAGTCCTGATGTAAGACAAGAAATATTTTGAAAACCTTCACTCTCAAGCTGACTAGCCGCAACAGCTGATCTTTAATATAAAAGAACCAGAAACATCAGCAGAAAATGTATAGAACAAAACATTCATGATTAGAAGCAAGCATAACAGAAACAGATATGGTTCATGTGATGGAACTATGTTGAATAAAAAGGTTGTGTATTCAAGTTTTTTCATACACTGAATGAAAGGTGCATTCAACTTTTTTCATAAACTGAATTGTTAAACCACTGCATTTATGATTTCATATTTGTTCAGGAATTCAAGAAATTTGCTAGTTTAAGATTAATAAGAAGGGGTTAGGGTAGATCTAAGATAACATGAATCGAAGTTTTCAATAAAATTACAAATAATAGGTGGGTTATTAATGAGTAGGGTAGATCTAAAATAACATAAATAGAAGTTCTAACAATACTTTACAAAGAACAGGTTTAACTCCTCATGCAACACTCAGCATGAATGAAAAGAAAAATGATATTTCATTAAGCCAAATAGTTGGGGGATGATGATTATAATGAGTTATTGTGTGATTTAAGTTGTAGGCACATTGCCAACTTCCTAATTATTTGATTAAAATTCAGCTTAAACTACAAAAATCAAAAGAACTGACATTCAATCATCGCACAAATGCTTCAAATTCAACCTATAAACATATGATTTTTCATATAGTAATTTTATTTGTAATTGAAAGCAAGAAAATTTTCTTAAGTAGTATAAAACATCCATGATTAGAAGCAAGCAAAATTTCTTAATTGATTATTTTTTTCCTTGTTAAAAAAAATGGTACTACGTCTACTCATATACACTAAAAAATGTCTAATGAAGGAAATAACTAACTAATATAATTCTTTCTTAAAATTTAGAAAACAAAATCATACGAGAATAATTATTTCCTAAAAATTAGGAAACAAAATCATAGAAGAAGATCATAATTGATTTATCCATTTATTCCTAAAGAATTTTTCTAAAATGAAAAATGAATCATAACTGTAGATCTCAATCGAGCTATCCTTTTATTCCTAAAAATATTTTTCATAAATAAATTCATTAACTTTGCCTTTCCAATATTCAACATCCCCATTCAAGCTGGAGAATATATATCATATAATCAAAGCTTGCAAATTAAGTCTTCAAAGTTAGGTCTAGGTAGAACTTTATTGAGGATGTCTGCAGCTTGTTGCATGGTACAGATGTATTTTAATTTAACAGTCTCACTAGTCACTTTCTCTATGATGAAGTGTTTGTCAATTTAGTCCTGTCATGATGCACAAGATTCTTATCTATGCTGATAGTTACCTAATTATCATACATTATCAAAATAATAAATGAACTAATTTGTCCCAAATCACTTAGAACCTTTTTATCCAAATCCCTTCACAAATTCCTAGTGTTAGTGCTCTCTATTCAGCTTCTGCACTACTTCTGGCTACCACTGATTGCTTTTTACTCCTCCAGGTAACAAGATTATCCCAAACAAAAGAATAGTAACCCGAAGTTGACCGTATGTTAATGATATTTCCTTGCCGAATCTGCATCTAAATATACTTAAGTGCCACGATTTTCTATCATTCTGAAGAATAGCCCTTTCCCTAGTGTCATCTTCAAGTATCTAAGAATCCTACAAATTGCTTCCATGAGCTCCTATGAAGGGCTATGCATGAATTGGCTTACAACACTCACTGCAAAACCAATATATAGCCGAGTGTGTGAAAGAGATCAGAAGTCCAACAAGTCTCTAGTATCTTCCACTATCTACAAATGTGCTTGGTGCCAAGTTTCTTTTGACTGTCCATAAGAGTATCAATAGGTTTGCATCCAAGCATATCGGTCTCCATACGAAAATCTAGAACATATTCCTTTGAGAAACAACAATATACTTTCTAACTATTTAATATTTTCAAGAACTTTAACCTCAAACTCCTCTAACAAATACTTCTTCAAACATGTAATTTCTCCACATCATTCTAACCTAGAATAATATGATCGACATAGACTATCGATATAGAAATTTTTCTAGCATGAGATTTCTTGACAAATAGAGTATGATTAGCTTGACCCTGTATGTAACCTAGCTTCAAAATACAGTCAAACCAAGCCGCGGGAGATTGTTTAAGACCATACAAGGATTCTTGAGTTAGCAAACCTGATTATGTGCCGTTGTTTTTTCAAAACCAGGTGAGATTTTCATGTCAACATGTCAACCTCCTCTTTGAGGTCATCATTTAGAAATGCATTTTTTATGTCCAGTTGTTGCAAGTACCAATCTTGTTTGATAGCCAATGAGAAAAGAATTATGATAGCATTAAGCTTTGCGACAAGAGCAAAAGTATCTTGATAGTATATCACATATGATTGTGTAAATCCTCTAGCTATCAATCGAGCATTGATTCTCTAAACAGATCCATTTGCCTTGTACTTTATAGTGAAAATCCACTTGCACCCTATGGGCCTTCTCTCAGCTGGCAAATTAGTAATAATCCATATTCCACTTTTCTCAAGTGCGTCAATTTCATCATGTACTGTCTTCTTCCACTATTAATTTTATAATGTCTCCTATATAGTGCTAGGGACTTTGATATTATCAAGAGAAGTAGTAAACAATATCTAAAATGGTGATTGCCCAGCATAAGTAGTGTAATTCCCAATTGAATGACTTGTACATCTCCTAACACCCTTTCTCAATGCAATCGGTATGGTAGTCATCAATGTTGAGAATTGACACATCTTTAGCCTTATCTGTACCAATATTTTTCAGGAGGACTTGAAATTTAGTCAATATCTTGGCCACATATTGGCTGTGATCCATGCTCTAGCTACTGTCTTTTCCTCCTGATGTAGAAATAAAAACTCTCATAAGTTGTGGAGCCACAGATTGAGTAGGCACAGCGGAAGAAATATTTATGGGCTAGACTGATGATTGAACATGCACATGAGTGTACAAATCTTGTGTATGGTTTTCGCGCACAAGCACGACTTGAGAAGAACTTGGTGACTCTGAGTGGGCAAAAGGAACAGACTCAAGAAAGAACTTCCAAACTTCATGTTTATCATGCTCTCCCCCTGAACATGAGATTTGGGATAGAATGGCACAGGTTCAAAGAAAGAGACATCCATTGTGATGTAAAATCTTTTGTTAGTTGGAGAATAACATTTGTATTTTGTACCTTTTTTTAGTTGGAGAATACGCTAGAAAAATACACTTATTAGCTCTAGAATCAAATTTACTAGTGTTGAGGATGCACATGAACAAATGTCATACAACCAAATATCATGAGTGGTAAATCAGATAAAGTTGCATGGGTGCAAGGAAAATTTTCAAGAAGAAGTTGATGGGGAGAGTGAAAATTAAGGTCTATGGGTGGCATATGATAGATCAAATAACTAGCTATGGGAATGGCTTTCTCCAAAAATATTTTAGAACTTTAGAGGAAAACATAAGACACCAGACAACCTCCAAGAGATGTTTATTTTTGCATTCAACCATTCCATTTTATTGAGGTGTGTTAACACAAAAACTTATGTGGATAATCATATACTTCTTAAGGTAAGTATTGGACTACTAGTGAAGTATTCCCTAGCATTGTCTAACTTAAGTACCTGAATTCTAGAGTTGAATTGATTTTGAATCATAAGATTGAAGTTTTGAAAATTTTGTTCGACCTCAGATTTCTTTCATAAGGAAAACCCAAGTTATCCTTATATGATCATGAACAAATATCATAAACCATCGAGTGCCAGAAATATTTTAATAATTGATGGACCCACACATCACTATGGATCAAAGAAAAGACAGTTGAAGTTTTGTATAGAATTTGAGGATATATTATTCGAATATGCTTTGCAATCCGATAAGTTTCACAATAAAAAGATGTTGAACTTTTATTGATAAATAATTTGAGAAACAATTTTGCAAGATACATAAAGCTAGGATGACCAAGACGATAATGTAACAATATAATTGCATTATCTTTATTAACATTTGAATCAGACACAAAATTGAAAGATTCTAACAAACTCTAAGATTAGACACAACTTGGTTGAGAAACTTAGTTTAAGGATCTGTCAATGAGAGGAGATAGAGCCTAGAGCATAGTTCAGTATTGCCAATCATTTTCCCCAATTTTAAGTCCTAAAAATCACACAATTTTGGATAAAATTTAGTAACACGTTGACGGTCACGAGCCAAATTGCAAATGGACAAAAGATTACAATCCAAATTAAGAAAATGGAGGACAGAGCTGAGATACAACTCTTTAGTAAGTTGAATGGAACATGTTCCAGTAATTTTAGAATTTGAACCACCAACAATACGGACGAACGAGTGACCACTACTTGGCATGCAATTTTTTAGAAGGGAAACATCTCCAGTTATGTGATAGAAGCACTAGTCAACTATTTATGACCTCATTTCTCCTCTATTAGTAGTGAAGGCAGTATGTGAATTTGTTTGAACAACTAAACCTCTCCTAGCAATGTTGTCACTATCAACTTGACTGAACAATTTCTATAGCAAATCCATCTGCTCATTGCTAAATGGGCTTGGCATGGGAACAGAAGCACTCTGAAGTTGGAAGCCACATGTGCTTTGTTATCTCTATCGAAAAGTGGCTTTGGTTTCCAAGCAGCTAGTTTGTCATGGGGCTTTCAACAAGTCTCCTTGAAATGAGCTGGTTTCTTATAGTAATCACACAAAGGGCTTTTTCTCATTTATGACGATCTCCAACATTATTGTCAGATGATCGAACAATAAGGGCAGATGCATCCAACATTGATGTGGGTTATTCCTTAGATCCCATCATCACTTTCTTTCTACTTTCTTCACGCCTAACATTTAAGAAAGTCTCCCAAAGATTTGGTAGTGGTTGCACCCATGATTAAACCTCAAACATCATCCAACTCCCTGTTAAGTCTTAAGAAAAACTTGAGCAGCCTTTTTTGTCTACAATTTGCTTGTAGATTACTGCATCTTATGAACATATCCATGAGTGAGTTTTGATTAAGTCAAGTTATTGTCATTATCATGTGAGTGTGTTGTAAAATTGAAAAACAAACTACTCTCCTTAATGGAAGTCATGAAGTACTGATTCAACCTAAAATAACTCTGAAGTATTTTCAGAGTTTGAGTAAGTCTCTTTGGTTGCATCCCATATTTTTTTTGCAATCCCAAACAACAAGAAATTTTCATCTATGTTATTGTTCATGGAATTGATAAGCCATGACATGATTATACTATTTTAAATCTTCCACTTTATGAAACCTTGATATGTAGACTCTGGCATGGTTGCTGCTCCCATAATATACTCATCATTTCTCTTATCATAAATGAACATCAAAATAAATTGTGACCATTTCAAATAATTATGGCCATTTAATTTGTGTCCTATGATAAGAATGGGAGAAGAATCAATGCCATCAAGGTTTGGAATTTCTGAACCGCTTCCTGATTTTGATGACATGATACTAGATGTTTGTGATGAGGTCATTCCATATTGCAAAGAAGAAGATGAGGGAGAGAATAAGGTTTCTTGAAATATAGAAGAAGGTCGGGACGAACACTGACCAAAGAGAATTAGCCTCAGAAACAAAGAAGAGATTGCCAAAAAAAATATATCAGAGAGAGGTGGTCTAAAGGGATTAGGGTTTGGAGAACTAGCTTTGATACCATGACGAATTTCTTAATTTAAAAAAAATAAAGAATTTCTTAATTGATTATGTTTCTACCTTGTTTAAAAAAAGATACTACATCTGCATCTATATACTAAAAAATGTCTAATAAAAGAAATAACTAACTAGCATAATTATTTCCTAAAATTTAGGAAATAGAATCATAAGAGAATAATTCTTTTCTAAAAATTAGGAAATAAAACCAAGAAGATCATAATTGATGTCTCTTTTATTTATAAAAATACTTTCCTAAAATAAATTCCCTAATTTTGACTTTCAAATATTCAACAATAATATTTAAACATATATTTTTTCAAATGGAGAAGATATTAAAATTAAAAAATGAAAAGTGTGAAGAGTTGTTAATGGAAAGAGAAACATGTGGCAAATGAACAAAAAATTAAGATTACTTTTTTCTTCTTGATGGAGAGCACAAATAACATGAATATGGCTTGGGTTCCAAATGTCTTGCACAAGTAATGAATATAAACACAAACGTACAAATGTGCTCACAAAGGAAGAAAATGTATTTGGTAATTATTTAGCAAGTCATATCTAAAACGTGATCAATGTTAATAATCCGAAAAATAAAATCCTTTCATGCTAAAATGGTACCAATTTCTAATCTTATCCTAAGGGAATATATTATTGCTATAATCTACAGCTATTCTTAGCTTGCTTTCATATCACGATCAAGATGAATGCTCAGTTGTAATATCTTTATTGAAGAAAGAATGATATTGATTTGATGTGTCTAATGATTTTATTGCTATAAATATATGCCATAAACATAATTAGATTAAACTTGGTGAGTTAAAATATTTGTTAGCCAGCTAAAAGATAAAATTATGTTAAAGTTTGTATAAAATTCAAGTTGCAAGCATATGAAATGCCACCTAGATTAGGAGGAACCTTAGAGAACTCCTTAAGCAATAGGGTTCCTTGACATAAATAGGGTTTTTGCACCCATCAGTTATGATTATCTAATGGTTTGGAAATAATAGATATGCAGGGTGTTTCATAACCTGTTTCACATAAGCTTTTTGCCCGACAATACAGCTTTAAATTCCAATAACAAGCACCACTACACCACAGAATTTCTCATATGGATATATAGACCATATAAAACCATTATTAATCCAATAACTTACCTCAAACCCTCCTGGCAAACCACCAACAACTTACTATCAGAAGGGAATTGGCTCTTAACCGCTTGAACAAAATCAGGGTTAAGCTTTGTGAATGGCAAACCAAATAAAGTTCCTACAAAATTGTTGTGTATTGTCCTCTTAACTATTGTACCTGCAACAAAATTAAAAGAAAATGTAACTCTCTTGTTCCCCTTCTTACTAATGAACACCAAAAAAAGGTCAATCAGATGAGATGAATATACCAAAGTCATTGTCATTATTCTCAATGAAAAGAGGAATGTGCCTGCAAGACTTGATGTGAGCCCGATCAAACTGTGTTTTATCACGAATATCCAAAATGCTGTAACCTTCTTCGTCTACAAGTCTCTTTGCCTCCTCTCCGTTCACATATTTCACTTCAGCTCTGATCATAGGAGTTCTCCTCGAACACGATTTGCCATTGAATGTTCCCAAACGCTGCGTTAATAAACCAGCCCTAGATCTACATCGGAAAAAATAAGGAAATCAGTCAGAACCCTCGTGTCCAAAACCCTATCTAAATAATCGAAACATCTCTGTTTCACTCACACTAGGAAGCAGACTAGAAGTGAATAAAGCCGAAATCTTTGCATCATGCAACAACATTAAAATGAAAAGAAATTTTCAATCTAAACAATCTCATTATCCAGGTAAAAACACTACTTTGCGCATAACTAGGGTTTACATGCTTTAGAAACGTACGGTTTGCACCATAAGAAGAGGGGATGCGCGAGAGAGAGAAAGAGAGAGAGATTGCCTTGGAGGCGAGAGAGCCACGGAGAATGCAAGAACAGCCATTTCGTGAGGAGTTGAAAGATATAAATTTTATGGTTTTTATTAGGACTTTTGCGTTTGATCTGTCGCGGACGAGCTGGAAGCTGAGTTCCGATTTGGCTGGAGATTCCAGTCAAGCACTGGGGCACTGCTATCGCTCTATTGCTAATCTGTTAACGACAAGTGTAGAAAAAAACAAAACTGGAATGGATAGAACGGTGACACCAGACTAGAGACGGCGTCCGGGAATTGAAACTGAAAAACAAACTCAAGTCACAATGTGCGTTTGGACTCTACTGCTTCGATTCTACGCTCGTGTTTCTCTCTCTCGGGCTTGCCTGGAAGCCAACGGTTCTTTTAATTTTAAAGTGTTAAAAATTGGATGAGCATTGAATAGATAGACGAAGAGCTTCAAAACTCTAAAATTGTAAGTTGAGATAAAGATGAAACAATTAAAAGAAAATTAATGTTTGTGCAAGAAAATAATGGACAACACAACTCCCCTTGGCCTATTGGTTGAGAGGCTTAGGTCCAACTAAGAGGTCCAAGGTGCATGTATGCGTTGTGTGTGTGAGTTTGCCTTAAATGACCTAAATGTCCCAAAAAAATACTACATGGACAAGTCACTGTCTACGAGCAACTCATTTGCCACGTGGCTTAGTAATTATTTTTTATGTGAGAACACTCCAGCGAGATGAGTTATCATGATTACTATACATGGAAGCTATGAGGCCAAATAGTAATGAGGCGGGAAAGTTTCGAAGCAGTGTTGAATGGAAGCTTATAAATGAAAGATCTATAGAAATGGATCGTCATCTAGTTTGTTGTGTTCTGAAATATTCACGACGTTAGATAAATATAAAGTTTAACGTCTTAGCATTATACGAAGATACAGCGTGCAATCAGATAAGAGAGAGGGTGTGACGTTCATAAGAGACATTAGAGTTTTTACATTGAAATTCTTGAAAAGGGGGGAAAACCCATAGGGTCTGGCTCAGTTTGAATGAATCTACTATTATATTAAGTCAATTACAAATGATACCCTTCATTGGAGGGAAGTCTTTGACTGAGTATAACAGATATACATCATATAGAATGCATTACATAGTAGAATTTGGAAGAAACAATATTGATATGTTCGTTTTGTCAGCAGGATCATAGTTAGCAGGCGATAGAGGTCAGGAAGACCGTAGTCTGGTGACGATGGTCGAAAGGACCATTGTATGGCGACGGAGGTCGAAAGGACTATAGTAGGCGACGGAGATGTCGGAATGACCGTAGTTGGTAGGAGACAAGGATCAGAAAAATCGTTATATGGAGGTGGAGGTCGAAAGGACCGTAGTCGGCAGAAGACAAGGGTTTGAAAGACCTTTGTCTTAAGGCGGTGGTCCAGCAAAAATCTGATGTCAGGCGGTGGTCAGACAGAAGTCCGACGTTAGGTGGTGGTCCGGCGTCAGGTGGATGTCTGATGGAGCTTCGGGCCTCAGGTGGTGGTCCGACGGAACTCCGGCGTCAGGTAGTCATTCAGTAGAACTCTGGGCGTCAGGTGTTGGTCCAGCGGAACTCCAGAGGTGGTCGAGGAGGCAAGAGCCATCTCCGATCTCTCTCTTTTCTCCTTAGGCTTAGGGGTCCCCTTTCATGAGAAAGGGGTGCTCTATTTATAGATTCTCTAGGGTGGCATGACCCATAAATAGGGGAAAGATCAAGGGTATTTTGGATGTGGTCTATACGGACGACCGATGTTGATTCCCTATATCATGGATTGTTTGTTGGACATTTGGACGTCTTAGTGACATCAAAATTTAGTGATATTGGGCTCGTTGGATTCGTTTCGTTGATCTGCTCGATTCAACTATAAGAATGTCACATTTAGAATCTGTTTGGTAATCTAAATGTGGTTTGAACCTTCTAATGGTGCTTCAGGTCCTTGATTTGTACCCATTTGGGCTCAGATTGAGTAGAATTTGCTGTCATTGGGTTCGTATTTTTGAGACGTTTAGTTCAACAGTAAGTTCTCTAAAATAAGAGTTCAGATTATCCCAATTTTAATTTTGGATGTTTCCAACTTAATTTTGCCTCGAGATTCATGCCCGATCATTATAAATTTTTTATGATATATCATAGCTAGTTTTCACTTCCTTTAAATAAAATGTTATGAGATTTTGCTTGAGAAGTTAGACATTTAAGATAGACGGTGCTAACAAGCTCAAAGTAAACTTAGATGTCACACTATATCTTCAATAAAATTTCACAGAGAATCAATTTACATTAGCCTTTATATGACAAACTTATAATCAATCGTCATGGAAAGGTAATCAGAAGTTTTTATCCAGTCTAGACCGGCAAGAGTTACAACGATAATTTGAATATCACATCATATGCTGGCTCACACAAATCCAACTCTAATCTTGTATGTATACATTGCTCAATGAAAGGAAAACAAAAGTTGAATGCTTGTAGTTATCAATGATTGAGAGTTTTGTATACTTTAAATGTATTTTCAGTAGAAACATATTGTTTTCATTGATTCTCATGTAGTGATTGCATGAAATAGTATGTTGTAGTAATTTCATTATTATTGAACTCCTGAAATATTGTGTAGGCACAACCTTATATTGATTTGCTTTCGCATCATCCTTGGAAAAAAACGGACTACTTATTTACAATGCAATATATATGAATCAGATTGGCAGGATGGTCCAATATTTGTGTGAATAGATGGGTCAGTAGTGGCGGAGCCAAGAATTTTTTTTTTGTGACGTCATGAATCATTGATTAAAAAAAAACCTCAACCGTTTTCATCCGAGTTTGGGACAGACATTAGCGGTTTAAATTTTTTTTAAATAGATTATTATTAAAAAGATAAATTATATAGAAAAAGAGAACTTATAGTGAATAATAATGATAATCAATTTCAATACAACTTAATATAACATGGCAATGCACTCAACCTATATTCACGCACGTTGAAGTTGAATAGAGTGATACAATAAAATATCTCTATAATAATGAATTTAATCATATTGTTTGCTAATAAATATAGTAAATGAAACATAAATATATAATTAAAATGATTAATTACACAAAATACTATCACCTATATATATAATTTCAAATAACATAATATTGCATAAATAGTAGATAATTGGATAATAACAAGTCTTCTAAAAATGTATATAATTTAAATTGGCAAAATTTTATAAAGAAGCGTGATAATATATAATCAAAATTAGTAAAAGAAGCATGAATTAATAAAAATTTAAATATGAGCAAATACGCTATATTAAATAGCGTATTCTGAAATGCGCTAATTAATTTAGCGTTGATATATTCTCAAAAAATTATCTTGACAAGCACGAATTTCGAGGCAAAACCCAACCCGGAAACTTCAAAAATTAAATTCGGGAGCACCCGAACTTTGATTTCAGCAAGCTTATAGTCAAACTGAGCATCTCAAAAATATGAACCCAACAACAACAAATTCAACCCAATCCGAGCCCAAATGGGTTCAAATCAAGGACCCAAAGTGCTGTTGGAAGGTTCAAACCACGATTTGAGTTACCAAACGGTCTCCGATTTTAACAAGCTTATACTCAAATCGAACGGCTCGACGAGACGAATCTAACGAGACCAAGATAGCCAAATTAAGACATCATTAAGGCCTCCAAATGTCCAACAAACGGTACACAATTGAAGGGTTCAATATCGGCCGTCCATTCGACCACTCCCTGTTCGCCCATGATCTCACACCTATTTACAAGCCATGCCACTCCAGAAAAACTATAAATATAGCCCTCATTCTTCACAAGAGGACTCAAGTAAGAAGAAGGAGAGGAAAAAGAGAAGAGGAAGAGAAAGGGGAAAAGGAGAATCATCTCCTCCTCGACCACCGTCGGAGTTCTTTCCGCCGCCTGAATACGCCGGAACTCTGCCGGATATTTGGGAAACGCCAGGATTTTGCACAACTTCGTAACTTTATTTCAAATCAGAAGAACTTTATTGTAAATCTGATTGTCCTAATGTCACGACCCGACCCGAGACGAGACGGATCCCGTTCGCACCGGGCCGCGACGGAGAAGCACTAACCAGGATCTAGCTTTGGAATTTGGTTCGGAACTGAATCTTCTTCCAAAGTATTTTAAACAACACAACAAGCACAGAGCTACTAAAAACATCAAATGCAGCGGAACAAAAGATCTATCCTTTCTTTTCCTCAAAACAATCATTTACAAATACAGTACATGGCTTTTAGACAGAAAGAAAGACAGAACAGAAAAAGCCATGACTGTACAAAAATCAAAAGGTACAAAACAATACCTATACTGATCAAACTCTGAACTAATCCTGGACTTCCTTCCCTTTCCTAGAACCTGAAAACCACCAGAAAGCAAGGGTGAGCTCAACAGCTCAGCAAAGCAACAAACCTCCAATCAAAATCCTCAGAATCACAAAACCAACACAATCAGACAAATCCGTACAGAAATCAGAACAGAATCGGACGGATATCAAATCAAACAAAACTGTACGGAAACAGAAGTCGTATCAAATTAGAAACAGAACGGATCAGACATATCAGATCAACAGAATCAGACTCGTACAGATCATATCGAAACAGAACAAAATCGTATTAGAATCATATCAGAATCAGATATCAGATATTTAATTAATAGCTAAATTCCCTAACACTGACTGAATCTCATAGGATCCAGGCCCCTTATGCCTCCCTTTGTGCTCACGGCACTAGAACAGATCAGATGTGCTTATTGCACCAGAATACATAAATAGTGCTTATAGCACCTAAACAGATTTTTCCTCGGATCCGGAACAAAACAGATATCAAAATGCTTATTGAGCTCATTTTAGAATTCCCATTTCACTAACTGAATCTCATAGGATCCAGGCCCCTTATAACTCCCTCTTTATAGCATATACAGATAGCATATCAAATCAGAATTATTTCGGACAAATCAGAAATTACCCAAAAATCGGGCAGCACAACGGCAGTATACAGAATTTACACAATTTTCCTGAAAATCAAAATTCACCAAATTTGCACAGAATATAGATATCAACATTTCAGAACATTTATTCTACTGCACAGAGAATTTCCAAGTTCACAGAAAAATCCAGTCGACTAAAAACGTAGTCGAATCAAAAATACCCAGACAAAAATCTTTAGAAAATAACCAAAATGTGCACACTCGGCACGTCAACAATATACAGAAACTTACGCGGTAAAAATTGAACCAATCAAAAGATACGGACGAAAATCACGAACAAAAATCAATTCCGGACAGATAATACCGCCAAACACGACGGTTCTGAAAATTGAGAAAGGTGAAATGTGCCTTACCTCGTGCACAGCAATATCCTCAACAGTCCCTTCGAACGAAAACGGCTCCGCGTCTTCCCGAAATCAACTTTTCCTTTTTTTTCCTTTTTTCTCTTTTCTCGGATCCGAAATCAGATATTTTTTTAAAAATTTCTCTCTCTTCAAATGACTGATTTCCCTTAAATCATCTTCAGATCGGCCCGGCCGATCACCACATCGTCCTGGACGATCAGACCAATTTGATCGTCCTGGTCAGCTCACAGGGCGATGATCAGGCCGATGCTTGTGAACAGTGCAATCGGCCTGGCCGATGTCCTCGATCGGCCTAGACGATGCCTACAGGAGATCACCTGGAACACTTCTGGGCAAATTCTGGAACTCTTTCTCACCTGATCGTCCCAGGACGATTCCAGATCGTCCTGGACGATCCTGGAGCAGATCATGCTATTACACCTAACTTGTGGGACGAATCAGCTTCTTGTAATTTACGCAACACTAGTGGAACTTTTCAACCGGGCGAGGCCCCGTGGTTTTTTCCCTCTTTTGGATTTTTCACTTAAAAATCCTAATGTTCATTTTCTTTTATGTTCGTGTGTTGAATATTCGTACAATGCTCAGACGCGAATTTACAAACTCTACCGCCGCGTATATTCTAGCCCGTAACAAATTGGCGCGGTCTGTGGGAAAATTATCTCACTACTTCAAGTATTTTTATGATGGTCAACAGACGTAGTAGTCATATCGTTGGAGCTTCTCGCTCCAACTCTCGTCAGTCCAGAAATCCATCTATTAACCATAGACGCCCGATGTCTGCCTCTTTTCGTCCTGGGGGGCAGAATGCTGTCGGAGAAGGGACCTCGAGACCTTCTTTAGAAGAAAAAATCCATAATATGGAAGAATCTCAGAACGAGATCCTTCAACTCTTGCGAGAGAATCGGCAGCTGGCATTGGCACAACGGGAGGAAGTTTTTTCTCCCTCAGGATCCACCACGGGTTGAAAATGTCCAATTCGAACATCTTCAAGCAGAAGTTCATCTCCCTCAACCTAGAAGATTTCCTTAGTCTCGACAGGATAATGAACTTGCCAATACAACAAGTTCTACACATCCTCCGCCCTCAACTTAGCAACTTCACACTCTCCCGGATCTCCCAGAAGACTCTTCCCAACCACACGTTGCGGAGCTCCCTCACGACGCCCTACATTACGAACTACGAAAGTTGGTAAGGGAAGAATACCCCCAAGGGGATGCGAGACAAACTCTCAAATAGAGAGACTTTCAGGAATCATCACCTCTAACCGAGGCCATACTACAACATCCCATTCCCGCTAGATTCTGTTGCGAATCTATAGCTTATGATTTTGATGATAGCAAACATTCTTTTTTTTTTACAACTGCCTTATGTACTAACATTTCATGTTCACACGATCGGACTGTAATTTAGAATCAGCTCAAAATTGAGTAGACTAGGTCTGAGTCAGTTTGTAATCTTTTTCCTTTCTTGAGTCTATTGTATTTGATGTGGGATCTGTTGATTTGTAACTTGGAAGATTTCCTGTTGTTCCCTGTAAGATTTCTATTTTTGGTAATATCGGCCGGGACGATATGTCCAAAATCAGAAACCCTAATTAGGGCATCCTCATTAAGGGCAGCTGTCATTAGCGGATCGGCTTGGACGATAGTCTAAATTCAGAAAGAATCAGCCGCCATAATCAGTTTAGGAATTCTTTGTTTTAGGAAATTGGCCAGACGATATTCGTATTGTCCAGGCTGATCTAACTCAATTATGCCTAAATTGATCTGATATCTTTGGAAAGCATTAATGGTTGATTGATACAATAACATCGTCCGGGACGATCGCCTGATCAGCCAGGACGATGTCCTGGACGATCTACATCAGACAGCTCAAATTCAGGGCGATGATTAGGACGATTTAAATCGGTTTTAAACTAATCAACCTGGACGATCATGACATCAGCCAGGATGATGTAACCAATTTTCTTCTGATCGTCCCAAATCGTCTCGGGCTGATAAGCTGAATTTGTACTGATCGGCCAAAACGATATACCTATCGTCCTGGACGATAATGTCGGCAACTTACATTAATGAGCTTATTTTGAGCTTTTCTATTTAAGCTTGGCATGACACTTTGTAAGGGTCTTTGGTAACCATTGTAGCTTCGTTCTTGTGGGGGAGACTTGAAGAAAGAGCTTGAAAGGGAGTGAGGAACGGGTGAAGTCTGAGAGGGAAAAGATCCCGTGAGGGGGGAATCAAGGGAGTGTGGAGGGGATTCCACACGGTTGCTCTGGCAGGCTTGCATCTTAATACCATCGGAGTCAGGGCTTGTTTCAAGGGAAGTTCACCAAAGAAGAATTTTACTTTGGTGTCAAAGGACCCGGTGACTCTGCCGCACTGGGGAAAGTGGAAGTGATTTTGTAAGGGCTTCTCCGCCTAGCTGTGGGGGCTAAAGGAGAGACACTTGTTTAGTGCAATACTTGGAGGGTGCCTCCAAGGAGTGGACGTAGGTCAAGGTTTGACCGAACCACTATAAATCTGGTGTATTCTTTCTTATTATTTCTTTTACACTTTAATTTCCGCACTTTGGTTTTCTTATGGTGATATTGGTTTTGGTTTGTATTTTGATTTAAAGATTCTTCTTTTCTAATACTATCTCTTTATTAGCCTCGGGCCAGTTCTATAGGGCTTAACATCCCTAACAAACTTTCTAGTGCCATCAGAGCACTTTCAAGTGGTATTAGAGCCATTTTCAAAAAATAAGTTTTTAAAAGCTTTTGAATTTTGATCCATGGCTAATCGTAATGTTGCGGAAGGTTATTCAATCACCAGACCTCTTTTATTTAAAAATATGTCATTTGATTTTTTGAAAACTCGCATGTCTATTTTCTTGCAATCGATTAATTTTCGCATGTGACATATGATTTTAACTGGTTATTCATCACCGTCACGTATTGTTAATGGAGTTAAAACTGATATTTCTTTTAATCAATGAAATAGGGAAGAACAAGTAAATGCTCAATTGAATGCAAAATCTTTAAACTACTTTTTCTGTGCTTTAAGTTCTGAAGATTTTATGTTAGTATCCACATGCACTACTGATAAGAAAGTTTGGGATAAACTACACACCATATACGAAGGCACTAGTGAAATCAAGCAATTCAAGTTGAATTGCTATGCGTTGTCAATACAATTCTACTAAGTGTTTGATTAAAACCAAGAGGTTACTTTCTCATTTTAAGAATATTTGTTTTTTTTTTTCACTAGATGAGGGAACTTTTTTTTTTTGCCTTTTATTCGTTTTGTTTTTTGTTTGTGCCTCCTCTCTTTTTGATATTGTCAAAGTGGGAGAACGTAATGTTAAATTTGTATCCTTTTTTTCTTTTCAAAAATTTAAAAACAATAAAAATATTTTTTATCTCCCTTATTTTTTAAAAAATTTATTCTAGTGTCGGGGAGATTAAGAGAAATTGTTTTTTTTTTAAATTCAAATTCAAATGTTTTCCATCATTAAAAAGGGGGAGATTATTGCAGATCTATGACTTATCATTTTGATGATAGCAAACATTCTTTTTTCTCTACAAATGCCTTATGTACTAACATTTCAGGTTCACACGATCAGACTGCAATTTGGAATCAACTCAAGATTGGGTAGACTAGGTCTGAGTCAGTTTGTAATCTTTTTCCTTTCTTGAGTCTATTGTATTTGATGTGGGATCTGTTGATTTGTAACTTGGAAGATTTCCTGTTGTTCCCTATAAGATTTCTATTTTTAGTAATATCGGCCGGGACGATATGTTCAAAATCAAAAACCCTAATTAGGGCATCCTCATTAAAGCAGCTGTCATTAGCGGATCAGCCTGAACGATAGTCTAAATTCAGAAAGAATCAGCCGCCATAATCAATTTAGGAATTCTTTATTTTAGGAATCCGGCTAGGATGATATTCATATCGTCCAAGCCGATCTAACTCAATTATGCCTAAATTGATCTGGTATCTTTGGAAAGCATTAATGGTTGATTGATACGATCACATCGTCCGGGACGATCGCCTTATTGGCCGAGACGATGTCCTGGACGATCTATATCGGATAACTCAAATTCAGGGCGATGATCAGGACGATTGAAATTGGTTTTAAATTAATCGGCCTGGATGATCGTGACATCGTTAAGGATGATGTAACCAATTTTCTTCTGATCGTCCCAAATCGTCTCGGGCTGATAAGCTGAATTTGTACTGATCGGCCAGGATGATATACCTATCGTCCTGGATGATAATGTCTGCAACTTATATTAATGAGCTTGTTTTGAGCTTTTCTATTTAAGCTTGGCATGACACTTTGTAAGGGTCTTTGGCATCCATTGTTGCTTCATTCTTGTGGGGGAGACTTGAAGAGAGAGCTTGAAAGGGAGTGAGGAACGGGTGAAGTCTGAGTGGGAGAAGATTCTATGAGGGGGGACTCAAGGGAGTGTGGAGGGGATTCCACTCGGTTGCTCCGGCAGGCTTGCATCTTAATACCGTCGGATTCAAGGCTTGTCTCGAGGGAAGTTCACCAAAGAAGAATTTCACTTTGGTGTCAAAGGACCCGGCGACTCCGCCGCACCGGTGAAGGTGGAAGTGATTTTTTAAGGGCTTCTCCGCCTAGCTGTGAGGGCTAAAGGAGAGACACTTGTTTAGTGCAATACTTGGAGGGTGCCTCCAAGGAGTGGACGTAGGTCAAGGTTTGACCGAACCACTATAAATCCGGTGTGTTCTTTCTTATTATTGCTTCCGCACTTTAATTTCCACACTTTGATTTTCTTGTGGTGATATTGGTTTTGGTTTGTTTTTTGATTTAAAGATTCTTCTTTTCTAATACACCTATCACTTTGTTTGCCTCGGGCCAGTTCTATAGGGCTTAACATCCCTAACAAACTTTATAGTGCCATCAGAGTACTTTCAGATTTAAAGTACCCAGCATCGAGTCTTACGATAGAACATCTGACCCATATGAGTACATCATCCACTACAGAACCATCATGCACATTCAGCGAGCCTCAGACACCCTTCTCTGCCAAGTCTTTCCTGCCACCCTAAATGGGCAAGCTCAAACATGGTTCTATTTGCTTCCATCCAGAATGATCCCCTCATTTGTGAAATTGGCCAAGGCCTTTGTCGAGCAGTTCGTAGCCAACTGGAGAATAATCAATGATTCTTCCCATCTCTCTGGAATCCGTCAGAATGAAGGAGAATCATTGAGGGAGTATTTTCAACGATTTTCCACTGAAGCTCGATAAATCCTGGAGTGGATCCTAAACTGTTGAGAAGAGTCTTCCTTAGAGGCCTTCGCCCTGACCCTTTCTATTTGGCCCTTATGCGAGACACCGTTCATTCATACGTCGATTTGATTCATCACGTGGAGGCACAAATCTCTACAGATGAGGCCATAAATGCTCATAGAAAGCAGTTTGAGCAAACTAGTGGGAAGCACAAGATTGCACCTGGAGCAAAAAATTCATCCACACAACAAAAGAAGCAAGGGAAAAACAATCTGCCTCCCAGACCTCCAATGCCATGATGAGAATCTCGATAGGAGAAAGAGTACACTCCTCTCAATACATCTCGAGCAAATGTGTTAATGACTATTCGGGATCAAGATACGGTGAAATGGCCACATCCTTTGAAGCCGACACAGGAAATCAGGATCAATACTGCCACTTTCATCAAAGTCGCGGCCACACTACTGAAGCCTATAGATAACTGAAGGAAAAGATTAAAAGGCTTATCCGCCAAGATTATTTTCGACAGTGTATTTGGGATTCTTCTGCCCGAGAGGAAACTCGCCCTGCTGGGGGGCAAAATCATCAACAGAGGCCACAAATGAATAATCGAGTAGCAGTTGGTGAGATCGAGACAATCGACGGAGGCCCTTTGCTATCTGATAAATTCTTCTTGGATGTAGACGAAATCCCAACTCTGAAAAAGGCTCGTGTAGATCACTCCATCACCTTTGATGATTCTGACTTAGAAGTAGTAAAAATCCCTCATCAAGATCCGCTTGTTATTAATGCGGGAATAGATGATCCGTGTTACAATGTTAAGAGAATTATATTGGATAACGGAAGCTTTATAGATATCATGTTCTACTCTACCTTCCTCAATTTGGGTCTCGCCATAGAGAAGCTTCAACCTGCGGCAGGTCCTTTGTATGGATTTGATAATCGACATGTGTGAGTATAATGGATAATCAGTCTCCCAGTTGTACTTAGAGAATTCCCCTGGCAGTCTACACACTCTGTCCAGTTCATCGTTGTAAAATCTGAATCAGCTAACATCGCTATTTTTGGGAGGCCACTCTAGTCGATTTTTGGAATTGTCACCTCTATCCCTCACCTTAAACTAAAGTTCTATACTCCGACAGGAGTTAGTGTGGTATGCGGCGATCAACAAGTAGGACAAACCTACTATCTCAGGCAGGTCAAATCACGCCTGACTGATACTCTAAACATTGAGGATTTTGATCTCCAAAATGAAGACATACCTCAGAGAGCTTCCCTAGTAGAAGAACTCTTCACTATGTCTATCTCTGAAGAACATCCTTTAAAGACGGTGCAAATTGGGTCACTTCTCTCAGAAGATGAAAAGAAAAAATTCATAGATTTTCTACGAGAAAATCAGGATGTTTTTGCATGGAGCCCGGCGGATATGCCCGGGATTGACCCTGAAGTAATTGTACACTCCCTTAATGTCAATCCGGCGAACAAACTAATCATCCAGAAGAAATAAAATTTTGCACCATATCGTAAGCAGGCAATCGAACAAGATGGGGACAAACTCTTAGAAGCCGGATTCATTCGAGAAGTGCACTATCCTACTTGGCTGGAAAAGGGAGCGGAGCATGGAGAATGTGCATAGACTATACAGATCTCAATAAAGCCTGCCCAAAAGACAGCTTTCTGCTTTCTTATATCGACCAGTTAGTCGATACCACCTCTGGACATCAGATGTTGAGTTTCATGGACGCCTACTTCAGTTACAACCAAATTAAGATGAATACGACTGATGAAGAAGCGACACATTTCAAATAGACAGATGATTGTATTGTTACCGGGTGATTCCCTTCGGGCTAAAAAATGCTGGAGCAACTTATCAACGCCTCATGAATAAGGTTTTCAAAACCCTTATTGGGTATAATATGAAAGTGTACGTGGACAACATGTTGGTAAAAAGTCTCAAAAAATCTCAGCATATCTCTGACTTGGAGCAGTGCTTCCATTTGTTGAGACGTTACAATATGCGCCTCAACCCCGCCAAATGCACCTTCAGAATCGCTTCTAAAAAATTTCTGGGATTTATGGTAACCCATAGAGGGATCGAAGCCAATCCCAAAAAAATCAAGGCGTTAAGAGATATGGTGCCACCTAAGAACATTAAGAAAGTCCAAAGGCTGAATGGGAGGATTCTCGCATTGTCTCATTTCATGGCATGCTCGGGAGACAAGTATCTTCCTTTCTTCAAAGTGCTCAGAGGCGCTCATAGCTCCGGGTTCCAATGGACAGATGAATGCCAAGAAGCCTTCGAACATCTGCGAAAGTATTTGGCTTCCCCGCCGCTACTTTCTAAACCAATGCCTGGAGAGAAATTGTATTTATACATAGCGGTTTCTGTCCAAGCCATCAGTTCAGTTTTGGTAAGAGCAGAAAATGCTATGCAACGCCCCGTCTACTATGTTAGTAAAATCCTATCTGAAACGAAGGGATGTTATCCCTTAGCAGATAAGACATCATTGGCGTTAGTTTATTCTGCCAGAAAGCTACACCCTTACTTTCAAGCCCACTCAATTGGAGTATGTACGAATCTATCTTTGAAAAGTATTCTGCAAAAATCAGAAGCATCGGGTAGGCTCGTAAAGTGGTCTGTAGAATTGGGAGAATTTGACATTCACTACTTACCTAGACCCGATATCAAATCTCAGACACTTGCAAATTTTGTGGTTGAATGCACTATCCCAGTATTCGATGTCCAATCAAATACTTTATCTTCTCCTCCGTGTTGGACGTTATAGGTTGATGAATCTTCTGGAAGTTCTGGAGCTGGGGCTAAAATTCTGTCAATTTTCTCGCAGAAGACTACTCTTGAGTATGGGCTCTGACTCAAGTTTCCGGCAACAAACAACATGACAGAATATGAAGCCCTTATTGCTGGATTAAGATTAGCAGTTGATTGTGAGGTGCAGAACCTAGTAGTCCATACTGATTCACAACTAGTCGCTTCTCAGGTGGAGGGAGAATTTGATATCCACAATCCGCAACTGGCCTAATATTGCAGTATTGTGAAACTGCTCTTGGCCCGAATTGAAGAATATAAGATCATACATATTCTCAAAGAGCAAAATGCAGGAGTAGATGCTCTTTCAAAACTTGCAACATCAACGACGGGAGACATCTACAAGAGAAAGTGTGTTGAGGAGATCCATTTTCCAATTATTCAGGGTCCATGGGTCATACAATCGATCGATGAAATAAGGGAGGTGTCTTCGATCAATCTCATCTTATCTTTTTTACAAGATGGGGTACTGCCTGAAGAATCCATTGCTGCAACAACGAGACTTCTAAGACGAGCAGCAAATTTTACCATAATTGGTGGTGAGTTCTATAAGCGCGCTTTTACCAGACCATATATGAAGTGTCTCTCACCTTCAGAAGCTGATTATGCACTTCGGGAAGTTCATTCAGGAGTATGTTGCAAGCATCTGGGAGGAAGAGCTTTGGCTAATAAAATCATGAGACAGGGATTCTATTGGCCTACAATGAAACACGACGCACTTGAGTTTACATGAAAGTGTGAAAACTGTCAATTGCATTCCATTCTCACCCATACTCCAACTTTGGAACTTGCATCACTTCAAAGCCCCTAGCCTTTTACTCAGTGGGGAATTGAAAAAATTAGACCATTCCCTATAGCCACAGGACAACGAAAATTCATCATCCTGGCCGTAGATTACTTCACTAAGAGGGTGAAAGTATAACCCTTAGCAAAAATTATCGAAGCAAATGCCAAATAATTATTATGGAAGAATATAATTTGTCGGTTTGGTATCCCAGCAAATGACATCACCGACAACAAAACTCAATTTACTGGAAAAATCTTTACATCTTTTTGTAAAGATTTTCATATTCATCTCGTCCACACGCTGTCACCCATCCTCAAATAAATGGGCAAACAGAGGTTATAAATCGAATAATTCTGAAGGGGCTGAAGACATGCCTAGGGAAGGTTGGGGGGCAATAGGCTGAAGAACTCCCAAATGTCCTTTGGGCTTACCGCACAATGGCTAGGACTCCTACAGGAGAGACTCCATTTAATCTCTGTTTCTGTATAGAAGCAGTCATACCAGTGGATATTGTAGTCCCAAGCAACAGAGTTCAAACTTTAAACTTCAATAACAACGAGGAGAAACTCAGGACAAATCTAGATGTCCTCCCAGAAGCAATGGATGAAGCTTCACTCAGGGTCACTGCATACCATCAACGGATTGCTCGTCACTATAATCGGAGAATAAAACCTTGAACCATTTCCATTGGGGACTTAGTTCTGCGAAGCATCGAAGTTGCTGGAAAAGGCCGTCAGTGTAATAAGCTCTCTCCTCTATGGGAGGGTTCTTACTTGATAGCGGCTATGGTCAAGCCTGGAACCTTCAAATTGAAAGATGCCAACGGAAAAATGCTTCCCCGAACTTGGAACATGGGCAACCTTCGCAAGTACTATCAGTAGAAGTTGATACTACTATCTGTTTAGTGTGATTTCATCCGTAATGTTTATCTTACTCCGTAACTATGTTTTTTATCTTTCAAATTTTTCGTACGCTCTTTGTATGTTGATTGTAGAAGAACACTTCTTGTTATATTCCTAAGTTTACTAGGGAATTATCGTACTATTTTCTATAATACAGTAGTGTGATATTCACCTTGTCATAATACTATCTCTCTTCAAGCTCTTTTTCCCGTGATTCGAAAAATACACAACTAATGTTGTATCTTAATCACTAGGCAACCAATCCTAGGGGATCTGGTCCGACCTCTTCCATATAGGTTAAAATCATCAAGCAAATGCTTTGATTAACAACCTCGTATAGGTAAAGATATCCAAGAAAGATATCTCTCACATTCGTACAAGTCAAAGAGACTACCAGAATAATTGAGTCAATCTCATATAGTTATGAAAAAGAGAAACATATTTTATATATATGTATATATAAAACTCACAAACATCAAGTACATCATTTGAAAACAGCATACAAACACACGTACAATTATTACAAATAAAATAAAAGCAATACAGACAATGTCAGAATATTTCTACATAATCTCAAGGTCATCATCGTCTACCTCGAAAGCAAAAATATGCTGTAAATCACTCTTCAATTCTTCACCGTCAGAGTCTGGAGAAGGATCACCATAAGCCTAGCTCGGAGTCAACCCCTCGATCTCCCCTCTATTCTTACGCTGTACTGCATGAACGCCCTTCATGAAGTCTTTGATGAAGCCATCTTGCATAAGCTCTGCTTCAAAAGCCTTCACCTCTACGTCATAAAAATGATCGCGAGCTTCCTAAACTTGTTCCTTGACAAATATTTTAAACTCTTTTATGCCTGCAGACGGTGACTGTTGAGTTACTTTCTCCGACAACTTGTTCAGGAGCTTCTTAATCTCAGCCTCAACGGTTTACATATCTTTCAGTTGTTGATTGTTTGTTGCCTCTGCCTCTACCAACTGTATATGCAAACGATCCATCCGCTCATTCTGGGAAGAAGCTGAAGCGATCTTGTTCGCCAATTCTATTCTGCATTGTTCAAGTTGACCCTCCAACATCTCCATCTCCTTCACTCTACCGTCGTATTTCTTCATGTATTTCCTCTAAAGGTATTTTACCTTCACTAATTCACCATTCCAATCATCTAAGATTTTGTTCACCTCAAGAAACTGTTCAAAAAAGAATCAACAAGTGAAAAGTATATCCCTGAAAATGTGTATACAGATACAAGGGAAATAGAGAGAGGGAGAACTCACCAACTCCTCGGTTCGTCGATGACCAATGCACTTATATTTCAGAACATCTTCTGGAATATATCTGGACGGAGAAAAGCGAGGACCCTTGCCGGCAACTGTCAAAACTTTATTCAACTTCTTCTTCTTAGGCACCTGTAAATCTCCTTCGCCCTCAGGTCGCTTGGATTGACTTTTTTGGGTTTCCGAAACTTTCACAGATTTCTTCAACATCTGTGTGTGCGTCTTTCCTGCATGAGTGGATAGTCCCACATTGAATAAATATTCTTCGTCTATGCACTTGCTCAAGCAACGCATCTCATAACGGAGGGCATCAATATCAGGAAGCTTCAGTATCCTCAATAATTCTTCCACTCCAATGTGAAGGGGGATAGATAACTCCTTCAACTTTCCCCATTTTTCTTGGAGGCCCCAATCATTATGTATATAGAAGAAGTCACTAATCCAGTCTTTAGACGGATCCCTGGTACGAATATCCAACCACTTGGATCTGGAGGAGATACGACCCTGCGTATCAGTATAGATACGCCCCATCTGAGATAGGCAATCTGGAGACAACACCACTTCGTTGTCTCTAAAAAACCCGATAAGAAAATTGAGACAAACTCAATCCGCAGACCGTCAGAATATCGATCAATTCAGGGGGCGGCAAAAATTGCAACCCCGCTCGCAAACTGAACTTGTACACCATCACGTATCCCAGGGGAGGGAAGCAGGAACGTTCAGATCTTGCCTGCACCTTCATCACCAGTTCATTGAGAAAATGGAATTTTTTCCTAAAAGAGATGAAAGAATCTTCAATGATTGTGGAGATAACATCATCAGCATTAGTCGCTCTGGGAATCTTCTTCAAACCCTCAGAACGGGCAGTAGGACAATCTTCTTTGGAAGAGGCGCGATCACCCATCTCAACTTCCTTATTAAAGAACGGTGTGAATCTAAGGAAAAAATCCCCTAAACTTCTGCACAAGAGGAGGTGCGCTAATTCGAGTAGGAGAAATTTCCCACTCGAAATTAACGGAAAGCCTCAACCATCAGAAATCAAGAGGGAGAAAAAATGAGGAAGAAAAATCTCCTCAACTTCTGCACAAGAGGAGGGGCACTAATTCGAGCAGGAGAAAATTTCCCACTAGAAACTAGCGGGAAGCCTCAACCGTCAGAAAGCCAGAGGGGGAAAAAATGAGAAGGAAAAATCCCCTAAACTTCTACACAAGAGGAGGGGCGCTAATTCGAGCAGAGGAAATTTGTCACTCAAAATTAGCGGAAAGCCTCAACTGTTAGAAAGCCAGAGGGAGAAAAGGAGAATGTGCAATTTGTTTAAAGGCCCAGAGGGCCTATTTATAGGTTTTCAAAATCCTTAATTTTTCTAAAATTTTTTTTTTTCAGAATTTTTTGGTTTTTTTTTTTCGGGATTTTTGGACCTAAAAATAGCAAAAAAATATATATTATTTTTGTGTACGTAAAACCCACAAAGGCGGTGGGCCGAACCACCCTTTCTTTGTCCTTAAAACGGCTCACGCGCAAGGCACAGCCGCAGAAACATAGCCCGCGATCCGTGGGAGCAGCAGGTGGATCGGCATCTGGGTTGCCGCGCGGGTCAGGCGACCCGCTGCCGCGCAGGTCAGGCAGCCCGCGAGCAGGCCAGAGCGCGGGCCTTCAGGCTCCGGTGTGCGATTCTGCACCGCCGGCGGCCACCCGGTCCGTTCTGAGTCCATTTTTTTGCCCCGAAAAGATCAAATCGAACGTTTTTGGGGTTCCCGAGACCATTTTTTGACGTTTCGAACTCAATTTTGGCACTTACAAAGTCGTTCGGAGCTCCTACACACAAGATTAATTCTGTCTCACTCGAAAAAATTCTCTAAAAATTGTGACACATATTTTCGGACTCCTAAAACTACGACGTCCGAAAATAGGGGGGAAACTGATATATTAATCTCAAAAAATTATCTTGATCAAGCACGAATCTCGAGGCAAAACCCAACCCTAAAACTTCAAAAATTAAATCCAAGAGCACCCAAACTTCGATTTCAGTAAGCTTATAGTCAAACTGAGCGTCTCAAAAATACGAACCCAACGACACCAAATTCAACCCAATCCGAGCCCAAATGGGTCCAAATCAAGGACCATAAGCACTGTTGGATGGTTCAAACCACGATTTGAGTTACCAAATGGTCTCCGATTTTAACGAGCTTATATTCGAATTGAACGGCTCGACGACAAAAATTCAATGAGCCCAAGATCATCAAATTTCGACATCATTAAAGCCTCCAAATATCCAATGAATGGTGCACGATCGAAGGGTTCAATATCGGCCATCCATTTGACCACTCCCTATTCGCCCATGATCTCACACCTATTCACATGCCATGACACTCCATAAAAACTATAAATAGAGCCCTCATTCTTCATAAGAAGACTCAAGTAAGAAGTAGGAGAGGAAGAAGATAAGAGGAAGAGAAAGGGGAAAAGGAGAATCATCTCCTCCTCGACCACCGCCGGAGTTCTTCCCGCCGCCTGAATACACCAGAACTTTGCCAGATATTTGAGAAACGTCGGGATTTTGCATAACTTCGTAACTTTGTTTCAATTCAGAAGAACTTTATTGTAAATCTGATTGTCCTAACTTGTGGGACGAATCAGCTTCTTATAATTTACGCCACACTAGTGAAACTTTTCAACTGGGCGAGGCCCTGTACTTTTTTCCCTCTTTTGGGTTTTTCACGTAAAAATCCTGGTGTTCATTTTTTTTTCTGTGTGTGTGTGCTGAATATTCGTACAAAGCTCAGACGCGAATTTACAAACTCTACCGCCACGTATATTCTAGCCCGCAACAAGCGTAATAAGAAAACGCCATTTAATTAGGCGTATTTATTTATGAGTAAAAATAGGGAGGATATAGAGAGAGAAACAGGTGAGAGAGGTAGGTGACATTTGACAGTGGAGAGAGAGAGAGAGAGAGAGAGAGAGAGAGAGAGAGAGAGAGAGAGAGCGAGTTGGCAGCGAAGAGAGTGGAGTGGAGAGAGATCACCATGTGCATAGAGTGTTTGTTAAATAATTTTTAAATATTTAAATTAATATTTTAAAATATAATAAATTATTTAAATTAGTATTTTAATGGATTTTAAGATATTTAATCATTATTTTAACTTATTTTTAAATATTTATTTATTCAACTCATTTTTCTTTTTATTTTTTTTAGATATTTAATAATATTACATAAATTTTTTATGCTATTTTATGTTTAAATATAATATAATTATTTATATTCCAAAATTATTTTGTCATCCAATTAATATGTTAAATATAGATTGAAAGTATTTTTAGAAAAAATATTCATAAGAATTTAAAATTATTTAGATTTTTAAAAATTATTAAGAAAATAGAAATTAAAGATAGTTTTTAAAAGGCAAATTGTAAGTATATGTTGAAATATTAAATAAAATAATAACCATTTTTAATTCAATTTAACCACAGAAAATCAATTCATTAAAAATTAAAAATATTGAATAAAATAATTAATATTTTTATTCAATAAGATAATTACTAATTAAATTATTATTATTAATATTCAATATAAATTATTAATTAAATTATTATTATATAAATATATAATAGTATTAGGTTTTAAAATAAATATAATATAAATTAAATAACTAATTAAATTTTTAACAGATTATTATATTTAACTAAAACAGTAGTTGAACTTATAAAAATAACTAAAATATTGATTTAAATTCTTGATTATCCTCTTTCTCCCGTTCTCTCTCACTCTCTCTCTCTCTAGGCATCCATCTCTCTCTCTCTCTCTCTCTCTCTCTCTCTCTCTCTCTCTCTCTCTCTCTCTCTCTCTCTCTCTCTCCCTCTCCCTCCCCGCTGTCAACTGTGATATGACTCATACCTCTCTCTCTCTCTCAGTTGTTTCTCTCTCTCAATCCTCCCTCTTTATAGGCCTCACTAAATACGCCAAATTAATTAGTACATTTCCGGATACGCTATTTAATATAGCGTATTTGCTCCGAATACGCTAATGAATATTTATTTGGATGCTATTTAGTAATTTAAATAATTAATTTTATTTATTACATTTTTCCTATAGCGACAAAAATAAAAATTGGTCGAAAAATGATCAACAAAATAAATCACTTGCCCGTATATATATATATATATATATATATATATATATATATATATATATATATATATATATATATATATATATATATATATATATATATATATAATATATATATATATATATATATATATATATATATATATATATATATATATATATATATATATATATATATATATATATATATATATATATATATATATATATATATATATATATATATATATATATATATATATATATAAAATTTTGTGATATTTAGTAAAAAAAATTATTATCCAATAATTATGACTTGGCAATAACAATTAAGATCAATCTATTACTCCTTTATAATGCAATTAGCTAGATAATTTTCATAATAAAAAAATAACCCCAATTTTAAAAGCTTGAGATAATAACAATAAAAAGCATAGAATCCAAAATATATATTCATTCATCAATATCATTATCAAAGATTTGCGAGAAGAAAAAGAAAATTATATTCATTCATATGGTTTTACAAATACATCCATCTATTAACATATAAAATATGATCTTAAAAATCATTAATCATAAAATCTTAATGTTTACAAAATGATAACATCTAGTTAACATCAAAATCTCATTTTAACTTTGATGTAAATAAATATATAATTACAAAATTATTAATTTCTCGCATATCGTCTCTATCAAATGCAAATGCACAACATCAATCTTTAACCATGCTAACGGCAATCAATATCTAGTATTGTTGCAATGTGGGATCAAACTCCATATCCACATCAATACATATTTCAGATGCAAAGAACTTCAACTTGGAATATAAGTAGGCAACCCCTATATAAAAATTTTATAAACAATATTACCAGGTTATTTCAGCAATTCTGGTTCAAGGTAAAAATGTAGGGAACTTGATATACATACTGCTTGGCAGCATATTGTCGCAAAATAATATCAAGCACTCGCAATGCTTCCTACGTGTTTTCAGTCTCTTGGCCAGCGCAATGCATTGCATTGGGATTTAGCTACAAAGCTCAGCACAACTTTGATAGTCTTTGCATTATAGGAGCGCCTAACACACTTACGCTCACCTTCAGCAGGACTATCATTTCCACCACGATTGTCATTTCTGTACAATCATATGTTGACAGAAAAAATAGACATGAGAAGCATATCGTTCTATTTAAATGCAAAAGGCATGACATGGGAAAACACACAATTAGTAAGATGAAACATTAGAAATAAATTTACCTCTTCGAAGGAATATGATCAAGTATGACAGTGAACTAATTGTTGACCCGGGGAAGAGGGACAATTGTGAACAAAGTCTTTTCGCCATGATAAGGTCTCCAGGGCTGTATATAGTAAATGGGTGAGTGTGAGTATGGGTACCAATGCAAGGCTCTGTTAAAAACTTAGCATACTTAACATCATAAAAATATGATTTTAGATGGCGATGTATTATCATAAAAATGCAGCAGATGGTCTGTAGTAATAATGATATTCAAATTCTTTATGAGACGCTACAATATGGCTATTATAGTTGTCATGTGATGTGGATAAGAAAATGTATTAAAGAATATATGCATCATCATAAATTTAACTTGGATAAAAGTTGATCTAAAAAAGATAATAGGGAATATTGATTAAGAATGATACGTCTGATAGGTATCTTGAAGTTGTTAAGCCAGAAGTAAGAATTGGAGAGTAGTGCAATAGGATGAGTTTTTATGGCTAGGAGGAATTAGGCAGCTGCGACTAGAAGAAATCATAGATCAAGGCCGCAATCAGAAATAATGCTGCTACCTTCCATTTATCCAAAAACATAGAGGATTTGAAGAAAGTTGAGTATGATTTTTCATATGATGAGACAGGTATTAGGAGGAATAGAGATACAGTACATGAGAGAGTCCCATTAATTATAGGGGATAGAGAATATGAGAGGGAATCTTTCATCACTCAATCAAAAAATTATTTTCATGACAGAACACTACTTCTAAAAATACATATACATGAATAGATGAATTAGATACAGGACAGGACATCTATAATGGACACAAATTTTTGAACCTTCAGAATAATTTTTTTTAAAAAAAAAACTAGTGCATACTATGAACTACCAAGACAATAATGGCATTAGTATATGTAGAAATAATAGATTGCTATCGAATAGGTCTAAAATGTTAACTTTAGTTAGCTGAGTTGGTAGTGGGAATTCGCAAATGGTATCATAATACAATGAGCTTCCATTGCTAGGAGGGATCATGTGGCATCAATTACAAAGAAATGCAATTTTAAGTCGCGAATGCAAAAGATGCGGCTATTGTTGTACTAATAAGATATACAGATGAAATGAAATTTGAGTCTGAGTTTCTTGCGAGAGAAGAGGACCAAAAGGAATATAGATGTAAATGGAAAGAAGAATCTCATAGGTTAGAGTGGAGAGGAAATCTCTCAAGAATTAATTTATCATTCAATTTTACAATATAGTGCCCTAATTATAAGAAAAACGGGATACAAGATATCATCAAACTAATTTAATTTTTAAATCTAATCCAAAATTAAGATAACTCTTCATAATGTTATCATCCAATTCAAAAAAAAAAAAAATCATAACAAATAAAAAAAATTAAAACTTCAACAAATCTTGAAATTTTCTATAATACTAAAAAGATCTAAACCTATTATCTCCTATTGCATCAACAAGTCAGGAATAATGATTGATTCAAACCCGATTCATTGTGAGAGATGAAAGACCATCACTGACTCACGCCCAAACTACAATGTCCTTTGAATTAAGTAACAATATACAACTCCAAGATGGCATGAATGACCAAAGAGAGTAGTACGTTCAGCAAGATAAATGGCAACTAAGCAAAGAGCATTAACAATACAGAAAAAATTAAGTATAAGCCAATATACTATGATGCAGGAACCAATATGGTGTTTGAGGAAGTTGAAATCTTGTAAAAACCTCAAGAAGCATGATCAGATATAGTGCTTGATGATATGCTCTCATAAAGCAAGTACGGTGAAAGTTCATAGTAGAGAAAACTGTCATTGTAGGCTTGGGATGGGATAAAAAATTCCAGTTAGATTCTACAAAATTTGAATGGGTCAAGGACAAGCATAATCTCAAAATTTTGATTGGAATCAACATATCTCGATTGTTCGAGGTGTTCAAGAAACATGCAAACAAAACAAAGATTGATGAAACCCAAATGCTTACTACATCAAGTACAAATATATGCACCGATAAGCCCTTCTTTACATACCTTATAAATGAAAATTTACCTTTAGTAATAGGGAAGTAAAGCATTGTATTTATGGCATTCTATATTTCCTCACTAATTATATTGTCAAATCAGAAAGTTTGGACAGAAAAATAGATAAAGCTAGTATATGGCTTATATATGTCCAAAGGACAAAAGATGAAAAACATGGAAAACTTGAGAATCCATCTAACTACAAAACCTAAGAAAAAGGTAGAATATGTCGAGTGAACAAAAAAAAAATAGCACGATGATAAAAAAGTTAAAGCACACGAAAGTATTGGGTTTAATCGTTCCCACAATGAATGACTGAATAAGTAAATATATAAATAACAAGCGGGGCCCGCCATAAACTTAAGTTTTTAAGTTGAGAACATGTTTGCAAGTTGATGTATCTGGCTCATTTTTGGTTCCCCCTTTGGTCCACACAAATATAGAAAATAGGGATGTTAACTAAGAAATATAGGAATGTAGATTGCTGGATGAGAACCAAAAACATGGCCATAAGCAGATAATGTCGCATTGTCATTTAATGAGCTCAAGTGCTTCAGAAAACTTAAGTAATAAATTATTTAAACAAACACCAACAAAGAGATAAGCAGGCCACTAATATTGTAATGGATTCTGACTTTCTCCAACATTAAAGCAACAAACAAATTCTTTCTCAGAAGAGCATAACAAGCCAGAGGGCATCAACATGGAAAAACAATGTTCGGATTCAATGATATTGAAATTGCATAACATTAATTTAAATTATATATATATATATATAATTCTCACCCAACTCTCCTTTAGCATAAACTCAAAAAATGGTATGTAATATACATTCAAATGAAGTAAAAAATAAATATATTTTCCATTTAGAATCTGTTAAATTATAACATGCATTACAATTTTACCTTTTATAATAGTTATTCCACCAAATAAAAACAAAATTTTTAACAAATATCTTCATTATTTTTGTAATATTTGCAAAACAAAATTCTAAACATTAAACTTACACAGAAAATTTATTACAAGAAAATAACATACCACATAACAAAGCAAGATCTTAGCCAATAAGAGGAAAATTAAAAGATGAAATTAGATCTTGACAGCCAGGAAATGGTTTTTAAATAATCCAAGTAAAGAAAGAAAATAAAGCAAATATCAACTGTTACCTAACCTTTATTATAGGCTTCCAGGTTCTGATTTCTATTTAACAAAATACAAGGTAGAATTACCTTCTAACAAACTGACTGCAGCTGTCCTTAAAATTGTATAGATCAGGCGACAATAATCACTTACAAAACTTCCATCTCATGATCTTGCTGCGAATAAATGTCTGGAACAACATAAACATAAGAAGATCAGAAGGCAATATTTGCATAAACCATCCATCCATTCTGCTACAATGTTGGATATTGGAACAAGTTTTGGTTTCTTCAAGTTAATCACAATAGCTCTATGTGAAAGCCATGCAGATACAAATTGCCAACACCATTAGGAGCCTTGGTAATGACATTAACGAAGAAGCACTTTCAATTGTGAAAATAATAAATGGAGAAATGTAGATCAAACTTATTTGTTCAAAGTGTCCTAATCAATATATACGTAACTAAAATAAATACAGGGATAGTATATAAGATGTTTGAGGATTTACCTGAATGGAATATTGTGGAGTGAACTACAATAATAAAAGCTTATATTACTAATGGTGATGTGAGAAGTGTTGCTCATATTTTTAAACAATTATAATAGCATAATGTAATCCTATGTGACATCATTGAACTTGGAGATATGACTGTTTCTAAGGAGCCCTTCTCGAGGAAGCTGGTGCGGGATTTCAAATATTGGAATTCTATCTTACCGGGCTATGCAAATGGGGTAGGTATTGGAGCTTGTGAGAGCTTCTTTACAATCATACATGATAAGAATATGTTATCATGGAATGGGTTGATAGGAGGGTATGTCGACATGGAAGATGGATCCATTTTTATTATGAGAATAATGAATTCAGGTGGAACGTATACATTGTAGAAGGACTGATTGATATGTATGCTAAATGTGACTGCATACATAGTGCAATCAATGTGTTCACTGCAATGAAAAAGAGAGCCTTGGATCTCTCTACTCGAATGGAGGAAGATTTCATGTTTGCTGTTCTTTTATCTCGGACTCATCTAAACAAGTTTGTGGACATGCATCAAAGACGCAAAGCTTTCGATACACATGAGGATTGATTATAAATTTAGGTTTCCACAAAGCATATGTTAGATTGTCATAGCCTTATCCCAACCACATGAAGCACCATCTCAGCTATGCCTTGCAATCACTCCTATGAAGTTGCAACTTCATTAACAAAAATTCTAAAATTAATCTTTACTTACAGGCGATGGCTATATAATCATTGCAACATGATAATGACTAATTTCAGAAGATCTAAAATCAAGAACTGATTACTGGTAGGTTTCCAAGTCTTTCAAACAAAAAATAAATGAGGTTTCATAAAGACACTTAGTAATTAACAGAAATGAAAAACTTAAATGGTAATTGAAGACAAACTCTACAAATTTGTAAATGTGGTAAAAATATTTAAAAGTTTCATCCTCTAAACCAAAAAATATTGGAAACATGATTTTATTAAAGAAGAAAGAAAATACCTGGAGATATGGCCATATTGATTTGCTTGGATGCTGAATAAATTAAATGCTTCATTTCTTGTCAGTTGAGAGTATGTATAGAATGCATTGTTATTGCTCTATTAACCTTCTATTATAATTAAAAGCCAAGCAACAAAATATGAAGACTGCCACCGAATAATTACAAACTTTATCATATTTCCCAGTGAGAGTAGTTCTACTTCTCATGGGATTTTACATTGGACACACAAACAGAACTTGATATACATTTAAAAAGTTGCTATGCTGATATATCAATTTTTAATTTCATGATGCCAAGTAGAGTAGACATAAATTATTCATTCATAAATATTATAATCAGAACGAAATTTATAAATTTATAAATTTATAAATTAGGTCCACCTACAAAGAAATAACAGCTCTATGTGATTTTTGGTTCAAATTGCAAGAAAATACATAATGAAAATGCAAAGAAAATGCAAGAAATTGATGTCTGCGAATGAATCCTTTCACTCTTTGATCTTTCCTCAATAAAAATTCTATCAAGTTTTTTCCTCTTATGAATACATGACTGAATGAACCCTTGTTATCAAATGACTTGGGAGAATAGTAAAAAAAACTTGATTTAGGAAAGCAACGAAAACTTATCTGAGAAGAAGCACTCGAGGGCGGCAGAAGGAATCCGAGATATGAGATTGGATCGATATAGTGTAAAGAAAACTACCTGAGAGGACGAACTCGAGGGCGACTCATATTCACGCACGATTGAAGTCAAGGCCGCTAACCAAGGGGGAGTTGCGATTGAAGTTGTGGCCGCTAACGAAGGGAGTTGCGGAGAGTCGGTCGCGAAAACCCTAGAGCGCGAAATGCGATCTACGGGCATAGTATGGAGAGAGGTGATAAATGAGTAACATTTGATATATTAGAAGGGAAATAAATTTAATATTTTTTAAGCACAAATTATTAGATCTGTTACTCAAAATTTTTCATGATTAATTTTAATTTATCAATTCATAATTTTAAGTTACAAAATTATAATTTATATCTATGAAAATAAAATATTTACAAATATGAATAAATGTTCTACAAATCTGTATTAGTATTTTGAAATAATTTTTGTCATTTAATTTTACCCTAATATTTAAATATAAAATTTTCAATAAAAAGTGAATTAATTTTTTTTCTAAACCATAGAAAAAATTAGCAGCCAATTATCTTCTTTGGCAGCTAATGCTTCATGTTTACTTAGAGGCCTTTATCATTATTGGTCGCTAAAACATACTTTTAGCGACCATTTTACTTTCGTCTCTAAATTTTTGGTCTCTAATGATCAGTTTTCTTGTAGTATTGCGACTCCTCATATGAGATAACTCTGTTTCGCTTTGTCCAGTTAAGTCAAACGAATGAAAGGAACAAACAAAGGCTAACTGAGAGGAAGAAGAATGAGAATTAAGGTTTGTTAGTTAATTTTGTTCATTTTTTATACAAATTATTTCATGATTTAAACCAAAGAGAGCATCGTTTTAATTAAAGGAAAATGAAGGAAATAGAGAGAGCATTTTTGGGTTTCCATTTCTTGCAATGGAGAAAATAGTAAGTCATGTTAATTTTTTTTCATCCAAATTTAAATACAATATAAATGCATAAATTATCATTTTTCACTGAAATACTAACAAACTGATATTTAATAGGAAGAAATCAAGCTGGTGGAAGTTTCAATTTGAGGTAAAAGATGGAAGTTATATATGTGAAATTTCAATTTATTTCAGAAAATTTTATATGCAATATGATTAGAAATTTAACATTTATTATTTCTTTGATGATTTCTTCAGAATTTGGTTTAGTAATATTTAATGACAACTAATATTATTTTGAAACAAAGAAGTAATTAAATGCATGAATTGAGTTTAATATTGGAAGTCTACAAAAGTTCTTGGAAGAAATTAAGCCTTGTATTAAGGAGGGTTATTTCAAAGATTGAGGATTTAGAAAGAATTTGAACACATGAAAATAATTAAAGTGAGTAATTACAATTATTTGATAGAAATTATAATTTGCTTCTTTTAATGCAATTATAATGTTATAGCATATATATTAATTGAATGTTTAATATATAAAATGAATCAAAATGAGAAAATTAAAGTGGATGATTATGATTATTATATATCAATTACTTTCTTTTATTTTTTATTTTAGTTTTAAATACAGTATTATACCTAATTATTTGATTATATTTTAATATTTATTATATCCAAAATGATGAAAATTTAGCAATTAATGTTACAATATAATATGAATATGTATGTGCGTATGAAAAGCTCATATCTCAATTAAAATACAAGAAAAAATAAGATAAATAAAATAATTTATAACATATAAATAAAAATATTAGAAGAAAAAAATATCCATGTATGCAAATATAGAGTTCACCCTTTTATGATATTGGTTAGGAATGAAACGTAACCATGCATGTTAAATGAGAAATGAAATATAAATGGAAATGATTATACCTTTATTGATATAAAATGATAGACGGTGCTCATTTATTGTACTAAATGAAAAGAAAATTTGAATAAATGAAAATGGAAAAGAGGAAAAAAATAAAATAGATAAATAAATAAGTTATTTGAAAGGAACATAATAATAATCTTTAGCTTATAAAATATTTTGTTTTAGTTAACTATACAAGAAAAATAAAAGAATCATAATTATTTTTATGTATGTTAACTGTTATACTACAAGCTGTGATTATCAACTGACTTTACTATATAAATTCAAATTGTTAAACTGAAAATTCAGTTAAATCTTCTGAGAAATGAATGACTGAAAAAGTATAATTCATTTACAAGAAGAAGAGATCAAATAAAAATAGGTAAGAACTAGTTTACGTATATTTTCAATATATAAATTTATTTTAGTAGCTCTTCAGTTATATATATATATATGTGATTTTTGTTTATTAATTATTTTATGTTATTAAAAGAAATATATTAATCTTCCGACCATCTGATCCCACCTCATTAATTCGAGCCTCTGGATCGGGTCATGACAAAAGTGGTATCATAGCCCAAATAGGATATGAATCATATCGAAAGAACCATTAGATTGATTATTGATCAGTTTAAGAAATTTGATATGATATAAAAATTGTGAATTTTATAAGATAATTTACTTTATTTCAGGGCTCAAAATGAGCTCGAAAAAGATATGAAAAATGGTTGTATTGAGTATTATTGTTAATATTAATGCACTGACTCAAATTATGACAATAATGACTCAATTGATTCAAGATTCAAGATATTAGCCATCATGAAATGATAATCTCTGTAGCATGTCATTTGATAAGTATTTAAAATTATTTAAGGAAATGAGATCCCCATTGTTTAAAAGAGTAAAAGAACCAATTGAGACAGAAAATTGGTTATTACAAATTGAGAATATATTAAAGCTGAATGTGCTGCCCATATGAGAGAAACGTTTTATTGGTGACATTTGTACTTGATGGCAAAGCTGAAATGTAATAGAGGGGTTAGTACCATGATAATTTTGGGGGATACCCAGTATCCAAATCAAATGGGATGAGTTTATTCAAATGTTCAAACATCGGTTTGTGTTTTTTTCAACAAGGAGGAAAAAGTAGAAGAAATTTATGAAATTGGTGTAAGAAGAGACCAGTAATGCAGTATGAAATTAAATTCATTACTTTATCTTGATATGCTCCTCAATTAGTTCATACTGTAAAAAAAATGTCATCGATTTTTATCTGGATTGAAAGATGCAATCATACAGTCTCTTATTACTTTAGGGATTAAGGATTATTTTGTATTTGTGGAGAGAGCTAAAAGAATTAAAATGAATATTCAAATTACTCAACGAAGTCATGAATCATAAAAAAGAAAATATGTAGATGTTATGGGAACTTCATAAGATTCTCAAGCTATATATTTTTTCATAATCTAGAAAGTCTAAGTAGAAGAAGGCAAAATCAAGTAGCAGTCATAATCATAAGAGCTTGAATAACTGCAATAAGTGTGGAAAGCAGCACAATGGCGAATATCTTTTTGGAATACATACTTTTAATGTTATTAATCTTGACATATAGCCAACAACTGCCCTACTCTTAGGCAAAGACCATCACGAGAATCAAGGATGAATGTTAGATTCTCTTATAAAAATATTGGCAAACCAAAGATCATAGAATCAGCTGCTTCCACTTTGATGCCAAATCAAAATTGACCAAATGCTCAGCATAAAGTATATGCATTATCTCAAGAAGATGCTAAGGATTCACCTAAAGTGATTATATGCCTTCTAAAAAGAAAATTTACTAAGGAGAGGAGTAAAAAGTTGATTGCTTCACGTTATAGAAGCTCCTGCAAAAAGTTGTCAACTTTCATTTTATTTATTACAGGATTTTTCCATTTCAAGTCTTCGATCCACCTTCTGCTCAGACCATGCAATGCTTAAAGCTGTAGAGAGAGAAAGATTAATGGGGTAATTTATTGAAAGGGAGAGGGAGGAATGACTTTCCATTGTGAAAAGAATGATGGAAATAGATTTTGACACAGAGTAGCAGGGCTATTTGATTAATTATTATTTAAAATATTTAAATCTGATTTTATTAAAACTTTTATTGTTAACTAACTATTTATTATCAAATATTAATTATTAAATATTAAATAACAATACAATTATTTAATTATTTTTGCACTGCTAATGATCTAATTAATTATTGTGAAGGGTTTTGCTTTTCCTTGCTTTTTTTGCACAACAGAAATGCTGCAGCCGCGCACTCATGATAGTGCTCCCAACTAAATTAATATTATGTATATTCAGCTCCTCTCTCCCCTTTCATACTAAAGCTTAAACTGAAAGCCTAAAGGGGCATAAAGCTGATTGTTTTAGTGGCTTAGTAGAACAACAATTTTGCCAACAAAAAATCCTACTCTAATTTATTTAATTCTTCCTTTTGAAGCTATTTATTAATCAAGAGAAGCCACCAACATTTTTTTTCTTGGATACATGAAAAGAATCAATGGTTCATTTTCCCTTTTACTCCTCTCTTGAGACTCACGAGTCACGACCTCGAGAACAGCTTTCGTTAACCCCCCTGAACAAAATTTATGGCTCCACCACTGATTATATGTATGTTTTTCATTTAATTTTTGAGAGTTTTATTTACTTGTATGATTAATCAAATAATGTATAAATAGTTTTTATATATATATATATATATATATATATATATATATATATATATATATATATATATATATATATATATATATATATATATATATATATATATATATATATATATATATATATATATATATATATATATATATATATATATATATATATATATATATATATATATATATATATATATAATAATGGAGCTTCACTATAAAATGAGTTGGGTTGCATGTTTATAAAGCATCCATAATTTTAGAAATTTTGATGTCAAATGATTCCAAAATGAATGTAATTATTTATATCAAATTGATTTAAAAACAAATAAAAGGAAACTTAAATAAAGATTGTTAAATTTAAGCTGATTATGGGAATGAATTGGCCATCAAATTATTTTGTGACCATATGGTGTAATGAGAAGATTGTTAAATTTAATTTTTTTGTTGAAAAAGAATGTAAAGTTTATGGAGATAGAGGAATTACTTCATTGGTGCTAACTTATATCAAAACTTCTAAATTTTTATCGAAGGGGTATCATGATTTTTTTTTTTTGCTCAAGTAAGAAATATAAATAAAAAATTAAAGAGTCAAAAGATATACCTGTAGTGAAAGAATATTCAAAAGTATTTCTAGATGATCTATCGGGATTACCACGAGAAAGAGAGATATAATTCACTATCGATTTATTATCAAGTTCAGAACTAGTAGTAAAAGCACCTTACATACAAATATTTTAGGAATTGCAAGGGATAAAAAGTCAATTGTAGGAATTATTAGATAAATGATTTATCAAGCCAGGTTCTTCACGCTAGGGAGCTCATGTTGTTTGTAAAGAAGAAGGATCATAGTTTCAGCATGTGTATTGATTACAAAGAATTAAATAAGCTTAATGTTAAAAATAAGTACTCATTGCCCAGAATTGATGACTTATTTGATCAGCTTGAGGGAGCTACAATTTTATCTAAAATTGATCTACATTTTAGATATCATCAGCTACGTATTAATAAAGAAGATATTGCTAAAACTACTTTCAGAATAAGATATATCTATTATGAGTTTATAGCGATGCATTTTGGGTGATGAATACTCCTGCATTATTTATGGATCTAATGAATAAAATTTCAAAACTTTTCTGGCCATTTTATGAATATATTTGTAGATATTATTTTGATTTATTCAGGAGACGAAGATAATCATTTCAATTATCGGCATACAGTGTTGCAACACTCAAGGAGAATAAGCTATATTTCAAATTCTCAAAATATGAATAGTGGTTAAAAATCATTAATTTTCTTGGGCATGTGATTATAGGTGAAGTTATTTTAGTGGATCAGAATAAAATTAAAGCTATTGTAGAATGACCATGGCTGACTAGAGTCTTAAAAGTGAGGAGTTTTTTGGGTCTTGCTGGTTATTATTGGAGGTTTATAGATGGATAAAGAAGGATTCCAAATTTTTTTGTGATGTTTCATTAAGGGAATTAGGTTGTATATAGATACAACATGATAGAGTGGTGGCATAAGCTTCAAGAGACTTACAAGTTTGAGAAAGAAACTATCCCACTCACAATTTGGAATTAACAATTGTAATTTTTATACTTAAAAATTTTAAGCCATTATTTATATGGAGTTAGATGCGAAGTCTTCACAAATCAGTAAATCACAAAAGTTTTAAATACATATTTAATCAAAAAAAGCTTAATCTAAGATAGAGATGATAATTAGAGCTTATCAACGATTATGGTTTGGATATACAATATCATCTTAGAAAGACAAATGTAGTTATAGATGCATTAAGTAGAAAAATTTTTGGATGTACAAATTGGTTACTTACATAATAGGAGTAGATAATTAAATATATGAAAAGATTGAAAATTATGATGTAAAATTTATATTATTAAATTATATGGTGATTCAATCAACATTAAAGGATATGATATATAATTCTTTATCTTGAAATATTAAATTTAAAAAAAATTATGAAGAAAGTTCAGGTGGAGCAGCTCGAACATTTTGTATTGAATGTTGAAAATTTGTTGAAATATAAAGGTAGAATCTGTGGTCCAAATGTTGATAATTTAAGAGAAAAAATATTACAAGAAGCTCACTTCTCTGATTATGCAATTCATCTAGATGGTAATAATATATATCAATAACTTAGAGAAAAAATATTGTAGGAAACTCACCTCTTTGGCACCATATGAAGCTCTATGTGGAAGAAAATGCATAGAACCTTTGTATTGGACAGAAATAGGTGAAAGAAAAGTAATTGATACTAAATGGATAGATGATGTTGCTAATAAGACTAGACTGATCATAGAGAGATTGAAGGCAATATAAGATAGGCAATGAATATATTATGATGCAAATCATAGGCCAGCTAAATTTGAAGTTGGTGAATTTATTTTTATTAAAGTATAGTCCAATGAAAGGTGTGTAATATTTTAGAAAGACAAGAAAATTGAGCCCACGATTTGTTGGACCTTTTGAAATCATTGAAGAAATTAGAAAAATGTCTTACATATTAGATTTGCTAGTGCACATGCAAGATATACATAATATTTTTCATATATATGTGCTTTAAAAATATATATTAAATGAATCAAAAAGAAATTTATCAAAATCAATTGCCTGACTTAAAATATATAAAATACTAGAATATGATGCGAAACAATTGATGAATTAAATGATTGTATTTGTATGGATTTTATGGAAGCATATAATAAGAAGAAATGCCACTTGAGAGAAAGAATTAGAAATGAGAGCTAAATATCCACATTTTTTCAATTAAGGTATGTATATTTATTCTTGCATTTAAATTTTGAGGACAAAATTTTTATAAGAAGGGGGGTGATTGTAAAAATCGGCCATATACTAAAGCCTGTGCGAAGTAGAGAAGTTGAGTGGGCGAAGCAGCGGGCCGAGCGTGTATACAAGCATAACTGGTGGGACTAGATCACACAAATGAGTGAGAAAACATGTGTGAGAATGAAAAGCATCGACTTCTCATGCGAGGTAACTCTGTTTCGCTTCATCCAATTATGCCAAACGAACATAGGCTGATTGAGAGGAAGAGGTAGTAGAAGAAAGGTTTGTTTATAAATTTTGTTTATTTTTATGCAAATTATTTCATAATTTACACCTAAGAGAGCATCATTTTAATTAAAGCCAAATGAAGGAAATAGAGAGTTTTTTTGGGTTTCCATTTCTTGCAAAGGGGGTGAAATAAGTCACTTAAATTTTTTATTTTTTTCTATCCAAATTTAAATACAATATAAATGTATAAATTGAAGACGTCCATTGCCTTGAACCTGCAAGATAGAGAAAAGCAGAATACATGCAATGAGGAAGAAACTAGAACTAAACAAGACGGAAGCAGTTTCTCTGCATCATGATTCATTGCCCCAGGTAGCTACAGTAAGGCATATATGTATATGCCTGTTAATTACAAGGTAAAAGCTTTGATCAACCGTACAGAGATCACACGGTGAGAAATAAAATAGCTCCTGTAAGTGACAGAGAGTATGGAGTAGGTAGTGTAAAGGCAAGCCGACGTTTTATGCATAAGCTGAGGAACTTATCAGTCGTGCTTATCAGCCCCCCTCAAGTTGACAGTCGGTGACTGAAGTGCTAACTTGTTGCGTAGAGTAATAAAGCGAGCAGCAGGTAGAGACTTGGTGAAAATATCTACCGGCTGGTCAATTGATGCAATATGGTGGACTAAAATATGTTGTGATCGGATACAATCACGTATGAAATGAAAGTCAATCTCAATGTGTTTAGTTCGAGCATGAAATATGAGATTATTTGCTAGCACAAGGGCTGAAACATTGTCGCAATGAAGTTTCGTAGGTGCTGTAGCGGGAACTTGAAATTCACTAAGTAGGTGACGTAGCCAAATAAGATCACAAGCAGCGGTGGATAAAGCTCTATACTCCGCTTTAGTTGAAGACCTAATAACTGAAGTTTGTTTCTTGACCATCCATGAGATTAATGTGTGTCCAAGAAAGGCGCAATAGCCTGTTACAGATCGATGATCCGTTGCGTCGGCAGCCCAATCGGAATCAGCAAAGGCAGTTAACTGTAAGTTTGATTTGATAATCGGTAAGCCCAGATGAAGACTTCCATTGAGATATCTGAGCACTCGTTTAAGCAGCTGGAAATGGAGGTGTTGCAGTTTATGCATGTGTTGGCAAAGGTAATTGACCGCAAACTGTAGATCATGTCGAGTAACAGTTAAATACTGTAATGAGCCAACTAGTTGGCGATAGAAGTCTGGGCAAGAATAAAGTGGGCTGTTTGGTGCAGCAGCTGGAAGCTTGGAAGGCAGGGGGGTGTGCACCAGTTTACAATCGGTCATTGCTGCTTTGCTGATGATTTCCTTAGCATAATTGGATTGAGTTAAGTGAATGCCATAATCAGTATATACGGTCTGTAGTCCGAGAATTTGATTTAGTTTTCCAAGGTTGCGCATGGAAAATTGGTTGTACATAGCAGTGATGAGTTTATCAATTTCGGCTTGTGTGTTACCAATCAAGAGTATGTCGTCGACATACACTAAGATATATAATTGGATGCTGACTTTATGAAAAAGTAACAACGAAGGATCTGCAGTGCTTGTGGTGAAGCCATACTTATGGAGATAAGCAGAGAACGTAGCAAACCACTGACGGGGTGATTGTTTTAAACCATAAATGGCTTTTCGCAATAAGCAGGCATGATGTGGATATTGAGGATCAACAAAACCCGCTGGTTGCTTCATAAAGACAGTCTCATTTAGAGCTCCATGTAGGAAAGCATTAGAGACATCTAACTACAAGATAGGCCAAGTGTGCATAACCGCAACAGTGATTAGCATGCGAATAGTGGCAAACTTCGCAACTGGACTAAATGTCTCATGGTAATCAATGTCATGTTCTTGTTTAAAACTTGCGCGATAAGGCGAGCTTTGTAACGCACAATTGAACCATCAGAGTTATATTTGGTTTTAAATAACCATTTGCAGCCAAGAACATTTTGATTGGGCTGGAATGGTACTAATTCCCAAGTACCTTGCTTTTGTAAAGCTTCAAATTCATTGCTCATAGCTTCCCTCCACTCAGGATATTTCGAAGCTTATGTAAAACTTGTAAGTTTAATTGGTATAACAGTGTGTTCAAGATCAAAAATTGGTTTTGGTTTAAGTTTACCAGATTGAGCTCGGGTGAGCATTGGGTGTCTAGGAAGAGGAGCAACAGGTTGTTGAGTGACTGCCTGAGGTGAGGAACGAGGAAGCTGTTCGACTGTAGAAGGTGGGGTTTGGGCTGGTAAGGCTGGAGGGATGAGGGTGTTAACTGGTAAATGATGGGTTGAATGTTGTGCAGGTTGTAGAACAGAGGCAGGTATTAAAGTGGATGGTGTATTGTATTGGGTAGGTGAGGCTGGTTGTTTAGGTGAGGAATGAGTAGAAAATGGGAAAATATTTTCATGAAAACGAACATGTTGTGAGATGTATAATTTTGTAGTTTTGGGATCGAAGCAACGATAGCCCTTTGTATTTTCGGCGTATCCTAAAAAGATACAAGGTTGGGAGCAAGGAGATAACTTATTTGATAATTGAGTGGGAAACCAAGGATATGCAAGGCAGCCAAAAATTCTAAGGTGAGAATATTCTAGCAGTCGATGAAACAAGCATTCATAGGGGGATTTGTGATTTGTAGAAGAAGAGGGTAGCCTGTTAACAAGATAGACTGCGGTGAGGAGAGCATCAACCCAAATTTTTTGAGGTAAATTGGCAGCAAGCAGTAAAGCTCTAACTGTTTCAATTATATGACGGTGTTTCCGTTCAGATATCCCATTTTGTTGTGGGGTATAAGAGCAAGTAGTTTGATGCGCGATGCCAAAGTTTTTAAGATAATTCTGGAATGTGGCATTAATGTATTCTCCTCCGCGATCTGTTCTAAGCATTTTAATAGGTTTTTGAAATTGATTCTCAACAAATTTCTTGAATGTTAGAAATGTGGCACAAACATCAGATTTAAAATGCAATGGATAAACTCAGGTATAACGACTAAAATCATCACATAAAAACGATATGAGTGCATAGATGAGATTGGGGAGGGACCCCATACATCACTATGGATAAGTTTTAAACATTGAGTGGTCCTAGTAGTAGACAATGAAAAAGGTAATCGACTACATTTGGCACGGGCACAAGCACTGCAGTGATCTGTGCGACTGGCAGTAGAACTCTTTGAGAAAATTGTGGGGAGGAAATGCTGGACGGATGTAGAGGGATGGCCTAGCCGCTGATGCCACACAGAAAGAGGAGTAGTGGAAGAGACTAATGCTGTAGTAGAGGCACATGAAGATTTGTTCGAAGTAGATAAGCTGGAGTTAATTGGATAGAGTCCATGATGACTGGGTCCGTGGAGAAGTGTCTTGTTGGTCTGGGAGTCCTTTATAAGAAAACCATTGGAATCAAGTAAAACAAAACAGGGATTATCAGTAGTAAGCTTATGTATAGAGAGATGGTTATGTGAGAGTTTGGGAACATGTAGGATTTTGGACAAATGGAGCTTACTGTGAGGTGTGGGTAACATCCCTTGGCCGGTATTGGCAATCTGCAACTGCTGGCCATTCCCAACTTGAACGTGAGATTCCCCATTATATGGTTGAATATGTTGCAGCTGAGATGAGTTGGAGGTTAAGTGTTCTGTTGCCCCAGAATCCAAATACCAGTCTACATTGGCTACGTTATCCGTGGTGATGTAGGCCTGAGGAGAATTGTTATACATTGTATCATGCCGGTACCAGCAGTTTACTGCGGAATGTTCCGGTTTTTCGCAGATTTGACATTCAATATTTAAACGCGGTCGTCTGCCTCCTCGACTTGAACCAGCAGGAAGAGTGCCCGGAGCAGATCTGCCAGAAGAGTTGCGACCAGGAGTAGCACGTCCAGGGAGGGATCCACGAAATCTGCCACGAGAGCGGCCACGAGATGACCCTCTGGTCGCAGTTGGAGCATAATTAGGATCAGAAACAGCGGAGTTAACAGACTCACAACTGTTGTCTGCATTCAAGTGGAGTTCTTCAGTACAAAGCAGAGAATAGAAGTCATCAAGGGAAATAGGATTTAGCTGAGTGTGAATCGCTGTTTTGAAGGACTGATATGTAACTGACAAGCCATTTAATGTATAGTGAATGATGTCTTCAGCATCAATGGTGGAACTGGCTGTAGCGATTGCATCTACCTTTTTCTTAATGTCGGAGAGATATTGAAACATAGTCTTATCCCCCAGTTGTAGTTGATGCAGCTCACCTTTTAATTGAAGAAGTCTAGAACGGTTTGAAGACTGCAAACGGCGTTCCAGTGTTACCCATATCTCGTGAGTAGAGTTGAGATTTAGTATATAGGGTAACAGGGAGGGAGAAACTGTAGAGTAAATGACAGAGGCTAGATGTTGATCAATGAGCATCCAGGTAGAGTATACGGGATTGAGCACACTGTTGCCATGAGAGTTCAGAATGTGTTTTGCCGGTTGAACCGTGGATCCAGTTAGATGTCCTTCGAAATTGTTTGTTGTGAAAAGTTTCAAGAGCTGAGACTTCCATATTAGATGAGTCTCTGTAGTTAACTGAATTGTGACCATCGTTTTCACGTTTGCCATGAAAAATTTAAGTTGAGGAGGAATAGTGATCTCCACTGCAGTCGACGATGAGTTAGAGACCTCCACTGGCGAGACTGTTGATGAAGAAGCCATTGAAGAATAGATATCAGGAATGAGAGCACAGCTTTCCTAAAGCTCTGATACCATGAAGACGTCCATTGCCTTGAACCTGCAAGATAGAGAAAAGCAGAATACATGCAATGAGAAAGAAACTAGAACTAAGCAAGACGGAAGCAGTTTCTCTGCATCATGATTCATTGCCCCAGGTAGCTACAGTAAGGCATATATGTATATGCCTGTTAGTTACAAGGTAACGACTTTGATCAACCGTACAGAGATCACACGGTGAGAAATAAAAGAGCTCCTGTAAGTGACATAGAGTATGGAGTAGGTAGTGTAAAGGCAAGCCGACGTTTTATGCATAAGCTGAGGAACTTATCAGTCGTGCTTATCATAAATTATAATTTTTGCTGATGTAATAACATACAAATATTTGATAGTAAGAAATCATGCTAGTGGAATTTTGATTCGACAAAGAAGAAGCAAATATGAGGCAAAAGATTCAGGTTATATAAGTAAAATTTTATTCTATTTTAGAAAGTTTAATATGCAATATGATCAAAAATATAATTTGTTAAACTAAAGAAATTTGACATTTATTATTGCTTTGATGATTCCTTTAGAATTTGGTCTAATGATATTTAATGACAATTAATATTATTTTGAAACAAAGAAAGAATTAAATACCTGAATTGTGTTGAATATTGAAATTAAGTGTTGTATTAAGGAACCAAAATAGAGGATTTGGAAAAGATCTGAACAAATGAAAATAATTAAAGTGAGTAATTATAATTATTTGATAGCAATTACAATTTTTTTTTTCTTTTTATTGTAATCATTATGTTGTAGCATATATGTTGATTGAATGCTTAATATATAGAATGAATCAATTTGAGAAAAATAAAGAGGATGATTATGATTATTATATAGCAATTATATTCTTTTATTTTTCATTTCAGTTTTAAATACAATATCACGCTTAATTATTTACTTATGATTAAATGTTTATTATGTTCAAAATGATGAAATATTAGCAATGAAAGTTATAATGTAATATGAATATGTATGCGTGTATGAAAAGTGCATATATCGATTAAACTACATGTAACAAAAATGAAAGTAATAAAATAATTTATAACATATAAATAAAAGTAATAAAAAAAGGAAAAGATGCATGCATACAAATATAGAAGTTCAGTCATTTATGATACTGACTGGGGATGCAACGTATCTATACATATTAAATGGAAAAGAAAATGAAAATATAAATTTAAATGGTTGTACTTTAATTGGTACAAAATTTTAGACGGCGCTCCTATACAAAATGAAAGAAAAAAGAATAAATGAAAATGAAAAATGTATAAATGAAATAGATTAAGAAATAAATTGTTTGAAAGGAATATAATAAAAATCTACAGCTTATGAAATGTTATGTTAACTGTAAAAGAAATACAAAAGAACATGATTATTTTTATGTACATTTAACTACCATACTACAAAATATAATTGTCTACTGAGTTTATTATGTAAACTCAATCTGTTAAATTGAAATTTCTGATAAATATTCTATGAAATAAATATATGATATATGAAAGAGAATAATACGTCTACATAAGAAAGAGATCAAATGAAATAGATAATAACTAGCTTACGTATATGTTCAATTTGAAAATTTTTTTTAGTAGCTCTTCAATTATATATTGGATGTTAGTTCATTAATTATTTTATATTATTGAAAGAAATATATTAATCGTTCGACCATCTGTTCTAACCTTGTTAACTGGAGTTTTTGGGCCGGGTCATGATAGGAAGAATGCTCATTATTGAAGGAGAAGGACAAAGATGGAGGGTTTGTTGATAATGACCTTGAGTTGAGAAAGAAGAAAAAGACCTCGATTGGAAGCTTGATAAAAGAAGATACAAAAAAGATGCCCTAGTTCTTGCTTCTCTTTAAACCCTGACTCAAATGTGGAGAGAGAGACAGAGAGAGTGAAATTTGCAAGTTGATTGATTGAAGTTGTGAAGAGCTTGATCGCTAGAGTATTTGTGTGGGGTTTAGATTTGTGAGATGAAAGGTTTGTGGTCCCTATGAGAGGAGGCTTGGTCTACTTTGATTTGATTATTGGTTTTAATACGGGTCATCACATGGTTCGAAGTACAAAGTCCCAATAAGATTCAAATGTTATTCTTTTCAAATATTAGAACTAGTTTTGAATCAAATTCAAATTATATTTAGAATTTAAATTGGTTTAAATAATATTTGAATGACTTAAAAAAGCAACTCTGAGAATAAAATAAAAGGTAATATCAATATAAATTTATATATAATTAATCTGATTCTGCGCATCCAGCGTCATTGGAGAGAATTTTTATTGCCTCGACATAGAGATACATCATGTAGTCTATAATATATCACCACGTATTCTTACTCTTTATCGTGCGGCCCGACGACACAATCCGGAACGAATCCGAGATTACTATGTTTGTCTATTGCTCCGTATTGCTATATTGCTAGGTCGGTATTTGGTCGGTACTTGCTCGGTATTTGCCCGCCTGGACGCTCGGTACTCTCTCTGTTTCGCACGAGCTCCAGATCCGGCCGGACGCCTCCTTTCCTTCCATAGCACCAGCAGCAGTCAATATCCTGCAGTTTTTGTGGCCGAAGATCCCCCTCTCTCGTCTCCGGTTCGCACGCCCGACGTCTCCGAGCCCTAGCCAACCGAACTCCTAGCAAGGTGTGTAAATCCTCCTTTTCCTTAACTTGCGGTTGGTTTTCATGACGATTAGAGGGAATTTTGGAGCGATATTATGGAGATCTGATCGAATCTATATTCCTGTGAAAGCAGTAATTCCTCCAACGCTCCATCTTATCTAGCCATTTTTTTTTTTTTTTACGTTGGGAATGCTCTGTGGAAATGATTAATGTATTTTCTTTCTGAGTGGTGATGAAGTTGTTTTGCTCCTGACTCTCTTTGGAAGCCGCATGAAATTCTTACGTTCACATTGCAAAAAAATAATGATTAAGTTCTCGTTCAGGAGATTCATCAATATTTAAATATCAAGCATGATAAAGACACCTTAGAAAACAAAAATGCTAGCTTGATATTTGCACGCTTGTTATATTGATAAAATAAGCCCATTTCTTCCTTTTCCGAGCAAGTACCGAGCAAATACCGAGTAGTACCTGGCAATACCGAGCAAATACCGCACATATTCGTTTCGGGTTGGGTCGTCGGGCCGCGTGGTAAAGTGTAAAAGCACGTGGCGATATATTATAGGCTACCTGATGTATCTCTACGTCAGGTAACCTGAGGCAATAAAAATTTCATTGGAGAAGCGAGAGAAAAGGATCCAAGACATTGTTTAAGGTTAAATTCCAACAATCTTCTCTTAAATTCATTTCTTTTCTAATCATTTCCGATCATAGCCATTGTTGTTATCGTGGTTTGCAAATCTACCTCACTAGTTATGCTTTTTTAATCGAATGAGTGATGAAAAGCTAGGTACTTGCAAGGAAGTTTGTGTTTCGAGTTTTTTTTTTTTTTTTTGGATTCGAAAGCAAAGCTTGCGCCAGATTTTGCCCATCATTGCAAGCGCTGATTTATATTGCCAGCAACTAATTATTGTTAGGGTTCGAAGCTTTATCCCCGCCGATGCTTTGTTCCAAATGTTACGGGTTTTTATTTTTTATTTTTGACATTTGAAACTTCCTTCGTCTCCTTCATTAGGAAATGCTTCGCTTTTCTTCTCTGATATTGTTCTATGTGTATGAAGATGAGTGCCGCAGAAGGTGAGATTCCTAAGATTGCAATACTTGGATCTGGTATATTTGCTCGCACACAATACATTCCTAGACTCAGAGAGATAGCTGATTTGGTGGACGTGAAAACTATCTGGAGTCGTACTGAGGTATATATTATTATTAGTGTTTTTTTTTTTTGCATAATTTAAGCTTTTACTGTTTTACACTCATATACTGAGATACAAAAAGGCCTGGCTGAATTAGATAACTCCATAGTTTGTAGGGTAGTGTTTGAGAAATTGTGGAAGTGACATGAACTCGTGCTCTGTGTGGGTTCAAATTTATAGTTGGTATTATGCCCTAAAAAATTGTAGTTGACCTTTTGCTCACTTTTTCTTAAGTAGAATATCCAGGATATATTTTTATCACTTAAAAATAATAAGACATTCATATACTTAGTCTAGATAGAACAAATTCACTACTTTAATTCATAAATTTGTATGAATTATATTGTTGCCTTGCTTTTTTTTTTTTTACATTGTTGCCTTGCTATGCCCTTAATTTAGTTCAATACAAGGGCTTAATTTTGTTCAATACAAGGGCAATAGTATGTACAAGCACGACCATGTAATCTTAATATATTTATCACTTTTTATTTGGAATGTAATTTAGCAATTCATGCTTGAATTGTGTAATTTTTACCATCTTATCAGATTGTAAATCTCACATAATTTTGCCTTGAATAGGAATGTAATTCATAAGCTTGAACTCAAATGTTTCATCCTCTCAAATTACATGGCATTTATATAGGACTCGGCAAAAGCTGCGGCAGAGCTTGCTCGTGACTTTTGTCCAAACATAGAATTCAAATGGGGTGATGCCGGGCTTGATGATATTATTCTAGATGATTCAATACATGGAGTTGCCATTGTTCTTGCTGGACAAATTCAGGTTTGACTTGATACTATCAAGAACTGACCTTGCCATTAATTACTATAACTTGTTGCGGCTTCATGCTTTTCATTTAAGAAATTGTAATGTCATTACCTGCTTGTTTAATCAATTAGAGCTACTTTGCTTGACATTGGTGCTCTCGTGATTAATATATATTTTTCGGTTACTCTTAAGCTGCTTTATTCTGATATCTCTGTATAAGAAATGATGTCACTCCTATTTTTATTGATTTGTCTCTAGCTTTGTAATTCATGTGTAGAAATATCCTATTTAATCAATTAAGGCATCTAAAAACAAGTTCCACTGGAGGAAGTTGATTGGAAGCAATGGTAGCTGTGTAATCTGATATTAGCTGGATGTTAATCCTTATTGTTTTAGTGTCTTAAGGTTTTAATCTCCAACCATTTGAGTTGTGATTTAAGAAATTATCATTTTTTAGTGTTTTGGTATGCTAAGGTCATTAATCTCCTATCATATGATCAATAACTTATGAATTTATTATTAAATATACTAGATCATCTAATGAGTGAAAAATCAGTGAACCATTTGTGCTTTATCACTTCATGTTTCTTAATAGAATTGGAAATTTTCTTGTGCCATGAAAAGTCTATATAATCATGGATTTCAAAAACCAAGGTTTATTTTCCCTGTTTCCTTTGAGCTTCTCTTGGACCAGTGGTCGAATATTTAGTTGTCTTAAGATGGTTTCAAAACCAAGGCTCCACCCTTTTAAATTTTTTTTAAAAAATACGACAATTCAATATGAGAACACTCCTATTTTATTTAAACTTATTATCATTTCAGTGCCTTTAATTTTTCCTCTAGAAGTTGCACTTTTTGTAAAGCATTCTTTGTCTATCCTTAGATTTCAGATGAAGCTATCATAAGATTCAGATTTTCTTACTGAAATTTCTCTACAAAGGATTATTTGCCCATGCTCCATTTATGTTTATCTCTACTTTTTATGCACACCAATTTTGTTAGTTATCCATTTTTCTTTTAAATATTAAACTTGTTGTTTAGTACATTTGATAATATGTAAAATCACTTCTACAGAATTTGAAAAACTTATCCAAAATCATTATTCGAAGTCTAACCGCCTGCTGTTAACAATTGATTATTTGTACCATTCTTTATAATGATCATTACTAATTGTTTATGATTCTTGATCCCCAATCATTTTCCCTATTTCTGCTGTACATAGCTTCTCCAAGAAATATTGCTGATTGGCAATCCCAATTTGCAGGTTGATATGTCTCTTAAGATGTTAAAGGCAGGAAAACATGTCATTCAAGGTAATAATTACAATGAAATATTAGTTCAAGCTGAATAGAAGAAACTTATTTTATGAGTTTATTGTATAGCATGCTCTATGAAGGATTTTACATGCATATATATTATATATTGTACATATATATATCTTAAGATGTTAAAGGATTGTATATATATATATATGTATATACACACACATAGATATATGCAAAATTTTGTGACATATCTGTAGATGTGCCTGGAAGGGATACTTTCTCCTCTTTGGAGTCAAACAGCCATATGTTTTGAAGCTAGCTCACTCAATCCCCACGTTAGGGCTTTCTTTTATTTCATCATTATGCGAACTCATGGGAAGCACGCACTAGTTCTTGCAATTTTCAGTTCAAATGCTTGAAAAGTTTTCATGATGGATAATTAATGTTGCAACTATTCAAATAACAATTAGTTCTGAGATATGCTTTTAAACTATGTTAAATCATTTTGGTTTGGGTGTAGCATTGAAGAGATGAAATAATTTGATGTCGCTTTCCCTGGGATATCCAAATACACCTTTTTTATCCATACTTTATGCATGATCATCCAGATATGACACTAATATGCTAATGAATCTTGATCGCAAAATACCTTTTCTTAGATGATGAAAGTGAACAATCTTGATCTTGCATTTGAAATCCATGCTTGAAAACAAACGTGAATGAGGAATGTGCATTATCTGCTTAATAGGGAATATTCCTTCAAATATAAGTACGTTCTCTATATGTACTTACACATATTGGTGGTTTAGAACTTAATGATGGTGGATTTTGTTGCCCTGAGAGCACAACTAGGGGGTAGGGGTTCAACGTGAGAGTACAAGAATGGAAAATCAAGGCAAACCGCACAAGAGATACATATTTACAGCAAATTAAATTAATATAAAATTAGAAAACTATGAAATGAAACAACTAAAATAAATTAAAGCTAAAAATCTTGATTTGAACTTCTGAGTATAATATCATGGAAAGCCTTCATGCTTTCAATCTATCCCTTACAACTTGAATGACTGAGGTCAAAAAATAAATGCTTAAATGCTTTTCCTAAAGCTTTATCCATGGGAAAGCCAGGACTGGGAGGCATTGCTTGAACATACAATTTGGGGAAGAGGTGGAGAGAAACTGCATAGGGGATGAGAAACAGAGGAAGAGATGAAGCTGAAGAGGAAAAGAGAAAATTATGGGAGTGTGACAAGGTAAACTAGCCGGGATGGAAAATATGAAGGCCAAGTTTCAAGAAAAGGGTTCTTTTAACTTTATAATCTTTTTTTAAATGTTCTGAATCAGGCTTGTAGGACCTACTTAGGATAAAAAAGGGCTGAATTTGTGGGAAAAAAATTATCACTTCATTTATACACCATCTCGGCATCACATGAACCCTTCTTTACTTCCCACTTTGACCACCAAGCAAATAAATGGAAATTACACCCAATTTGCTTCTCTTACCACTTTCACTATGGGTTACCATACCTGCATCAACTGTAAAGCTTAAGGACTATGTTAGGTACAAAATCAAAGATACATTGTAAGAAGAGTAATAATGAACAATGAAATGGATTAAGAAAATAAGACAGGATTAAAAGCAAGAAGATTATAGTGTTCCATATTATGCTTCTACCATTGTCCTACATGTGACCGAGGTCATCTGAAGGTAATTCTTCTTTAGAAACAAAAAGAGAGGAACCAATTACATGTTTTAGCCACTTAGAAGTGCTCATCTTTCACTGGGTAATCTTTCTGATTCCATATCATGAATTGGGTTGTATTGGCTGTTTTAAGAAGCTTTTTCATGATATTCATTCTGTAAGGTAATGCATTTAGCTGCTGAAATATACGCCAATAATAACATCTCTTTTTCTTTAAGAAAATTGAGAAATTCATAGCTCTTTGATATATGGAACTGCTAATGTCCACTGCTTGTCTTTATTGTGTTATTAATTTTCATAATACATCACTGCATATTATCATAGATTTATCCTGACTTGCTTCTTTCTACTGCTTGATTGGTGGATATGATGACTTTGAAGAGAAACCAGCCTGTGGATGTAAGTAAACTCCAATTCTTATGATACTTCTGATTTGATCATTGAGGCCTATGCATTTAAAGACCAAAAAATTGAGCTATGTTTTTTTTTTCTTGGATAGTTATTGCATTTGCATTCACTTAGGCTCTATTATCTCATGAGTCTACCTCTGTTTAAATTAGAACTACATGACTTTGTTTCCCGAGCTTCAATCCTAGAGAATGTTATGTTTCAAAGGGTGATACTTAAGTTTTTATTGGGTTTCATTTGGCATGTCCTTGGGTCTGTTTTAGAATAATGAATTATTATCTCTCATCACGTAATGAAACTATTATTTAAGCATTTAATTTTCTATGTTGTTTTTGGTTGCATAAAAATAAATAACATATTTTGTTCTTCAGTCGACTATGATGAGAAAGCTTCAATATTTGATATGTTTTCATTGCTTTTAGTGTAGCTTGCTTGCAACAAGTTGTACTCAGAATTAGATTTAGACACGTGCTTCGATGGGGGGGTTGTCATTTGGGAAATTTAAAAATTTGCAAAATATTTTATCTCTAGGAATTCAAATAATAAAATTTACCACCACACCACATGATATTTAGAAACAAATACAATAAAGAAACAGTGCAACAAGCATAAACCACGTACGAACAAATCACAGATTTTTTATGTGATTTGACTATAGCCTGTGCCCATGCTCTGGTGAGCACCGCACCTAAGATTTCTTGCTCGACCTGCAAATGAAATTTGAGCTATTACACAGATTTTTAATGTCGTAAAGAAATCAAGCAAACCATCCAATCCATTAAACATTGAAGGGCAATCTCATTACAAGCAATTTTCTTGATTTCACTATTATATCTATGAGAGAAAATTTAAAAATTTGCAAAATATTTTATATCTAGGAATTCAAATAATAAAATTTACCACCACACCACATGATATTTAGAAACAAATGCAATAAAGAAATAGTGCAACAAGCATAAACCATGTACGAACAAATGACAGATTTTTTATGTGATTTGACTATAACCTGTGCCCATGCTCTGGTGAGCACTGCACCTAAGATTTCTGGCTTGACCTGCAAATGAAATTTGAGCTATTACACAGATTTTTAATGTCGTAAAGAAATCAGGCAAACCATCCAATCCATTAAACATTGAAGGACAATCTCATTACAAGCAATTTTCTTGATTTCACTATTATATCTATGAGAGAAAACTCCAAAAAAAATTCATAGGGGAACTTGGTTGCTGGTCTCTCAAGAAGCTAGGCTTTTGGAGGAGTAATTTTTTTTACACAGCTTAGATGTACCTATTAATATATTGTACCTAGGGCTTCATTCTACCTTTAAAATTAATTAAAGATTCAATTTCCACGTAATCATAGACATCTAATATTTAAAAAATCTGAGAGGATCCATAATTAATTGGCTCAAATAAATTTGAATTTATCATATAAAGTTATTTGAAAATTAGTGGAGATTACGGAGGTTCGCAAACCACTTTGTTGATGCCTACAAATCATTACGTAGACTTGTAATAAGTATTTTTTAAAACCCATAACATTTGCATTTTTATGGAGTTCCATAAATCTTTGCGGAGACTTGCAAGGATTTGGCGTGATCCATAAACATTAGGGGAGGCCCGTTAAATTCGAAAAATATTTTATTTACTAGTTATTTTTGTTTAAGCATATTTAGGCCTTTTTATATCAAAAGTTCAATTTTGTTTATTTTTGATAGGGTATTAAATATTATTTAAAAATAATTTGACACATAAATAGTGTTTTAATTGTGTTATTATGCGACCTTTTGATTTTGTTATTTAAATTTTTGTCAACCCTACTTTGCTTGCTTGTCGTGCATATCTTCAAGGTTTTTTGTTTTGGTTTGCTTTAAGTACAAAAAGGCTCAACATTTTTTTAAACCACTTTCCTTGCCTTTTTATATTTGGATGGTTTTGATGAGCCTTTTTGTATCCTGAACTAAATTGAAATCATCATTCTCATATTCTTTGTGATATTCATGATTAGCAAAATCTAAGTAGAATTTTTTTGGCTCATGGGTTAAATAATCTCTCCTATTTTGATAATGATTGATATTCAATAAAAAGCTCGTTATAAATTCAGAATTTGGATAATAATCCTCTCCCTTATGCTAAGCATTTGTTAAAAAAAAAATGATATCATACAAATTACATAAAGAATAAAAAATAAATAAACTATAAGCACATATTACACAATAGAATATTGGCAAATAAAAAATTAGATTTGTTAAGCATATCATATAAATGATAAACAATAAACATATAATTGGATTGAAAAAAAAAATCATTGATATGATGTGGGCTCCGAAAATTCGGCCCCGGCCTCCGCATCGCGCTTTTCTTTTTATTCGGCGAGGGAGTTTTAACGAATTAAGTTCCGAGGTAAATTTTGGAAGGCAGATGGGTTTGTAGATAAGACACTACCCAGAGATTTCGCCCTCATTTTGTGAGGACTTTATGATCTGAGTTCTGGTTTCCTATAGGCGCAAGCCCCTATAGTTAATTACCCCTCCCGATCACGAGAGAGAACTTTCGATTAAGGCTAGTCATCAATCAGATACGTTGTATCCATAGATACGTAGTATCAAGCATATAGTAGCAGCATGGATATGGATTGGAATTTTGAGTTTAGATTTGGGTATTTGGAAGGTTTGGAAATAATTGGGAATTTGGAGATTTTGATATTAAAAATAGAAATTGCACCATCTAGCACTTAAAGCGGATGGTGGGGGAATGGATGATGGACCCGATCAAGATCCCATGGTTCCGTCGTCCCGGGCCATTGTGGTCCCTGGTCTACTTAATCAGAGGAGGTAGTCGACCCAACCTGACAGAAGGATCCTTGTCGGCAGCCATGGGTTGCTTCGTCCAAGGGGACCTTGTAGACCGGGGTTGGATGTTTGTCTAAGGGAACAAATTTGAATTCACCTTAGCTTACAGAGGGCTTTGTGCCCTATCGATCATATCCTATTGATTCATATCTCAAGGATTTAACGCCATTAAGGAGCGTATTGGCTCTGGCCATAACCGCTATCCGTGGTGCCATTTGGCGGCAAAACCACTCGGTTCAGAGGGCCCCGGGTCATAACCGTTTACCTGCAGTGCCATTTGGCGGCGAAACTGCCGGTTAGAGGACACGTACCACGTCCTTACTGGCAAGAGATTGTTTGAGAATGGATCCTAGTGATATTTTCGACTAGGCATTTCGCTCTTTGTGAGCTGAAGTTGATTTTAATTTGTCCACCTCGACAAACTGTTGCGGAAGGTGGATGGAATTTGCTTTAAGCGTTGACGGATAGATTTCGAATTTAAATATCTTGAAATTTGGGATTGATTTTGGCTTTTTGGAGTATTTGGGTGGCATTTGAAAGTATTTGTGAACCCCTCCGGTTGAAATTAGCATTTAACACGGCTATCATCGGGGTGACCTCCAGGTCACTTGAAAAATATTTGGATTTTGTAGAAGTTTGAGGGCATTTTGAAATATTTTGTGGACCCCTCCGGTTGAAATAAGCAATCAACACGGCCATCATCGGGGTGTTTTGGGGTCATTTCCATTTGTTAATTGAACCTTGTCAACTCGATCAAGCTTTTGCTCGAGGATCGGGTTTCTCGTAGGCTTCGTGTCTTTTGTTTAGTGAATTCTCTTGATTTTAGGCTTTGAAGGCCTAAAAAGAATGTATTTAAACAAATACACCGTTCGATACAACCGTGTATTTTGTTAGGTAGTTCGAATCTTGTCGACTTCTATTGATCCGTATAGAAGGATCGGATTCGAACTTGAATTCACTTGTCAACCCGCGCAGCATCCCTAAGCGTCACGTGTATACCAATAACACGCTCGTCGGGGCCCATGCAGGTGATTGGGAGCGTTTTGTAATTAAACCCTGTCGACTCCTTTTACTTGCTAAGGAGGATCGGGTTTAAGTTTAATAACCCGCGCAGCATCCCTAGACGTCACATGTGTACCAATAACACGCTCGCCGGGGCCCATGCGGGTGATTTTTATATTGATATAGGCATATTTGTAGACGCCTTCTGTCTGCTTGTAACAGTATTGCAGATCCGATGGCGTGGTGTTGTAGATTGTGGACGCCTTCTGTCTGCTTGTATATGTGTTGCAGATCTGGTGGCGATGCATTGTGGATTGTAGACGCCTTCTGTCTGCTTGTATATGTGTTGCAGATCCGGTGGCGATGCATTGTGGATTGTAGACGCCTTCTGTCTGCTTGTATATGTGTTGCAGATCCGGTGGCGATGCATTGTAGATTGTAGACGCCTTCTGTCTGCTTGTATATGTGTTGCAGATCCGGTGGCGATGCATTGTAGATTGTAGATGCCTTCTGTCTGCTTGTATATGTGTTGCAGATCCGGTGGCGTGGCGTTGTAGATTGTAGACGCCTTCTGTCTGCTAGTACGAATGTTGCAGATCCGGTGGCGTGGCGTTGTAGATTGTAGACGCCTTCTGTCTGCTTGTATCAGTGTTGCAGATCCGGTGGCGTCGAGTTATAGGTTGTAGACGCCTTCTGTCTGCTTGTATTAGTGTTGCAGATCCGGTGGCGTTGAGTTGTAGATTGTAGACGCCTTCTGTCTGCTAGTATGTGTGTTGCAGATCCGGTGGCGTTGAGTTGTAGATTGTAGACGCCTTCTGTCTGCTTGTATCAGTGTTGCAGATCCGGTGGCGTCGAGTTGTAGATTGTAGACGCCTTCTGTCTGCTTGTATCAGTGTTGCAGATCCGGTGGCGTGACATTGTGATGTTGACTCCCCTTTTCTCAATCACCGGGGATGGGTCTTTCTGAACTTTGGAGTATTGGACTTGATATTAACTCCCCCTTTCTCATTCACCGGGGAAGGATTCCTTCTTTTGGACTTTGAAGTCCACTGATTGTCGCTTTACTTTGAGAAGATATCTTTTCAAGATCTTTAGTGTAGTAGACTTTTTCGTACATCGGGTTGCTATTGTACCCGAAATACTTGAAGATCTTGATCACCGTTGTCGTAGGTGATATCTATACTTGTGTCCACAGTGGTTCGCTATGCTTACGAGGCTCTCACTGTTGTTATCCACAAGTGATTTGTGGTCATTTGCATTTGTAAGGGATCCGTACTTGTGCCCACAGTGATTCGTCGTATTTGCAACACACTGTTGTTATCCACAAGTGACTTGTATGTATTTGCGGAGACCCGTTATATTCACTACGAGCTCCTGGAACTGTTCGTAGGAGATGTACTTGTGTCCACAGTGTTTCGTTGTACATACGACATACACACTGTTGTTATCCACAAGTTGTTTGTAATCATTTGCAGAGGACCGTTGTATCTCCTACGAGCTTCTAGAAAATGCTTGTAGAAGACCTATTGCTTCTGCATCATATCCACCCTTTCACCAATCTCGGGTGGTTTGATTGTACTTGTTTGACCTCGTGGGGATCGTCGTAGGAGATGTACTTGTGTCCACAGTGGTTCGATGTGCTTACGATATGCCCACTATTGTTATCCACAAGTAGCTTGTGTTAGCTGGCGGATGACCATTATATCCGCTATGGCCTCCTGAATGCATCTGCAGCAGGCCTATTATTCCCGCATCTTTTCCACCCTTTCACCAATCTCGGGTGGTTTGATTGTACTTATTTAGGCCGTAGGTTGAATGCGTAGGAGCCTTCTACTATAGATTATGGGCATTTGCATTTGTCGTGTGTCGTACACTGAATACATCTATAGGAGGTGTTGTAGTTTGATTGGCGCCGGACCTGACTCAAGTATGAACTCTTTCAAGTCTAGTTCAAATCAAATCCATGAGCTCAATGTACAAGATCATTTCTATGTCCACTGTAGTCCAACTCAAGTACTCGCTTGGGTTTGAATGTTTGAATCATGCTTGATGTGCAAATCAAGTTCGATTTGAGTTCGAAGTGCTATGTCCCCTGCAGTCCTTTGAGTTCAATTGAATGTTCAAATTATTCGATTTTGGTCCCAATTTGATTTCATTTCATTTAAATTTGATCTTCAGTTCTGGCTTGATTTTATTTGGATTTTGACCTTTAGACATCATTTGAATTTGATTATGATTCAAATTCACAAATCCTCTGTTCGTGTTCAATCAAGTTCAAAGGTCAAGTCAATAAGTCCTCTGTTCATGTTCATTTGAGTCCCAATGCTTGTTCTTTGAGTTCAAAATAGGTTCCGAGTAGAGTAATATTTCACCCGAAATTTCGGCAGCCTCCCGGCGTCTCCCCCGTTTAGGGGAAAAACCAAGAGGCAACCTTCCCCTCGACGCTACGTGAGCGCTTCAGGTAGGTGTCAAAAGTGACACCGCGGTCGGGTATTTTATCAAAAATCCCCGCCCGCTACGTGAGCGTTTAAGGGTGTGGAGCACGAGTCAGAAAAAAGCAGATTTCCCCCCTCTGCACCACGTGGGCGTTCGGGGGTACTTATATGAAAATAAAGAACATATTTTTTTATCCCCTTCGCCGCAAGCGCCGCACCGGTTTCCCGCCCTAAACGCTACTTGAGCGCCTCGGGGGTTTGCCGGTTCGTTGCAAGCTTTGAAGGGGGATTCTTAAATCGTCGCGAGCATCGCACCGGTTTCCCACCCTAAACGCTACGTGAGCGCCTCGGGGGTTTGCCGGCTCGTTGCAAGCATCGAGAAAAGAACCTTAGGCGATTTCCGTCTCGTCGTAGGCGTCGCACTAGCTTCCCTCCCTACAACGCCACGTGGGCGCCTCGGGGGTTTGCTAGTTCGTTGCGAACGTCGAGAGGGAAATCTAGGTTTAGGAGTTATACCTTCGGGGCCGGTGGACCGGCGGTGTCGGCTCGTCGATCGAGGCGGGAGAGCAAGCAAGCATTTATTACTTGTAATTAATAGCTAATTATTAATTATAATAATAATTAAATAATTATAATTAATAATTAATAACTAATTAATAATTAATAATAATTAGTAAACTAATTACATTTATAATTGATTAATATTAATCAATTATAATCAGTAATTAATTACTAAATATTAACTAACTATAATTAATTTGATTAATTATTATCATAATTAAATAATGACTAAAATAATTAAAAATTAAACCCTCCCCCCCTCTAATGGTTCGGTCAGATTTACGGGATTAGGCCGAAGAAACGCAAGTGAGAGGGAGAGAGCTACCTACACAGCAAGTGAGTGAGCTCCCGTCCGATCAAATGGTCGTGACTTCCGATCCTATAGGAAGGGACGGTCGCGGAAGGAGCGAAGTCGACCGAGCACGATGGAACCGAAGGAGCGGCGGGATCGGCTAGGCAAGGTAGGGGAGGAAAAGCTCTCTCTCTCTCTCTCTCTCTCTCTCTCTCTCTCTCTCTCTCTCTGCGTTGGCCGAAGGAAACGGAGGAGGGTCGGAAGGGAGAGAGCTGCGATCACAGCAAGCGAGCACCCGTTCCCCACTTCCTATCAAAATGTCGGGTCTTCCGATCCGACTGGAAAGGAAAGTCGTCGTCGGAGTGAAGTCGACCAATGACTGAGGAGTCGGAGGAGAAGCATAAGAGAGCGTTCGGGAGAGGAGGAACCAGCGCGAGGAAGAGGGAAATCGGAGCGGGGCTGAGGCCGAGCGGGATCGCGAGAGGAATCGAGAAAAGGGAGCGTGAGCGATCGTTCGCAGAGGCCTCCGGCCTCGTTTCCTTCGTCTCTTTTTAACGACACGCTCGAGTCGTGCTCGCGACGTGGGGAGAAGTGACGCGAGGTGTGGCCTCGTCGTGCGAAGAGCGGCGACGTCGTGGGATGGCAGAGGGCAGGTATACGACACTCTCCTCTTTTTTTTTTTAGTATTACAGGTCAACATATGAAAGTGGTGGTATACTATATGACTTTTTAATTAATTTTTATTTTAACGGTTTTCAAATCTTACTAGCTTCTTTATACAACCTCTCCCGCCTTGTTACAATAAAATGGGTAGTCACCTATACAAAGACAACATTTACTAATACCATCAAAGATATACTATTAACTTTGAACATAACAAAGCTAGGAAAGAAATTAAAAACATATATCTCAAAATGACCTAAAAGGAAAGAAAAACAACCATTGCAACGTCATAGCTTGTATAAGCATCAACTCTAAAGACAACCAAACTTAGAATTATCTGAATTCATCCTTCTCCTCCTCCTCCTCCTCAACTCCTTCCTTAGGTTCTCCTTTTAAATTAGGGACTACCTCTGGTAAGGGCCTTTTGTCAATAGGCCAGTGGTCGATCAACCACTGTGCGTGTCAATTTAGTTAGTCCACCAACTGTAAAATGCATGCAAGTTGGCCTTGTATGTGGAAGAGGATATAGAAGAGTTGGTACATTGGCGATAAGAGAAAAATTTAATATTCAAAATTTCATTTATTTCTGTAAAAAAGTTTGTTAATCCTATTTTACTATACAAGAAATATATTAAATTTCTTAAAATTGAAGGAGCGCCACAAGACTATATTTTCCTCTAGGGCCATCAAACAAGCATCTCAACGGTAGAAGTCATGGATGATTGTGGGAGAGATAAGTTCCTAGTGTCGAGGTGCTACCCATAGAGGATTGCAATGCCATATTAAGCGCCACAATGCCAATTCGTCCCAGCACCGCAGCGGAAGACATTTGAAAACGGTTTAACCAACAAACCAATGCGATGAATGGTGAATTAACATGCCGATTCACTAGCGCCGCAATGCCACCTAGTCATTGCCGTGATGCCGATTCAGTTATTTTGAAATTCCTATGAATAGGAAGCCTATTCTCATGTTAAGGGGGTTGGCTAGTTGGAGCGACGTGAGGGTGTGTGAGGCTGCTTCTGGTGGAGGCTAGCCTATTATACCTGTTGTGTTAGTCCTATGTAAGTCTAGGAAGAGGAGGAATGAGGGCAAGGAGTCTATACTGGAAGGATTTTTGGATCATTTCTATCCTACTACTCTTGAACTTTTGTTTTTATATATTGTAACGAAGATGTTTGTTGTGTTTATTTTCAATTTAATGTATGACTAAAAGTTTTTATCTGAGCTTATGAGACTTTGAAAATCATGTATTGTATAGAGTAAAATTATAATTTTATAAAAATTGCATAATGTTGTGTAGAAGACCTTGCATGAATTTAAAATATAATGTAATCTATATCCTCAACGGAGGAGTAGAAGAACAAATAGGGGATTTAAAATGTAACTTTGTCATGCATAGGCATAGGTTGGTTAGGGTTATAGGATCTTAAGGAGAGATTAAAACTATAGTTGAGAGGAATCTTAGCTAATACTCCAACTAGCTCAACAGAGATGAGTACTTATGCTTTGATTCACAACAACATTAGGAATAATCTATCCGATAAAAGTATGTTTTTTATGTATCATAAGTTCAGAACATTTAAAATATTGAATTTATCTTTAGTATCAGCTACTTTCACTTTTAATTGCATCAACCCATGTTAATTGATTGATAAGATAAATATAGAGATTCTTATAGGTAGTGCTATAATGATTTTAGGGTAATTTTCAATCCTTGTGGGAAAGTTCAGAACATATAAAATATTGAATTTATCTTTTGAATCAGCTGCTTTTACTTTTAATTGCATCAACCCTTGTTGATTGATTGATAAGATAAATATAGAGATTATAGGTAGTGCTATAATGATTTTAGGGTAATTTTCAATCCTTGTGGGAATGATACATTCTCATCACTTTATTACTTTGTACGACACATATACTTTCGTAGTACACACCATAACATAGTAAGTCATACTAAAAAATATAGTAGTGTGTGGTTAGGTGTTATCAATTGGCTAGCGTCCTGCTGTGAAAAATGCTATTAAAATCTATTTTCGAAAATGGAAGTACTGATCAATTACATATGCACTCAGATTAGGTTAGAATACTTTTTACTGATGATAAACTCAATTAAATTACCCTGGCTAAGATTGTGAAAGCATTGATATAGGATCTCGTAGCCTCATGATTTTGATGCATAATGGGAAATATCATTCTTTGAACATTGATTGGTGAGAATGTAATAGGTAATGAATGAGAGGGTAGGGCTGAGTTTGCTAGAATCGTCAGCTTTTTGTGGGATAGAGTGGAGGATATAATGGATATAGTAGCCTTCCATATATAATGAGTAAATGTTTGTAATGTGTTTATTAGAATAGGAGCTATGGAGTCTAGGATTGATGGCAGGCTAGCGGAATGGTTGGCGAAATTGCTCAATTAACTAGATCTCCTTTCTTTCACTTGGAAGAGAGATTAAGGTTCCCAACATAGTCAAATAATGAATAATAGTTTAATACTTATGTCTCTCTTTTAGAAAGTTAGAGTATATATCAGTTGAAAGATTAGCCACCTCGTACAAATCATTAATCTAGTTGAAATTGAAGCAAAAACTCGTGCCCCTGACAAATTTATAGTAGTCAATGGTCTCTAGCATTTGCGTAGAAATTTTGGACCATCAATATAAGAGTAGCATCATGTTGTCAGACAGATGTGTGCTAGCCTCTTGAGATGATTATGGCTTCAATAGCATCCTTACGGCTCATCAAGATTTGTTCCAATTCACAGGGCTTGGATGTAATGAGTATGGAGTAACACTTAACATCAATGATATAGTAGAATTTTCTAGCATCATAAGGGCGCGAAGATGATGTAGCTTCCTTTCTTTGCTTCAAAATGTTGACCTTAATCATATTAACTTTGGCCTTCTTCTCATGCATAGTTTTCTTGTGTTTGACATGCAAAAGTCACATTATTCCTGCAAGCTCGGTTGGAGAAAGTTTATTGTAGTTAGATCAATGGTGGAATCTACCTTTCTTTCAAAAGACTAGGGTCACTAATCTCTTTACAAAATATTCTTATCTTTTGATGTCAGATTTAACGTAAAGAAAATATTAGTTATACTGCACAGACAATCTACCATATTACACAAGTTCATGTAGATATCTTTATTTTATGCTCCGTTGTGATTTTTTATCCAAGTTGAGTCCATTTTTAACCTCTCGGTTTTGAACGATCGTGCTAAACCTCTTATTAGCTGCCAATCAATTATTAGTCAAAACATAAGAAAAAAAAAATACTCAATAATAAAAATGAAGCGCAAAAAGAAACATGATGGTATTAAGATAAATCCATATAAATGATATCGATTACATCCAACCCGTAGAATGGTGTTGAGCTCTTGTTATTTTGAAAGAATATAAAGAAATGCATGATAAATGACTTGAACAATAAATATGAAGAGGAAAAAACTCTTAAGGATGAAGCTCTCGCTTTGTGCTGTCAAATTTTCGTCTTTTTCCTTACCTTATAAGTCTCCCTAAAAGTCTGAAGAATAACTCCAAAGGAGTTTGGAAGAAAGCTATAAGAGATCTAGAAGAACTCACTCTCAAAACCAAAAAATGTCCATTGAATATTCTGTGAAGAATCTACTCTTGAAAAGGTTAATTTTGGCTATTGATAAGGGCAAAATTGGGCTAGTGCCTCGTTTGGCCTTTAGGCGTCAGAATCTTCATTCTCACGTTACAAAAATTCAATTATTTGAACAAAGATGGTCTTCTTAAATCAAGCTTGGACCTGGGCGTTGGGTATGGGCACTAGACCTTGGCGCCAAGGCGCCATTCTCTCTGTATTGTTGCTAAAAAATTCTTGATTGAAGGTCTAGATATCGAGACTAGGTACTAGGGCTTTCCAGGCAACCAATTTAGCTTCTCCCCCCTAATTTTGCTCAAACGAATCCCAAATGCTTGTTTTTCTCATTAAGTCCGTGAAATTTGCCAAAATCCTACTTATCTACATAAATGAAAGTCTTTTCATCAGTGCAGGGAATTTATAAAATAAAGCATAATAAATGTGAAAAAAAATCTAAAGAGAGAAAAAATAAGATCAAAATCTCGTGTAATAAAGGGCTTTGATGCGTAAATCCAAGGAGCCTGATTAGCAACTATGGGTTGTCAAAATTTATAACTTTGTACCAAAAATCCCAAGAAATATTTGGTCAAATTCAAGACTACTTGTAGTAAACACTTGAGAAAACAAGGCCTTGTAGTTATGCCTGTGCATTATTAGCCTGCCTTACTTTTATTGTTTCTGAGTGATGCTACTTCAGTTAACAATTGAGTTAAAACATTTATGGAGCTTGATATGTTCACCAATGTGTTCACCAATGTAAAAAAAAATTACCTGTCATTGATCTTACCTTTGAAAAGAGAAGGATGAGATTTTCACTAATTATATCAAAAGATGGTGAAACCTCAACATGCAATGCCACAAGCGACAATATTGTCACTAAATATATCAAAAGTTAGTAAAACCTCACTAAATATATCAAAAGATTGTCACTAAATATTAGGATTCTGGTCAAAGATTGTACCGTCTTTAAACATTGGGTTGAGAAAAACTGCCGAAATGGCAAGCTCGCTTTTTCTTACAACATTTTGGTCCATCCCAAAAAAGAAAAAGACTAGCGGCCTCATTTCAGGATATATGTGATGTGTGTGGAAAGACACCGCAAGAACTGCAAGGTGGATAGAAGAGTTTTATCTCAAAGAGAAACAAGCAAAAGATCACGATTCCTAAATACAAACAAAATTTTAGCAATCAAATTGGTTGCTAAATTTATGCCCTCCACATCTTAACAATATATGTTATCTATAAACCTAAAATCATTATTAAAAGATATTAAGAAGATATTAAAATTTATTTTTTTGTTTATCTTTTAACCGACATGATTGAGGTGGCATAGGACTTAATGGATTTTGGTTGAGTGCCTGGGTTTAGTATCAATGTTTGAAGTGATTCCATGCATGAATTAATCAAGACTTAAGGTGTGTTCTCTTATTGTTTCATGCTTCCATCAATTCAAGTAATTGTGACTAGAGAGTTAAAATAGAGGAATTCAATGGCTGAAGTTATTTTGAATAACGACGTGCATTGTTTGTACAGGGCTAAAAATTGAATTGAACTAATCTTATTTGGTTGGTTTGATTTGGTCATCCAAGTATGAGTTTGGTCATTGGCTATAATTCTGACTTTTTTTTATTTTCTGGTTTTGATTTTTCCTTTGTAAAATTGATTAAAGTAAAAAAAATATATTAGAGTAATTTCTTCAAAGATTAAATCAATAAAACTAATGGACTATGAATAAAAAGTGATAGAAATATTGACATAAATGTTATTTATTACACCTACTAAACTAATAAATTTTATCAAAGGTTATGTGGTATTCCTTTTAATATATGTTATTTAAGCTAAAGATAATTATGTTCATTATTAAAGTCAACTATATTTTGGTTAATCCAAAACCAAACTACACTAACTAAACTATAGGTTGGTTCGATTTAGTTATTGAAAAATTATTTGGTCAGTTCGATTTTTTAAATTTCACAACGAAAATTATTTGGTTTGGCTTATAAATCAAATTGACTAAATGCACACTTCGAATTTGAGTGAAAGAGAAGAGTAGAGAGAAAAAGTGGAGAAAATTATGAAGTTTGTTTTTATGAGTGCAGTATATCATTGTAATGAATTGAAAGTATTGTTGGACTAAAATTTTGAGCCGAATCCAGAGTTATAGACGTGCCCTTTTTGAGAAACATTTGAAGTAGATAGTTTTGGCATTAATGTAATCCTCTTTATTGATTATTTCTTTAGAGTTATTCTGATCCCTTATTTGTCTTGATAGATTTGAGACTTCTCTTTTATTGTTGAGAGTTGGTGTACCTTGCTTTTTGGAAAGGGCTAGTGAGTGACATTGCTTTTTACACCATTTATAGCTTTTTTCCCCTCTGGATGAGGTCCTCTCTCTCTCTCCCATGGACATAGGAACTTGATTTAAGTCGACCCATATAAAATTTTATGTCATCACTGTGCGCTTGAACTCTTTTCATATTGCTGTGTGATTCATCACACTCACTCCATCATACTCACTCCTAGTGCTGCTTCCATATGAAGTTCATATGCTTTTTTCTAAAAATTGCTTGGATCAATTTGTGATTATATACAAAGCACACACTAGCATTTCAAAAAGGAGCTTACGCTTTGCCTTGCTTTTATGGAAAATTGAAAACTGATGTTTCTTGTGGTTCGCAATGCTTTACTTCTAACAACATTGACTAGTATTGCAATTAGGGTGGTATACTAACAATATATTTATATTGCTACATGAATAAAACACAAAATTTGTTACAAAGGATTAAGAACCATTAGATTGGATAACGAAGGATTACCATTAAGAACCACTAGATTGGAAGACATACCAGCAAACGTGACAAATTTAAAGCTAATGACAAATAGCAAACATTTTTCTTTTGAGTATGGGGAATATAAAGCATTCTACAGGTTTGCCCTGGACGGGTAACCGTTACAGAACTATTTCAAATATTTGAACTGAATGGTGTAGCTGATGTTGACAGAACTAATATGCCTGCACATAAATTTTTTCTTCAATTTAATTTGGGTTACTATGCGTTCTATTTTGATTAACCTGGTTAAAGCTGCATTTAGTTTACTGTCATATGTTTCAGCAACCAGTGAGGCAGAAACTGCTTTGTCATCTTACAAGTCCTTGTGCAACCATTTGCCTCATCAGCCAATTTGGGCAGTTGCAGAAAATTACCGTTTTGAGCCAGCTTTTGTGGAGGTAGCTGCATGATGCCAATAATCAAGTTGCCTCAGAGACGATTTAATATGTACTACTATTTGGAAATTCATTCTACAGTGCAGGAAATTAATAAATGATATTGGCGAAATGATGAACATCCAAGTAATAGTTGAAAGTTCTATGAACAGTTCGAATCCCTATTTCTCAAGCTCCTGGCGACGCAATTTTAATGTAAGTGCCATGAAACTCAGTTCCCTCTTGGCCTTTACCTTTGCTTTATAGTTTGTTGCATTGTTGCATGCCTTCGTAATGATTCAATGCAATAATGATATGTCACATGTTCAATCTGATGCTCGTAGTTTTAGTGCTTGCCACTAATATTACATGTAACATTTTACCAAAGCTGCTATGGTGTTTCAGAACTCTAACGGGTCATTTCATATAGATTTTCTGGCAAAAAAAAAAGTTGGCCAAGAAAGATGTTTTATACATTTAGCGCAGTGGTCAACATAAGAAAGCTTGTGATGGACTTGATGCTTTGGTTCAGAGATGAAAAAAAGGACTCTGGTGAGAGGAAGAACCTGAAAATAAAAAAGTGAAGATGATGATGCCTTGAGGAAAGGTTTGAGATAGAGAGAGGAGAAGCAGACCTCATGTACAGAGAGAGGTGGGATACTGTTTGGCTAACTTGGAAGTAGTCATATGAGATGAGGGCGGATCTATAGTTAGAAAGAGATAAACTTAGTATAATTATGATTTTATTCAACCATCAGTAGCCACAAACCTCACCTGGATTAGGTCTGTTGGGTTTGATTGATTGGCTTGGTTTAGTCTGGTTGGCCTAGTTTGATTGGCTCTGTCAGATAGGATTGGTTGGGTTGATTGATTTCATTAAGGTTTAGGGAATCCAATTTGTTTGAATTAGCTATAGGAGGAGCTTGGTTTTAAATTAAGGAAGGCGGGGCAGCCGGGAGAAGAGTTTTACGAATATCTTGGTTTGCGTGCAGAAGTAAAGGGGATGGTTAGCAATCACGTGCAAAGGGACACGTAAAATTGAGGTGGTTCAGTTGTTCGTTTTGAGTGAGGGGTTTTAGTAGGGGAGATAGGGTTATGTCTTAGACGTTTTCCCTCTTTTTTTTTTTTTTTAAGGTTTTAAAATGAGAATGAGTAGATGGTGATAAATTTAACTAGTTTTGTGTAGCAGTTTTGGGGTTGTGCGAAGTTAGACTTTCATTTAGGTGGCAGGTCGTCCATATAGTATGACGGTGTAGACATGTCTGGAGGTTGAAATGAGGTTGTAGCAATGTTATTTGGCTATGATAGTGGTGGTCATTGGCCAAGGAAATATGCGAGTGATGGTACGTTTTGGTGGTGTTTAGGAGCTTTTTGGTTGTCGGAAAAAGTAATACAATGTAAAAAAAATGTAGTATAAAAAGACACTAGGTAAAAGAAATACACTGGTGTTATTTGGATGTGTAAAATAAATGCATGTGAGTATTTTTTTTTTTGTAAGTAAAATGAATGTAAAGCTCAAAGATGGGGGTGGTGGTGGGTGACACTGATGGTGGTAGGTGGTCGTGGTGGTATCCAGTGACCGGCGGGTGGTGGCATGGCTGCCAATGGAAGCGGTGATGGCGGACAGCCGGCGGTGGGTGGCTGTGGCCGGCAGCATACGACATATGTGGTGGTCGGCCGATGGCAGTGGTGGCCGGTGGTGGTCACGGGCGATGATTGGTGATGATAGAGGATAGTGGCGGTGGGCGATGACAAGAGAGGTTTGTTGACCTGCCGTATAAAACAAAAGATAAAAAAAAAACAAAAAAAATTTAAAATTCACGTACCTGTCCGGTGCCGAATTCAGTACGACGTCGCTTATTTTCCCACGATCTCCGCATAAGGCTCGCACGACGACGTCCTTTCTCTGTCGAATCGGAAGTTACGACATTAGGATTGGAAGCAAGAATCGGAGCTCATTCTCTGTGAAGATAACTTTCTTCCTTTGCGTGCTTCTCCCCCATCCGACGCCGTTCGACTTCGCACCTTCCACGACATTCCCTTCTGACGACAGTTTGATCGGAAGCAACTCGGGAACTCGCTCGGCTGTGAAGATAACTTTGCTCCTTCAACGGGATTTCCCTTCCCTGCCAGATCGGAACTACGACATTTTGATCGGAAGCTTGAACAGGGAGCTCGCTTGCAGTGAAGATAACTTTCTCCCTTGCGTGCGGCTCTTCCCCGACCACTTCGTGGCTGCTCGACTCTGCACCTTCGACGACTTTCCATTCCAGTTGGATCGGAAGTTACGACCATTTTGATCGGAAGAAACAATCAGGAGCTCGCTTGCTGGGACGGTAACTTTCTCCCTTCCGGTTGCTTCTTCAGCTCCTTCCCTAGCCGATCAACTTTGCTCCCTCCGACGACTTGCTCTTCCCATTGGATCGGAAGTTACCACACTTTGATCGGAAGCAGCCACGGGAGCTCGCCGCAGTGAAGGTGACTCTCTCCCTCTCACTCGTTCGTTCGGCCAAATCCCGTAATTCCACTGAGCCGAGGGATCTCAAAAATTGTTTTTTTTATTGATATTTAATTAATGTTAATTAATTATAAATATTATTTTTAATTAATTATAAATGTTATAATTAATTATATTTAATTTTAATTAAATTATTATAATTAAGTTAATTAATTATAATTAATTATAATTAGAATTAATGTTAATTAATTATAATTTATAAAATTAATTATTATTAATTAATATCAATTAATTATGATTTATTAAAATTAATTAAAATTAATTATTTATAATTAATCATGGATTAATTATAATTAATAATCTTAATTAAATTTAATAAAATTTAATTAATTAGTTTAATTAATTATAATTAATTAAAAGTAATTAATTAAAAAATAATTTATTAATTAATTATAATTAGTTAATATTAATTATAATTAATTCAAAAAAAAAAAAAGAAGAGAAGATTGCTTGCCCTCGCCTCGGTCCACGAGCCATCGCCGCCAGTCCGTCGCCAGCCCCCGAAGGTATAACCCCTAAACTCAGGCTTCTGTCCTCGATGTGTACGACGGACCGGTAGACCACCTAAGCACGCCTTTGGTGAGCGTGGTAGGAGGAAACCCGGTTTGACGCCTACGACGAGGCGGACAGCCGCCTCCACTCTCGCTCTCTTACCTCGTCATGCGTGACGAGTCAGTGGTCCACCTATGCACGCTTTTCTTAGCGTGGTAGGAAGGGCAACTGGCGCGACACCTACGATAAGGTAAGCGAGCAACCTTTGCCATTTTATCTCGACTAACGTGTCGGGTCGACGGTCTACCTATGCACGCCTTTATTGAGCGTGGTAGGAGGGGTAACCGACACGACACCTGTGTTGAGGTAAACGAGCGACCCTCGCCCTCTTATCTCGACTAACGTGTCGGGCCGGCGGTCTACATATGCACGCCTTTATTGAGCGTGGTAGGAGGGGCAACCAGCACGACACCTGTGTTGAGGTAAGCGAGCGACCCACGCCTTCCTGTCTCGACATACGTGTCAGACCGGCAAACCACCTAAGCACGCCTTTAGTGAGCGTGGTAGGAGGGAAACCGGTTCGACGCACACGGTGAGGCTAGGTGAGCCTGGTGTACCCTTTTCTTTGCGCGGCCGGAATAATTTATAAGTACCCCTGGGCGGGGGGAAAGCAACTGCCTTTCTTCTTGTAACAGGTACCGTCAAAGACCCCATGCACGCCTTTATTGGCTGTGGTGGGAAGAAAAATCACGGCCGAGGTGTCCTCGAAAGAGGGCACCTACCATGCACGCCTTTATTGGCCGTGGTGGGAAGGCCCAGTTTTCTCGTAGTTTTCCCCTAAATGGGGGAGACGTCGGGAGGCTGCCGAAATTTCGGGTGAAATATTACTACACTCGGACCTGGTTTGAAATCAAAAGAACAAAAGATTTGGACCAAATGAGAAAGAGCAGTGAGCTTTGAACATGAACATGAACTGTGGACTTGTGGACCAGAACCAAAACTCAAAATGATTCCTAAAGGCCAAATCCAAATAAAATCAAATCAAATTGGAATCAAATCCAAGTGAAAATGACTATTCAATTGAACTTGCAAGATCTCAAAAGAATTTGAGTAATCATTTTAACATACACTCGGGCTCAAATTCAAATTTACTAAGTGTGGAAGACACTAAAATTGAACAAGAAGGGACATAGAAATGACCTTGCACATTGAGCTCACGAGGTTGATTCAAACCAGACTTGGAAGGATTCAGACTTGAGTCAGACTCGACACCAATCAAACTACAACACCTCCTATAGATGTATTCACTGTACGACACACGACAAATGCAAATGCCCACAATCTATAGTAGAAGGCTCCTACGCATTCAACCTACGGCCTAAACAAGTGCAATCGTCCCACCACCCGAGATTGGTGAAAGGGTGGATAAGATGCGAAAATAATAGGTCTGCTGCAAATACATTCAGGAGGTCGTAGCGGATATAATGGTCCTCCGCCAGCTAATACAAGTCACTTGTGGATAACAACAGTGTGTATGTCGTATGCACAACGAACCACTGTGGACACAAGTACATCTCTTATGATGATCCCTACGAGGTCAAATGAACTATACTAGCAAATAACAGTAACAAGTCATAGGGTTCATATACGGCTACCATATATGCTAATGTGATCTCTAGTACAACAATTGCCTGTTGATTGAGATGACAATACTGGAGACCGAAAATCAAGGATCTACCTCTATAAGCAAGTGCAATTATCAAATCCATCTGAGATTGGTGAAAGGTGGATATGGTGTAGGGACAACTGCTCTTATGCAAATACTTTCAGGAGCTCGTAGTAGATACAACAGTTCCTACAAAATCAATGCACAATACTTGTGACAAGTAACGGACGATTGCAAGGCGTACGAGTACTGTCCATTTGTGGCAGTCAAAGATCCGTCTTCTACAAACAAGTACAATCAATACCCACCTGAGATTGGTGAAAGGTGGGTAGGTTGCAAGAACGATAACTTTCCTACAAATACTCCTAGAAGCTTGTAGCGGATAAAACAGGTCCCTGCAAAGGAGCATAAACCACTTGTGGATAACAACAGTGGATACATCGTAGAAGCAATGAACCACTGTGGGCACGAGTACAGACATCGCCTACAACAATGGTGATCAAAATCATCAAGTACATCGGGTACAAAGACAACTCGATATACGAAAAAGGACATCGCCTCGCAAAAGAAAAGAAGTGTTTTGAATAAATCAGAACTAAACTTCCTGGTGTTCCAAAGCCTCTTCTTGATCCTATACTCAGGAAGAAAACAGCTCCGATATCAGCAAATACCAGAAATGACAAGTTCTCTATACCAAAGATCCTAAAAGGAGTTATTTCCAAACAAACAGTCATTGACTCCAAAACCCAGAAGAACCTTCCCCGGTGAATGAGAAAGGGGGAGGGAGTCAACATCAAGACCAAACGCTTCCGGATCTGCAACATTCGTACTAGCAAACAGAAGGCGTCCACAAACTACAACTCCACGCCACCGGATCTGCAACATTCGTACTAGCAGACAGAAGGCGTCTACGATCTACAACTCAACGCCACCGGATCTGCAACACATATACAAGCAGACAGAAGGCGTCTACGATCTACAACTCAACGTCATCGGATCTGCAACATTCGTACAAGCAGACAGAAGGCGTCAACAAAGTCTGAAATAAATACCCCTGCACGTGCACTGTAAATTGTATACACATAGGTACACTAAAGGGGAAAATACAATCTCAACCCGCATGGGCCCCGGCGAGCGTGTTATTGGTACACACGTGACATCTAGGGATGCTGCGCGGGGAAACAAGTGAATTCAAATTCGAACCCAATCCTTCTATACGGATCAATAGAAGTCGACAGGGTTCGAACCTTCAAATAAATACATGATTGTGGGGATCAATGTATTTATTTCAATACATTCATATTAGGCCTTCAAGGCCTACAATCAATAGAATTCACTAAATCAAAGGCATGAAGCCTATGAAACCCGATCCTTGAGCAACAACTTGCTCGAGTTGACAGGGTTCAATCAACTAAAGTGGAAATGACCCCAAATACCCCGATGATGGTCGTGTTGAACGCTAACCTCAACCGGAGGGGTTCACAAATACTTTTAAATGTCTCCCAAAAGTCCATTCAAAATCCAAGTTCTACCAAAAAATCCAAAATTCTACAAATCCCAAACTCCAAGATATTTAAATTTGAAATAAATCCATCAATTACTTAAAGCAAAATCCATCCACCCTCCGCAACAGTTTGCCGGGGTGGACAAATTCAAATAAACTATAGCTCACAAAGAGCCAAATGCCTAGTCGAAAATATCACTAGGATTCATTCTCAAACAATCTCTTGCCAATAAGGACGTGGTACGTGTCATCTAACCGGCAGTTTCGCCGCCAAATGGCACTGCAGGTAAACGGTTATGACCCGGGGCCCTCTAAACCGAGTGGTTTTGCCGCCAAATGGCACCACAGATATCGGTTATGGCCAGCGCTGATAAGCTCCTTAATGGCGTTAAATCCTTGAGATATGAATCAATAGGATATGATCGATAGGGCACAAAGCCCTATGTAAGCTAAGGTGGATTCAAATTTGTCCCCTTAGACAAACATTCAACCCCGGTCTACAAGGTCCCCTTGGACGAAGCAACCCATGGCTGCCGACAAGGATCCTTCTGTCAGGTTGGGTCGACTACCTCCTCTGACTAAGTAGACCAGGGACCACGATGGCCCGGGACGACGGAACCATGGGATCTTGATCGGGTCCATCATCCATTCCCCCACCATCCGCTTTAAATGCACGATGGTGAAATTTCTATTTTAAATATCAAATCTTCCAAACTTTTCAAACCTTGCCAAATACCCAAATCCAAATCCAATTTCTACCAATATCAAAATCCATTGCTGCTACTATATGCCAGATAACACGTATACTCTACGTATCTGATTGACGACTAGCCTTAATCGAAAGTTCTCTCTCGTGATCGAGAGGGGTAATTAACTATAGGGGCTTGCGCCTATAGGAAACCAGAACTCAGATCATAAAGTCCTCACAAAATGAGGGCGAAATCTCTGGGTAGTGTCTTATCTACAAACCCATCTGCCTTCCAAAATTTACCTCGGAACTTAGTCCGTTAAAACTCCCTCGCCGAAAAAGAAGCGCGGCGGGGAGGCCGGGGCCGAATTTTCGGAGCCCACAAGGTTGCTTGTGGTGAATATGTTTTTCGCTCAAAACTGGGCAAGTTTACTCTCTCAAAAATGAACTAAAACGCCTTACACTGCATTCGCTTTGCTTTACTCTGCATTCGTTTTACTTACTATGTATTTTTTTAGGGAAATTTACATACATACAACTATATTTATAACCATTTACATATCTAACACCTAAAAATTTAATATTAGTATTATACCACCTAAAACTCATTTTATATATCACTTCTACCACTTCATTACGTCGTCCGTCACGGCGTATTCTTCCCGCAGAAATGTCCCGTTCGCAAATAACTCTGCTCGCAAACAAAGTCGATCGAAATGCCATCTGCTAACGAAAACCTCTACTCGTTGCTCGCGTATTCTTCCTTCTTCTCGCTGCTCGTGTCCAGCTGATCGCAATCCTCTGCTCGGCTGCTTGCGATCGGGAGAACAAACCTGCTCGATCGGAATTCCATCTGCTAACGATCCTCTGCTCGGTCGGTGCCAGAACAAGGTTCATTTTTTTTCTCTGTGGTTTTCTTTGTATTTCTTTATGCTCATTTTCTTTTGCCATTCTGAGAAAGTGAACTCTTGAATGCTGGTGGGCAGGTCTACAACTTTGTGAGATTGGCAGAGCTGTACTATGCTGGTAGCCATGGCATGGACATCAAAGTTCCAGCTAATGTTAGATTGAGTGTGTTAGTGCTTTCAAGTTTGAATATGTGACGGTGTCGGTCCACTTTAGATAGGTGTGTGGATGTGAATCATTTTTTAGTTCTAAGCTTTTTTTTTTTAAAGTTTTTTGGTTTATTTTTTTAACAGGATGAGTTCTTTCTCTCTTCCTAGAGATGGAGAGCTTTAGCCGATCGAGTTAATCGGTGTTGAAAGAGTACCCAAAGAAGTGAAGATGTGTTCCAAGCAGACAGAGTATATTCATGTTGTTTTTAAATATGGAGGGAAATGGGTTCAAACAAGTGAGCAACATAGAAAGAGGTATGACGGTGGCAAACAAATGAGTGTTAAATTTGATAAAGGTCTACTTACTATTTATGCGCTCAGAAGCGAGGTTCTTCGAATATGTCCATGGCTTAAAGGGCATCCATATAATATGCATTATTATATATATGGTACATCACCAAAAGAATATAAAGACATAATTTGTGACGTTCAGTTGGCTGAGTTCATAGAAGCATCAAACGATAATTTGCGTGGTGAGATAGTCATTTCAGTACATGAAGTTGAAGGACAAGAATCATTTTCTGAGAATAGGGAAGTTATTGCTTCCGAGCAGATGGTTGAATGTTCTTTTAACGAAGGTATTTCAATTGCTCCAAGCATATCTTATAAAGATTTAGCTATTGGCACCTTCTTTCCTGACGCCAAACATTTCAAGCATGCTCTACGATCGGTAGCCATCAAGGAGAATTTTGGAATCAGGACAAAGGCAAGTGACAAAACACCTGTGATTGCTACATGTTCTTATGAAGGTTGCGAATGGAGAATTCGAGCTTCTCTGTGTGAAGACACTCAAACTTTTGAAATTAGGAGAGTTTATGGTGTTCACACTTGTCCTGGGATCAATCGCGCTGGTAATAAACTAGCCACAACTGCATGGGTTGCCAACGAAATTGAAGAAATAGTTAAGCGAAATCCTGACATTCCTCCGAAAGACATCAACAACAATTTAGAGAAAGATTATGGTCTTTCTTTACCTTACATGAAGCTGTGGAGGTCTAGGGAGCATGCTCGTGACAATATATTTGGGTCTATAGATGAAAATTATAAATGGGTTCCAACATTACATGCAGAATTGCTTAATAGAAATCCAGGTTCGCATATCATATATTCTTATGATAAGCTTGACCATTCATTTAGAAGATTTTATGTTTGCTTTAAGGTTTGTGAAGATGGATTCTTATATGGTTGTAGACCGCTAATTAGTTTGGATGCATGTCATCTAAAATCAAAGCACTTGGGTATGCTTTTATCAGCTACCTCACTTGATGGTAATAACAGTTTATTCCCATTAGCATTCGCCGTCGTAGAGACTGAATCCAAACAGACATGGCAATGGTTCCTTCAGAACTTGGCAGAGAGTGTTGGCCCACACATAGAGCCTCTTTCGTTTATCTCAGATATGGAGAAGGGTTTGGGTGATGCTATAAGAGAAATTTACCCTGTTGCTGAGCATAGAATATGTATTCGTCATCTGTGGAAGAATTTGAAAAAAAAATTTCATTGCAAAGACGGTCATAAAATTCAAGGTTTGGTTTGGGCAGCAGCAGGAGCATATATTAGCACAGAATACAATGACAAACTTGCAGAACTTAGTGTTCTGAGCCCAACTATCTATGCATATCTTACAAACTTACCTTATAAGTGGTCACGAAGCCAGTTCATTTTAGGGATCTACCATGCTACTAATACAAGTAATAGTGTCGAATCATTCAATGCATGGATTGTAGATGCTCGAACAAAACCAGTTGTTGACTTAATTGACACACTTCGTGGTAAACTTATGGAGCAAAGGTTGACGCGAAAGATGATGAGCATAACATGGCAACGTGAATTAGTTCCTCACGCGGAAGATTACATAAGAGAAATAACTACAAGAAAAGAGCATATGTTAGTTCGCCAGTCAACTAATTCGAAGGCTGAAGTAGAATCTGTGCATTCAAGACATATTGTTGATGTTGAATCTAAAGAATGTACATGTCGAATATGGCAATTAACCGGACTTCCATGCATTCACGCTGTAGCCTTTATTGGAATGAATGAGCATCCACTATGGCATACAGTTCATGATTTGTATTTCGTTTATAGGTAACTTCCTTGAGAAAGATAAGAAAGTGCATAAATGTAGCAGGTGTTCACTTTGGGGGCTTCATCGGAGCACATGCAAGAATCCATTATAGAAGATCAACACTGATACAATGACACAACAAGAAAACCCATCATCAAAACGTAGAAAGTTGGAAAGTAGACGGACTGCTGAGACTATCAACGATGGAGAGGAGTTTGAGTACCTACATGTTGATGGGTTTTGAGAACCAAATGTAATTACCAACACACAACGTCTTTCTGGATATGTTTTTGCTGTCTTTTGTGATGCTAAAACTAAAACTCAAATGTAATTTTTGGCTGTTTTTGGATATATTTTGTTCTGCTTTCCTAAAACTTCCAAATGTTGTTAGAATTTATCATATATTCAAATATCTTTCCAATGTTAGCTGGCACCAAACTTTTCTCTTCTCTCTTGATAATTGCATTCTTTCCGTTCCTGTTGCATCGAGCTTAAAGATGCCTCAGGTATATTGCATTCTTTCCGTTCCTGTTCCAAGCAGGAATTATTATTCCATTTATCTTCTTTGTAAGAAAGCATAGGTTCTTTAATAATTTGCTGGAATGCCATAGGAAAACATGTTGGAATTATTATTCCATTTATCTTCTTTGTAAGAAAGCTGGCACCTATTTCTTTGCCGAATGCATAGGTTCTTTAAAAATTTGCTGGAATTGCCATAGGAAAACATGCTGGAATTATTATTCCATTTATCTTCTTTGTAAGAAAGCTGGCACCTATTTCTTTGCCGAATGCATAGCTTCTTTAATAATTTGCTGGAATTGCCATAGGAAATGCTGCTTTTATGGAACTCTGTTATACACTTTCAATATTCATTGGGTTTAATTTATGATCCAAAATTAAGAGGGATAAAATACATCACTTCTCCAAAAAAATATCATAAATACTCATGATTTATCAATACTCATAAATACATATTTTAGTTCCATACAATAGAAGGATAAAATACATCACTTCTCAAAAAAAAAACATCATATTTTTCTTGGCGTTTCACAAAACCATGAGAAGTTTAACATAACATATGCTCCAACATAACAGAGCACTAGCCTAAATAAAGTCGGACAGTAATGTCGATAAAAATCATCACTACAAAAACTTTCATCATGCGAAGAATCAAGTCGAGCTTCTTCGAATTCCTTGCATCACATGCCTTAAATTCGATTAGTGTCACATAAGTAGACTCTTCTTCTTCCTCCTCATCTACCCATTTGAAGAACCTGCAATCATCCTCAGTTTGATTATAAACGCACCTATAAAATTGTCTTCCACTGTTGGGGCCTCGGTGGCAGGTAAACACGACACATTTTAGGTGGCAATTGCAGTGAAGCTTCGACTGCTGCATCCAATTTTTCACAACCGATGAATTCGAAGAACTCATTAAAACCTTTATAAAACCTGTATAATTGATGAGAACTATACATTAGAGCAGGTTTTAACTGATTATAACTATAAGAATAACTAGCAGGTTTTCTTATTGTTACATGGCATTGGTAACCATTGATCTTTGCATTCTTTCGGGCCACCTCTATTAAAAATTCATAATAACCATTCATCTTTGCATTCTTTCTGTTACATAGCAGGTTTTAACTTAGGGATAAATTTGATTCACTGCTTTCAAATAATGATTCCTTGCTTCGGGAAAAAAAAAATAAAAGGGCATGGATCAGCCTCCTGATCTCAAAATCACAAAAAAACCCACAACAACTCCCGATCTAAATTTGCCTTTATCTGCATCTGCAGGGTTACCAAACGCAGGGAAGCAAAAAAAAAAAAAAAAAATAAAATAAAAAAGCAGTTGGCAGCGGTAGATCTCAAAAGCAAGCTACAGATCTTTGGAAAAAATAAAAATAAAAAACGAATCGAAGGGCATGGATCATACCTTCTCCCGATCTCAAAAGCAAGATATAGACTTCACCTTCCTCCCCTCTCGCGATCTCCGAAATCCTTGACCACTCGCTGCTCGCACCGCTCTTTCACATTCGCGGTAAAAAGAGTGGAGAAATACAGCGTGAGGTGGGAAAGTAACGGAGTGGTAGAAGTGATATATAAAATGAATTTTAGGTGGTATAATAGTAATATTAAATTTTTAGGTGTTAGATATGTAAATGGTTATAAATATAGTGGTATGTATGTAAATTTCCCTTTTTTTTATCCATCCAAACACCAATATTTTCAAAACCCATCTAAAGGAATTATTTTACATCCACTTTACTTAAATCAAACAACACCTTAGTATGGAGGTTGAAGAGTTTGAGCTTGGTAGGAAGGGCGAACATAAAGAGAGATATCCACGGACATTTGCTTTCAGAATTCATTGAATTCTCATTGAAAATCTTCCTAGATGTTGAAAACCTTCATCAGATTGGGTGGTGGCTGGCAGATTACAGAAAAACAACTCGTAGGACGCAAAATATTTTTGTTTTATTGCACATTGACATAGACTGAACAATGGAAGGAGCTTTTGATGGGCTTGATGCGTAGATTGTAGTGACTAGTGAGAAATGGAAGAATGCGTTTTATAGCTACAACTAGCGAGATAAAGAGCAAGAATAGTTACGTGGATGAAAGAATGCTCAAACTCAAAGGGAAGGGGGAAGCAGATCTCACTGTTTAGGAGAGCTGGTAGTGCATTCGGCTTACTTGGAAGAAGTAACCGAATATGTGAGGTAGGATTTAGCCATGAGAGAGTAAGAAATGAATTCATTTTATTCAACCACCCCCAATTACTACCTTCGGTATTAATAATAGCTCCTAATTTAAAGACAATCTAATTTTAATAATTGCAAATCTATGCTAAGAGAAGTTATAGATGAACCCTTGAAAATTGACATAAATCAAATTAAAAAAGGATATAGATACATCCCATAACGCAAATAAAAGATATAATCCATGACATCCTGATAAAAAATGACTCAATGACTGATATCATGAAGTATTGTGCATCAATACTTGAGTTATCTTACTTGTTAAACTTACAAAGATGTTCTACAGGCAGACCTTTGTTTTGATGATCTTTATTTATAGATTGCCAATTAGGTCATCATCCAAGAAATTTCATGATTTTTTTAATGACTTACTAGACGTTTACCTAAGCTTAGTAAACAAATAACCTCTTAATATTTAAAAAATAAATTAAGAGTTAAAGTCAAACATTTATGTTCTTATTTATTGAGAATCTGAGATCCATGTTAAAATATTTTTTGATTTCCATGAATAGGATTTCTGGCATACAAAAATTGTATCCAATTGATGAGGTTCCTGCCAATTCAGGGCCTATAAAAGGGTTGTATGAAGCCTTACCCTTGTGTAGCAGTGAGGCTTTTTTCTTAGTTCGAACTTGTGATCTTAGAGTCATAGGCTTCATTTGGTACAACTTTCTTATTGCTTTCTAAAACAACTTTCTTGTACAAAAATTTTGTGTTCAAGAAATTTTTGTACTAAAAAACTGCTTTTAAAAATAATAAAAAAATTATCCCAAATGAAGCCATAGTCATGGGGTTTTTTAGCATATGACAGAACTTAATTTATTATGTTAGCTAAATCTTGCAATTTCAAGGGCATGCTTTTAATTAAGTTTACTTTTTCAGTTGAAACGTAATTGTTACTACAAGTGTCTTACTGCATTTTTCAGGGTGGTTTCATTCTAGATATGGGCGTACACTTCATTGCTGGGCTGAGAATGGTAAAATTTCTTGTTTTTGTCATGTAAATATAGCTATATGTAGTTAATATTAATGGTTGCTTATTTTGAGACGGAGCTTACACTTTTTTATTGATTATTTAGTTGCTGAAGAGGTCAAATTTTCTTAAACATAAATTTTTAGTTTTAAAAATCCCTTATAATTTAGATTTTGGATTACTCCATAAAGGCGTACTCAATACATGAGACTTCCCCCAATATGTGGTTTGTGGAGGGATTATTTCGCTCAATTTTACCCCTTCACTACAAAGAATTTGTTTCATGATTCGAACTTGTGACCAAATGAACACAATTGAGACAACTTAACCATTGCTCCAGGCTCATAGTCATCCTTGTTCGCTGGAATGTTCTTGGAACAAAAATTGTTGTGTTGGTGAATATAATCCTTCCAAACAGTTTTCAGGTAGACATCACATGAAAATAAACCAAAATGAAGCGACCAAGGAATAAAAAAATAGTGTAGTGCAAGTGAGAACTCATTTAAATCACCTTAGACTTGTTCTCTTTTTACAAATAACCATATTTCAAGTTTTAAATTTAAAGATTAGATTTTTGGAGAATTCACTTGAGAGTATTATAGAGCATGTAACTTTTCACAGCACATTTCGGATATATGTAACGCTGTAAGATGCAAGCAGAGTTGCTAAACAATCATAGGCTTCTGTGCAAAGAACCTCAACTTTTATATTTAACTTACATATTTGATTTTTTTTTTCATTTATAATTTTCACTTTTTGAGTAATAAAGGAGTTTGACCTTTCATAGAACATCTCAGGTAGATTCCCCTCAATACAATTTAGAACTGTGAAGCTTTCAACAAGAGTGATGGCACCCCTTTACAAAGTCTCAAACTCTTTTTAAAAAGTAATGAAAATTCATTTGATTTTGAATTCTGTGAATTCACAAGTAGGTGCGCTTAAAGGATATTGGATCACGAGTACAACAAAATTGGCATGAGGCACACCCTGTCATCCTCTCAAATATGTAGCTCTTATCATAGTTAGTAAGCAATAGATGGCAATAATGGATGACTGGAACAAGCTTGCTTGCCATGTCTAATCAGGTTAAGGTAGTATAAAGAAAGGTTTCGTTTATGAATTGTCAGTGTTTTGATAGGAAATACTTGTTTGCACAAGCAAATCTACCCAAAAATAAGCACTACAGCAGGGAAACTGCTGTTCACAGCAGCAATTCAGCCAAAAACAGTGAAAACACAAGGAAAACTGAGAGAGATCTTGCAGGAAAACCAATAGAGCACTTGTATTTCACTAGTAGATGAATAAAAATAGCAAGATGCAATTGATCCTCAATTCGAGAGGAGGATCGATCTCTCCCAAATCTCTGGCAACGCCAAGAGCCCAAAGAAAACCTAAATCTAAGAGATCTCAAATTTCAACCAAATTCAAGATGCCCAAACCCTAAGAAAAACAACTATTTAATGCATACAAATCAAAAGGAAATCCCTAAACAGTCCCTACATTCAAATTCCCCTCTTAATTTTCCCAAAAAAGCTTCCTATTCGGCTCCCGCAAGGCAAGCTGTGCGCACGGCCTCCGCCCAGGCGAAACAAATCGCCTGTTTCGCGACTCGGCCGGTTTTGTGCGGACCGGCTGGACCGGTCCACTGGACCGGTCTAACAATACTCCCCTCCCGAAAATCTACCTTGTCCTCAAGGTGGAGATATGCTCGTGTTCCGGTGGAGGTGGCCATCCTTGAGGTGACTGAAAATTCTTACTGTATTGCGAAACCGAGGGCTGCACGGAAAGAGAAACATCCCCTCCCTCTTCCAATCTGATCGCATCTAGCCTGTGTAGTCCCACCAGATAGTCTTTCCCCACCTCTTGTACGTCCCTAACCATGGTCTTAAGTGATGTGATGGCTTTGGATAGCCCTGCATCTCCCCTTATGACCACCCTTCTCCCATCCATCATTAATTCCATCGTGAGTGCTCCCCAATTATCCTTTATTTCCCCCAAGGTTTGCAACCACTTCATCCCCAGGATGACATCAGTGCTTCCTAACTCTATTGGAAGAAAGTCCTCTCTTACTTGAATCCCTTGGATGGTCAACACCACTCCTTTACAGATCCCCTGGCCTTTCTCCACCTTCCCTGTACCCATCATCACTCCATAGCAACCAGTGTCCACCAACTTCACTCCCAATTGGTCAACAACCTGAGTGGAAATGAAATTGTGGGTAGCCCCACTATCAATTAGCACAACCACCTCACGGTCAGCTATCTCTCCTTTCACTTTCATAGTGTGACTCGGAGTGAATCCCACTACAGAGTTCAGGGAGACTTCTGCCACATCCAGGTGCAACTTCTCCTCCTCTCCAATTCTGCTCCCACCTCCTCGTCTTCCTCGTCTTCACAGACAAGGAGAACCTGAAGAGTTCGGTCCTTGCACCTATGCCCTGGCATGTACTTCTCATCACATCTGAAGCACAACCCCTTTGTCCTCTTATCCTGCATCTCCTTCTCTATCAGCCTCTTGAAATTTTCCCCACTCCCTCTTACTGGCTTCTCCCGGGTGGTCTCATTACTATTGCCTGATGCAGACCCCTTAGGTGCTAGAAGAGTGGTCGTCGTCCTGTAAGAGCCTCCGAGCAGTTTCCTCAAGCCCCTCTTTCTGCTTTCTTCTGATCTTCTACCAACTGCGCCAGCTCCATAGCCTTTCCCAGGTTGCTCGGCTCAAGTACCCTGACTGTTGTTCGATCTCTGGTTTCAGCCCCTTCATGAAGTTCCCTTCTAAGGCTAACTCTGAAATGTGATCCAATCTGCTAGCCAAGTACTCAAACCGATCCTGATAATCTGCCACAGTCCCTTCTTGAGTCAAGGCAAAGAATTGCTCATAGAAGTCTCCTCCCCAGTCGGATTGGAAACGCTCTAATAAGCAATCCTTGAACTCTCTCCAGTTCCGGATGGGCTCCCTCCTGTCACGCCACTGATACCATGCCAACGCCTTCCCTTCCAGACACATTCCTGCCGCCGTCAGCTTCTCATCATCTGTCAACCCGTTGACTGCAAAGTAACGCTCCACCTTGTATATCCAACCATGGCCATCTTCACCCTCAAAGATGGGCATCTTCAACTTCCTCACCTTTGGATCCCTTCCGTTACCCCGGTACTCTCCATAACCTCCCATTCCTCGAAGAGGAAGTGCTCCCCAAGTGTCCCGGTCCTCCCTCCGACGATGGTATCCGAATCCGTCGTCAAATTCCCCTCTTCCCCTTTCAAAATCAGCACCTCGACGCTGAAATTCCTCTCTTCTTCCGCCAAAATCTGCACTTTCGTCGTATTCCCCTCTCCTACCTTCAAATTCCGCACCTCGACGCTGAAATTCAGCACATCGACGCTGGAATTCCTCTCTTCTACCGCCAAAATCAAGCACTTTCGTCGTATTCCCCTCTCCTACCTTCAAATTCCGCACCTCGACGCTGAAATTCAGCACCTCGACGCTGGAATTCTTCTCTTCTACCGCCAAAATCAGCACCTCTTCGATCATTTCCCATGCTCATTTCCTCTCTAGAAAGTGGCTCTAGAGGTGGCATGTCGTCCTCTCCCTCAAGGATCTCTACTGCCGGATTCCTCCTCCCCCGAAGCGGGTTCGGATTTCCTCCTACGCCGTGGTCGCCGATAGTCTCTCTTGCTTCCGACGCTGTCGGATTAGTCTTCATCTCAAGTAATTTCTTCATCATCTCTTCCATGGCCGTGAACTTCCCATCCAACCTTTCATTATTGGCAGTGATTTCAAGGAATTTTTTCTCCAAATCTGATTTTAATTGGCCAAATTCGTCTTCTAGGACTTCGATATTCTTTCCGGCCATTTTTCTTTCTACGAGTCACAAGAAATCTTCCTCCAAATGCCAAAAAACCCGCTGAAATTTCAAGATTTCAGCCGCCGATGGTCCCAAAACGATGCTCTGATACCAATTTGATAGGAAATACTTGTTTGCACAAGCAAATCTACCCAAAAATAAGCACTACAGTAGGGAAACTGCTGTTCACAGCAGCAATTCAGCCAAAAACAGTGAAAACACAAGGAAAACTGAGAGAGATCTTGCAGGAAAATCAATAGAGCACTTGTATTTCACTAGTAGATGAATAAAAACAGCAATATACAATTGATCCTCAATTCGAGAGGAGGATCGATCTCTCCCAAATCTCTGGCAACGCCAAGAGCCCAAAGAAAACCTAAATCTAAGAGATCTCAAATTTCAGCCAAATTCAAGATGCCCAAACCCTAGGAAAAACAACTATTTAATGCATACAAATCAAAAGGAAATCCCTGAACAGTCCCTACATTCAAATTTCCCTCTTAATTTCCCCAAAAAAGCTTCCTATTCGGCTCCCGCAAGGCAAGCGGTGCGCGCGGCCTCCGCCCAGGCGAAACAAATCACCTGTTTCGCAGCTCGGCCAGTTCCGTGCGGACCGGCTGGACCGGTCCACTGGACCAGTCTAACATGTTTCCATGCATGACTATTTCAACCATGTGGTTTTTTTCTTCTGTTTTTACCTGTTCTGGATATTGTCCTAGAGGTGCTAGTTTAAGTTTCCAATTAGTTTGAAAACAATTACAACTGAACCAGGCAAACAACGGACAAAGAAGATGAGTCAAGCAGGCAAAACCGCAAGCGCGGGAGGACCTGGCGGAATCGAATCGTGCAATAGAGTGAAGGAATGCATACGGGAGTGAAAAGAAACGACTCCTCATGTGAGATAACACTATTCTGCTCCATCTAGTATCGCTAAATAAGAGAAATTCGAGAGAGGAGTAAGGGGGATATAACCTGCGAGCAAGCTACCGAGGAGATCAAGAGAAGGAAAAAGGAAGGGACCATGGGATGAGCTTGAGTAGCAAATGTGGGAGACTGAAAGGATGAGCAAGCGAGGAAGAAGGGAGTCGTGTGCGTTCGATTGTGGGCTTGGGGGAAAGGTAATTTTTTTTAGAGAAAGAATACTTAATTTCAATGTTGATAAATTTTAAATTATTTACTAATGAATTTTTAAGAATAAAATAGTAAATATAAGTGAGAAATTTTATTTAAAATTTATAAAATAACTTAGAAGATATTAATGTTAAATTTAATGTTAGAAAAAGTTAATATATGTATATATATATAGTAAGCATATTTAAATTCTTATATGAGATTTTAAAATTAAAGAAAATTTCAATTTATAAATTAATAATAAAATAAGATAAAGTGATATTTAAAATGAAATATTATGAGAATTAAATGAGATATATATTGTAATTTAAAATGCTATTTAAGAAAAGTAATTAAATAAATAATAAATTGAATGATTAATTTTAAAGTAAGAAAGAAATCTCAAATATGATAATAAAGAAAATTTTGTTTATAGAGAGAGAGAGAGAGAGAGAGAGAGAGAGAGAGAGAACAAATAGTTTTAAAAATTCTATTTTAATTAGTGAATTAACGAATTAATTAGAAGAGATGAGATTAATTAAATTTTAATGAAGTGATCTTTTTATATGCTATAAATCTAACATTATTGGAACAAGGAGCAAAAGTAAATTATCAAGGCATTTATTTCAAGGTGAGTACTCATGCTTTTATTTTATAGTAATGATATATATATTTTTAATTCATGTTCATTGAATTTAATTTAAGTTCATTGAATTAATTGATATTGGGTAGTTAATGATTATTATAAAATTCAAGTATTTCTTCTTTTTGAATGGTTATATTAAATTGTTTGATAGTTAGCATGATTATTCAGCATATGCACTATTGAAATTTGAAAGCTATTGAATGATAAATGAATGAAATGATTATATAGAAATACTTGTATGTTCATGTTGACTGATGGAGCACACTTCCTTATGGTATTAGATGCGGAGGTAATGTACTTATGCACGTAAATGAAAAAGGTTATGACAAATGAAAAGGAAATAAAAAAAGAGTACCTTCATTGGTACTATTTTAAACAGTGGATCCTATGATGGTTGTATTATTTACGGAAATGATAAAGATAAAGGCATACTAATGTTATATGTATAATGTTGATGGTCATGTTTGAAATGAATTTAAACGGAATTATTTTTTGTTTGTAACTAAGCATGCATATTATTTCAAATGCCTTGTATTACTTTAATTTAAATGCATGATTTGCTCGTTGAGTTCATTTATGACTCATTCCTAAATTTATAAATGAACATGTATTATTCAAAGAACACAATAAGTAGAAGATGTGAAAATATGTACTGTAGGCGAGATGCTCCGAATGAAAGGTATTTATATAATATTATTTCAAATTATTTTGAGATTTTAGTGGCTCTTTCAAAATTTTTATTGGAGATAATTTTAACAAAAAAAAATTTAATCAACCGTCCGACCATCTATTCCCGCCTTATTAATTCGAGTGTCCAGGCCGGGTCGTGACAAAAGTGGTATCAGAGCGCTAGGTTAATATCTTAAGAATATGAATTGTCATGAAAAAGCCATATGAATGATTCATGAAATTATCGGTAAAGAATTTAGATATTCAATTATATAGTATAATTAATTATGCCTTATATAAATATATCAGGTATGTGGATGATCAAGAGGAAGTAATTGATAGAAATATGGAAGGAGAAGAAGTACCACATGAAATGACTGTGAACACCAATACCTTTACCCAGATGATGACGACTATGACCCAACTGCTTCAGGAATCAAAATCGCAACGTAAAGTTGGAGTTGATAAAAATCTGAAGTTATTCCAGGACATACGACTACTTCTATTCAAAGGTAATGAGGGACCGATTGAGTTAACATTGGTTGTTTAGTATAAAGAAAATATTAGATATCATGTCATGCCCTGATGAAAGAAAGTATCACTCACTACATTTATTTTGGATAGAGAAGGAGAAAGGTGTTGGAGAGGTCAATGCGAAGACAGGCTAGGAGATATTCCAAATTTACTGGTTAATTGGGAAGATTTTGTGGAACTTTTCAGAGAATGGTTCGTACTTATGTCAACAAGGAGGCAGATGCAGGACACATTTATAAGACTGTTCAAGGAGACAAATCAGTGATGCAATATGAAGCAGAATTTACAACTCTATCTAGATATGCACAACAACTAATTTTAATAGTAGAGAATAAATGTTATCGAATCCTATTTGGTCTAAAAGATGCAATTAGACAACATTTAATATATTTAGGAATCGAGGATTATTCAATATTGACAAAGAGAGTTAGAAGGGTGGAAATTGACTTTCAAATAACTTAGAAGCAAAGATATCAGCATAAAAGGAAGAGTGTTGAAGAAGATATCCAAAGCAATCAGATTGAAGGATCAAATGGGAAGAAGCCCAAGTTTATCCCTAGTGGAGTTGGTAGTGCTGCTTCTAGTAGAGTCATGGATACTTGTGCTAACTGTGGAAGATTTAATAAGGGTGAATATTTAATGGGTTCCAACACTTGCTACTGGTGTTGTCAGCCTATACACATAGCAATATATTGCCCTACTTTAACTCATAGGACTTCAAGAGAGATGAGATTAAGTGAAGCACCTTCACATAAGAGCTTTGACAAATGTAAGATGATAGAATCAACGTTTTCAACTCCACCACAAACTCAACCAAGGTAGAATATTCGACATCATGTTTATGTTTTGACTTAGCATGAGCCTAATGAATCAATAGATGTTAATAAAGATTAATGTGATGTCCTTAATATAGTAACTTGTTATGTTATATCAGATGTTTTTCTTTATCCAGTTATCTTATTACATTATATTGGATGTTTTGTTTTATTCAGTTATGTATCCAAAGTTAAAGTTTATGTTAAATGAAATAAAAAATATTATTTTGTTTATGTATCAAGTATTTATATACAATTTAACTCATAACAGTATACTATAACTAATAGTTATAAGTAAATTTCGAATACAAAATTTTTATTAGAATGGGATATTGTAACCAGCCGATCCGGTTGCCGAATTGGACCTTGCGTTGAAGCAAGCAAGCGGAATCGGGCGAACAACGGATGAAGCAGATTAGTCAACCGGGCAAAATTATGGGCGCGGGAGGACCGAGCAGAATCAAATAATGCAATAGAGTAAAGGAATGCGTACGAAAGTGAAAAGAAACGACTCCTCACACGAGTAACTCTGTTCCGCTCCATCCAGTATTGCTAAATAAGAGAATTTAAGAGAGAAAGGGTAAGGGGGATAGAACCTACAAGCAAGCTGTCGAGGAGGAGATAGAGATAAGGAAAAAGGAAGGGACCGTGGGATTAGTTTGAGCACCGAATGAGGGTGAGTGTCGAAGCGAGGAAGAAGGAAGTCACGTGCGTGCGAGTTAGGGCTTGGGATTGGCAATGGGGGAAAGGTAAATTTTCTTTTTTAAAGAGAAAGAATACTTAATTAAAATGTTGATAAATTTTAAATTATTTATTAATGAATTTGTAAGAATAAAATAGTAAATATAATTAAGAAATTTTATTTAAATTTTATAAAATAACTTAGACGATACTAATGTTAAATTTTATGTTTAAAAACAAAAATTACTTCATATATATATATATATATATATATATATATATATATATATATATATATATATATATATATATATATATATATATATATATATATATATATATATATATATATATATATATATATATATAGTAAGCCTATTTAAATTTGTATATGAGATTTTAAAATGAAAGAAAATTTTAATTTAAAAATTAATAATAAAATAAGATACAATGATAATTAAAATGAAAGATTATGAGTTAAATAAGATATATATTTTATTATAAAATGCTAATTAAGAAAATTAGTTATATAGATAATAAATTGAATGATTAATTTTAAAGTAAAAAAGAAATATCAAATTTGAGAATAAAGAAAATATTGTTTATAAAAAGAGAGAGAACAAATAGTTTTAAAAATTCAATTTTAATTAATGAGTTAACGAATTAATTAGAAGATGTGAGATTAATTAAATTTTAATGACGTGATCTTTTTTAGGCTTTAAATCTACCATCATTTGAATAAGGAGCAAAAGTAAATTATCAAGGCATGTATTTCAAGGTGAGTACTCATGCTTTCATTTTATAGTAATGATGCTATTTTCTTTACTTAAAGTTCATTGAATTTAATTTAAGTTCATTGAATTAATTATGTGTATATTGATTGATGGAGTACACCCCCTCCCTTATGATACTAACTGGAGACGCATTGTACTTGTGCATGTAAATACTTTATGAAAAAAGAAAAAAAGGAAATAAAAAAGTATATTTATTGGTACTATTTTAGATAGTGGCTCCTATGACTATTGTATTATTTACGAGAAATGATAAAGATAAAGATAAAGATATAATAATGATATATGCATAATGTTGATGGTTATGTTTGAAATGAATTTAAACAAAATTATTTTATGCTTGAAATTGAGCTTTTATATTATTTCAAAGGTCTTGTATTACTGTAATTTAGATTCATAATTTACTCACTCAGTTCATTTATGACTCGCTCCTAAATTTATGAATGAACTGGTATTATTCAAAACATAAAATGAGTAAAAGAGGTGAAAACGTGTACCGTAGGCGAGATGCTTCGAATGAAGGTATTTATATAATTTTATTTCAAATTGTTTTGAGGTTTTAGTTGCTCTTTCAAAAATTTTATTGGAGATTTTTAGCAAACAAAAATTTAATCAACCATTCCACTGTCTGATCCCGCCTCGTTAACTCGAGTCTTCGGGCTGGGTCGTGACAATTCTTCCATGAATAAGAATAATCATACTTATCAACGGCAAATGACACATCATGGCGTAAAGTTTTCATGGAACCATAACACAGTGTACGGTGCGGCACACACTATTTTAAATATGATGCACAATATTAAAAATTTATAAATAAACATATGTATTAATATGAAATACTACTACATCAAAAGACAGATTATCATAATAATAAAAACAATCAAAGTAATACTTAATTACAAGTAATAAATATCTATCATTAAAAATTCAAAATATTATAATAATTTTTTAAGCCTATTTGTTATGTAAGAAATGTAAGAATTCAAGACAACTATATAAATTTATAACACTAAAAAAATTGCATGCTATTTGCGTCTTATGGTATTGCTCATATATGACACAAATAGTACATGCTATTTTGAACTAGTATGCCGCATCAGATCATGCGCCATGACGCATGTCATTTTGCACCATTGACATATATGAAACTAACAAACTTGTAAGAGGAAATATTTACAAGAATTTTAAACCTTCATGCAACAAGCGTTGGAAACACTGTTTAACCAATAAATTTCAAAGCTGAAACCAAGAAAGTTGTGCTTCAGAATCGATATATTCTTCTAAAGCATTCCCATGTGAAAGCCCACTTGCCTTCCAAAGCTTGAACGAAATCAGCAACTTGGCTAGCATAAACAGAACGCAAGTGTATTTAAATTGGCTAGGAAAACATGGGATAGCAGGTTATCTATTTTGAGATCTCTGACTCTCATATCATTATAAAAATAGCAAGTCAACCAACCTCAAGCTGAGTCAACTCCATAACTTAAAAAAGCTACAACTGATACATAATGATTCATGCAACTTTGCAAGTTCTAATTTAGGCTTCGTTTGGGACGGCCTTCTTTCTGCTTTCTTAAAGCAGCTTTCTAATACAATTTTTTTTTTAAAATTTTGTATTAGAGCTGCTTTAAGAAGCAGAAAGAAAGTCATCCCAAACGAAGCCTTAGAATCTTTTTGGATCTCCAGGGAGAATATAATGTGAGCTGATATGCTAGGGTATGTATTTTAACTCAATTAGATTGCCTGAGGGTTATATGGCCTTATCATGCACTTTGATATCAATTTATTTAGTTCGATACTTAAACATTCAGATTAGTTTTGTGTTATCATTCTCATTTCATGTTTCTTCTTATAGCCAGATAATGGCAGCATCAGTCATCACCAAGACTAAAGCTAGACGCTTCCCTACTAACCGAAGTAATTTTTTCCTGATTATCGCAGCTTGTTGGTTGCGAAATTGCCACTGTTTCAGCTATTGCTCGACATGTTGATACAAATTTGCCACCTCCTGATAATCTATGTTCCCTTTTGTGAGTCTTCTTCTCACAGTTTTTAAAAAAGATTGATCTCATTATTATTCTAACAAATTGGATTTCAAAAAAATTTATATGTAGCCAATTGGAAAATGGATGTGCTGGCGTTTTCGTAATGGCAGTGTCATCACCATCACCAAAGGTGAATTATGTTCCAGGCATTGATGGAATAAGTATGCTGAATAAATATCTTGCCATTATTTGTGAAATGCTTTGTTACTAGAGAGCTTTATTAACTATACCAATAAGCCATGATACCTTTTTTAAATATTTTTCTGCTGAATTAGATTTAGCTATTAAAAAGATGATTAACTTTGTACAGAAGTTTTTGTCCTCAGATATATTGGCGAGTTGACGGTACAAAAGGAACACTGCAAATTGAACGTGGGATTGAGAATGGAAGGCACGGATACACGGTAGAATATACCTGGTTAATTGCGCCGTTTTTTACAAATATTAAGGTTTTGTTTGGGATGACTTTCTTAATGTTTCTTAAAGCAATTTTTTAATTTTTGTACTAAAAAGTTGCTTTAAGAAGAAATAAGAAAGCCGTTCCAAATGAAGCCTAACTCTCAGTTGGGATTAATGATTTTTCTTAATTGATTTCAAGGAGCATCTATCAAAGCAATTGATTAAGCCATGGCATTGGATATTGTACAGGTTCTCTTCAATACAACAGATGGCTTATGTGAAAGAGCTTTCCACCCGTTCAGCGGGGTGCATGAAGAATTGAAAGCTTTTGTTCATGACATAAAGCAGGCTACTAACAAGGTATGATGGTTTTTGTAGCTAGTCATATGGTATAATGATAGGATTAAGATTTTCAGTCTTCTCTCTTTTTTGTGGGAGTTAGTGGTGCTATAGGATGTGTAAATGGTAAGGAATGAATATAGGTGGTTATAGTCTAAAGATATAGCCACCTTCAACTAATACCAATTGATGTATAAGAATAATTGATTTGGCTAATATTATAAGAGCCAAATCAATTATTTCATTTGATTTGCCTCTAATACCAATTGATGTATAAGAATAATTGATTTGGCTTTGATTGCTTTCTATATTAAATGAAATGTTACATACCCGAAATTAAAGTAAATGCCTTTGAAAGTCTTCCTCTAAACTCATCTCATCTCCTTTTTAGCTCTTATAATCTCTAACCAACGCAACATTCACTTTAGGCGGTGTAAGCAGCTGCTCAAGCTTAATTATGTCAAATATCAAGCTTGTGCCATTAATCTTACCTCCCCGTATTCCATGTGTTACCAATGTGTCACACAATGGTCAATGAACATCTTCCATGGCATGGATCCCATAAAAAAAAAAAAAACAATTCATGTGAACACACATCAAACTTAAGGGCTATTTCATTGGAGTAAAATGAGTGTAAAGTATTTCAAATGCAACGGTTTGAAGTGTTTGGTTGGAAGAAAAAAAATGCAAAATAAAATAAAGTGAATGTAGTGTAAGCCATTTTTAGTTTATTTTTGAGGTAGTTTCATTTTAGTTCATTTTTTAGGTAAATTAAACTAGTCCAATTTTGATCGAGAATTATTTACACCGCAAGCAAGCTCTCTTGACCTTTGTCACCCGCCGCCACCACTTGCCGTTGGCCGCCACCCATCTGCCGTTGTCGCCCATCACCCATTTCCACCGCCCCGGCCGTCTCCACCAACCTCCGACCACCATCATTACCTCCAGGAATCTGCTGACAGCGAATAACACTTGTTTGACTTGCTAAATTAACGAACCAAACATGAACATAAAAATATACATTGTTTACTTACTGCGCTGTAGCGAATAACACTTGAATTTACTCTAGATTTGGCTCATTTATTACCCCCACATAAAAGTGAACAAAATTGTGCAAGATTGTTTAATTTATGAATAACCTATTCTATTTTTTTTATTCTTTTTGTTTGCAGTACACAACAAGAAGGCCCGAAGCTGAGCCTCGTAGTTCATATTTAGAGGGTGTTAGAGACGTTGCCGTTTTGGAAGCCATGCTCGAATCAAGCAGTAAGAATGGAGCTCTTACTCATGTGAAGAGGTTCTGATTCATTGAATGAGATATGAAATTGTCTGAGTTTATTATTTGCCGAACCAAAAAAATTGCTGCTTCCATAAGAATTGAATGTTATGAATCAACCTAAATTGCAAAAGGTTTTCATCAAAATGATATATATATTTTTAATGGGATCAACAGAGTTTAGTAAAATCAATTCATCTATGTCTAATAAAACACCATCTTCTCTTGTTGTCATAGCAGTAGAAGTTTCCAAAGTTGACACAACTCAAAATTGACCCGAAAAAATCTAAATTTGGGTCAACCTATTTGTGAAACAAGGCGGATACGGGTTCGAATTTTTGACCCTTTTTCAAAACGGATTAGGCTTGCGTTGACCCGACAACTTGAAGTCAACCCGTATTGACCCATTTGGTCTTCACGCGTCAGAGGTTGTAGCGTCAGGTCATGTCTGCCGATCTGTGTCAGGTGTAGGCGTGTTGCCACCGTCAATCCAGCCCGCTCAATCTCACTCGCGTCTGCCCCTAGCAATTGAGCTACTGTTAATGTCATCCATCTTGCACGTCGCACTCGCTGCCACTGGGCAGCATTGGCCTGCTGCCAATGCATCCTCTTGCTAGACTCTGCAGGCCCGCTTTGCTCCGTAGCTATTCGCGGGTTAGGTCGTGTCAACCTAGTAACCCGCACGGATCGGGTCTATTTACAGCCTGGTCAAGTCGGGTTCGACCTGAACTTGATATGTTGACCTGAATTGACACACCTACCTAACAGGTGAAAGTCATCCTTGGTACCAAAGCACATAACTCTCGAGCACATCCTTTGTAAAATACATTACGCGCTTTATATTAAATTAAATATAAGGTAATACAATCCACAAATCAAACTAATTTAGTATATAATGGGTAACAAATTAACCGATAAAAATCTTTGAAAATTCTCAAGATACTGAAACCAAATCTGACCTGCATCAAATTGAGATCAGCGGTGAGCCAATCGTAGGCACCAAACATAAACACAAAGCCCAATCAAACTGGCCGGTCAATTCCAAAACACAATACCTTCAAAAACAAATCCCTGCAGCAAGCTAAATGCGTTAAATCTATCTAAATTAAACCACAAGTGAAACCACTGCAACGATTTTAAAAATTATGCAAAAAACTCGCTGTTTCTGGTCTGGTCTGAAGCAGAAATATGAAGTCGAAATACAATGATTTACTGTCATTACAAGCAGGCATGACACCTCAAATATACTCTATACAAGCTGTTTTTTTCATTACGAAAGATATTACCATACATTTCAAGCAATTCAACAAACTATCCTTAACCTGAAAACTAACGAACAGGTTTTTAAAAGCATAAACTCAACTAGGGTATGTATGGCAGCCCACTTCAAAGGATCACGTAACTTTCTTTTATTTCCCTGCTCCAAACAAATCTATCCCATCGAACAAAGACCACCTAGATTACACCCCCAAGAAGAAAAATACAAAAGAGGAAAATATCTGCAATTCCTAGAACAAGATTAATAATACAGTTAACTACAGGCGGCAAATATAACATATTCACACGGCATGTCCACTGACAACACCCAAAATTGAGAACTCAGATTCAGTGCAAAATAAAGTTGTTGCAAATGACACTGATGAATGGGGATAGACAGCTCTAACCAAAGAGAGAATCGGATCGTCTTGGAAACACTTCATCAGCTTCAATCTCCCTGTAAGCAGTACAGTTGGCGTATATTGCCTGAAGCTGCAAAGCACATAAGGAATCAGCTTGACTTAACTGCCTGTGTAATTAAATGCAATTAGGCAATTTGAAATATTGAAACCCAATAAAGGTAGAAGTTTTTGCCAAAAAAGTATAAAACTAAAAGAATTCAACAAATTGAATTGCATAAAAAGGGAAATTCAGATTTATTAGTTTGCACTCATATGTAAATAACTTTCTTTTATTTCCCTGCATGGAGGGAAGCCTATAACATGTCCACCATTATCAGCCTCAATAAAGTTTCCATATTGTTTGTATTAGGAAAAAAACCACTATAGGAAGTTCGCACAGAAATCAACACATCAAATTTAATTGCTCTAATAATACATCAAAGGATTGAAGGGGCGAGCCATTGTTTAAATCCTTATCAAATGTTTAATTAATTAACAAGCTAAGGGTTTCAATTCTTAAAATGAACTAGTATTTGGATTTATATGTAGTAAAACAAAAAATACTCTATCAAAGCACGCGCATCACTTTTTTATGGGTGGGGTCAATAGAATTTTGGTTCTCAAATTCATGGCGGAAAATAAATTTCATTTATGCCAAGAAGGAAAAGAATATAAGTGTTTTGAGAGTAATGAACTGGTACTCACATTGTTTAGGAGGGCACGATTAAAGTGCCACAAAAAAATAATGCAATGGGTATAAACAAAAAAGATGTGTGAAAAATATATTTGAACTTATTATTTATATATATATATATATATATATATATATATAGAGAGAGAGAGAGAGAGAGAGAGAGAGAGAGAGAGAGAGAGAGAGTCAAAATTGATGCCTTTAATATGGCCTATGAAGGTATCTTAAAAAAATCCACTCTTCTAATGAATGACTTGTTCAATACATTTTGCGTCAATGGATCCCTACTCAACTAAAACATTCTATTGTTAAAAAGGAATAGCTTTCAATCCTAAAATGCATTTCTAAATTTCAAGACAATTTAGTCAATTTCCATCAAGTAAGAAGGAAGAAGGAAGCCAGGAAGCACATTATTACTAGAATCTTACTCTAAACATGATCTCCTTATTTATGGCAAAACAAAACATATTTATAGAGGAACAGCAGCTCTGAGCTTCAAATTTTAAAAAAGCTCATTTAGAAAGCTGAAAGGGAATTTACTTCTACAAATGAAAAATAAAACATTTGCTTTAAGAAAGCAAAAAAAAGAAATGAATTTCCTGAATTGACTGCTCCCCAGGGCTGAAACCTAAAAAGTTCTATTCCAACGGCTGATGCCCAAGTGAGCTGGAATTTGAGCGATTTGATTAAAATAAAATATAGAATTTTTAGCCTTAAAACATGGATCCAGTAAGCCCTTTTAAGATAATTATTGTTGTCCTTAAACTAGAAATCACTTACTGCTTTACTGAAGAATCAGACACCTGTTTTCCTTGATTTGTATTGGAAAGGTTGAGGAATAGTAATCCAGCCCAAAAAATCTCCATTAGGGTGCTTATGGATCACGGTAGCTTAGCTGCAAATAATTTTTAAATTTTGGACCAATGTTTGGCAAAACTTTCATCACTGACTAAAGAGATTCCGTCATCTTGAGTTATGATATCTCAATTTTGGGTAGGAGGTTGTGTAGCAAATAACTCAAAGAACTACTTTAGAAACTCTTGAATCATCCACTATTTAATCTTAGCAGGAGTTTCATGGGGATATTTCCTCTTTACATTTTCCTGAATATTTTTTTTAAGGAGAAACCTACATTATCAATAGATTATCACCTACATAAAAAGGTAAATTGGGTTTTCAGAATTCAGAAAAAACTAAAGCATACGCTTTCCGTGCAAGCACAAGATAAAATGTATGCTTTACAACAAGAGTGAATATTTCATGCTCCAAATGCTTTGACGGTCATGCTTGAGAGCATTTTGAGATCGCTTTGCTATGAAGTGCACTTCTTTTACACTTTAAAGCATGCTAAAGCATGCTTTTTAAACACTAGTTTAATGTGATGATTGTCATATTATTCTCTTCAATGTATTTTACTTGCATATAATCAGCAAGGTAAACAAAAAAACTTATCAAATAATATAGCTATTTCTTTTACTTGACAAAATGGCATTAGGTCGACATCGCCTGGGGCATCTTGTATTTTAAGCAAGACGCATTGGGATTATATAATCAAAATTAAATATCTATTGTGATGTTTATCTTGATGCTAACAGATGATATAAACATAAGGTTCTCTGGAAAATGCATGATTTTGATAGGAATGATCTTTTCTGAAGTTTAAAAACCAACAGATGAAAGAAATATTTAGAAGGGTCTATGAAGCAGGAATACGGAAATGATGACATAGAAAATCAATGATGACATGACACATCATGGATACAATGCTATAAAATATTTATAAAATATGTACTTTATAGTATTTTCTACTAAAAGCATCACCCAATGAAGTATCATATACATCACAAAAGAAGCTACAACGACAACAACAACATCAAGCACTTATCCAACGTGGGGTCGACCACATGAACCCTCTTCCTCCATTGTCTCCATTGTGTCCTATTAAGAGTCAAATCCTTATTTAAATCTAATAAAAAATATAATTTCTAATACTTTCTGACCAAAAGTCTTTTTAGGTCCACCTCTATCTTTCGTAACATAGGTAGGATTTAATACATCTAATCTCATAAACAAATCATCAGAAGCTGATGCTTTATCTGACCAAACCATCTAAGGCGGCTCTATTTAATCTTATCTTCCATTGGAGCTACTCTAATCTTTTCATTTTGCATTCTCTCTCTAAATGTAACACCACTCATCCACTTGAGTAAGTGTTAAAATGAGTCTTCAGGTCGGGTTTGAGTCCAACCCAAAAGTGAGCCGCCTTCAACAAACCCGACTCGAACCTGACTAGATTAGAAAAGCGGGTCAGAAATCTAGACTCGGACCCGACCCACCCCTAACTCAGATTGACTTGACCCAACCCGCTACCCGAATGGTTGCGAGAGGTAAGGGGTGAGAGCGCGACCGTGATGGCGAGCCGTGAGCGGGCAAGGCTGCGAGGATGAGGCAACAACTCATTCGGGGGGCGAGCACAAGTGTGGGTGCGAGTCCAAGTGCGAGCTAGGTCAATTTTAGGTTGATCCGAACCCAACCTAAATTTGCAATCGGGTCAAAATTTGAAAATCAAACCGACCCGTTTTCCAAATGGGTTGACTCGAACCTGAAATTTTTGGGTCGGGTCCAAGTCGGATTTTTGGGACTTGTCAAATATTGACACTCCTACACTTGAGAAACCTCATCTCTACAACACTTAACTTAATTTTATGCTTCTTTTTTAATGACCAACATTCTACGCCATAAAGCACTGCAAGTCTCACCACCATTTTATAAAACTTCCCCTTAAGTTTTAGGGGTACTTTTCTATCACACAACACGCCCACTGCATTACTCCACTTTAACCATCCAACTTAAATTCTACTAATAATATTCCCATATATTTCACCATTGTTTTGAACAATAGACACGAGATATCTAAAACATGCACTCTTTTTAATGCCTTGATCACCTAATCTCACAATCCCACTACTAGATCTATTACTGCTAAAATTACACTCCATGTATTCGATTATAGATTTACTCGAACAAAAACCTTTATACTCTAAGCTCTCTTCCATAATTAAAGTCTTTCTTTAATTACCTCTCTAGTCTTATCAACGAGAAGAATATCATTAGCAAAAAGTTTATACAAATAACAACTTAAAGCTAATCCTTGATGTAATTTGACAGAAATAGAAAAATAGTTAGTCAAATCACCTTATGTTTGAACACAAATAATAGCTCATGTATACATATCCTTAATGACTTTAATACAAGCATTATTAACTCATTTCTTTTCTAGAAGTCTCCATAGCACTTCTCTTGAAACTTTATCATATGCTTTCTATATTTCTTTAAATCAATAAAGATCATATGTAGATCATGCATTCTCTCTATACTTCTCCATCAAACCTCTCAATAAATATATAACTTCCACAATAGACCTATATGTCATGAATCCAACTAATTTTGAGAAACATTAGTATCATGTCATAACAAATGCTCAATTACTCTCTTCCATAATTTTAATATATGACACATTAATTTAATTCCTCTATAATTAGTACACTCTTGTGCATCACTTTCATTCTTAAAAATAGGAACCAAATATACTCCACTCATCTAGCATCTTTCTTGTCTTCAAAATAATATTAAAAAGTTACAAAAAAAAGCTAAACAACAATAAAAGAAAAACAAACACTACGAATATTAAGATAAATGATTTATCGCATGTGACGATTATCATTTGTTAACAATACTTCAATATTAGCATTCATTAATCATTATCAATTGGCATACGTTTTGTGGTGTATTGATATCTCATGAGCTAGTAGTTCCTCATGCATGTGCCCTTGCACCGTGTCGAGCTATGTATTGATTGGGTCATGCCTTGTCCAAATTATATCAGAACCTAATTTTATCATGAGATGCTTCCAACATAACTTTAGCATGTTGGACATATGATAGGGCATGTCAGAATCAGAGATCTTGTGTTTGACACATCCAACTTGAACACAGGGTATTTAGACATGTCCGTTCTTCCTAAACAAGGGGATTAGGATTAACAGATTGACCAAATATTGATGTGCATCATTTTGTTTTAGGAATATCATAGACACAAAAACATAAATTAACCTAATTGCAATACTGATAATGCTATATGGATCAAGTGTTAATAATGAGCATGCTAGATGTATGTGCAATAAATTTGAGAATAGAATAATATTTAAATTTGAGGTAGTGATAGAAGAAAAGAATGAAAATTAAATTTACGTGAACAAACAAAATGGATACAATAGACGCACCAAGCAAATAGATAAATAAAACTAGCAAGTAAGTATCAAACAAGATAGCTAATGTTGAACAAAAACACTTGCTAATGTTAATACTCATGTAGAACTCATTAAATATGTATAATGGATGATTCATAAAATCAATCCTAAATAGTTGGGACAATGATAATGATGGAAATTATCATTATCCACTTTAAAGCTTTAATAATGAAATTCACCTAAATTGGATATTTTCAAAGTTGAAAAGTGCTATTAGCATTCATTACAGAATCCTCATCTCCTAAAGATGAAAATTTTCTACATCTACGAAGAACAGTACCCTCACTAATCCATTATATACGTATCATGAGTGAATCCACCAGAAATTAATATTGCATAAATAATTAGGATAACTATAATGATGATTATCCTTTTTTACTCTCATTAGATGAAATTGATATTTTATAAGTTGAGATAATCCTTATAAGGCAAAAACATAATAGATATATATTAATCTAGTTTATAAAAATTGTAATATTCAAAAAGAGAGATATATCTAATGCTTCTAACAGCATTTTTCTGGCACCAATCCATCATACAAATATCAAGAACATATAAAAAAACAATTAGCATAAATTGCAAACTAAATGTGAAACGGCCTCCAGTTTATATAACAGGATTCATGATAAAGGCAATAGAATTTAACACAGCATACCATATCTTTACAGGAAGATTTTACACATCTTAATCACATTTAGAATTTTCTTAGATTCTTTCTACCAAATTTTTAGAGTACAATTGAGCTAGATATTTGACAAAATTTATAGCCCAAGTAATAATTGGGCCATCTGAAAAATCTGCCTAATGTGGCTTGCTGATTGCTATATCCATTACAAAAACTAGTTCTAAAAGCAGTTAATCTTCTTAGTTCAAACATAATCAGTAAAAGCATGCCAGCTTTTGAGTTTAACTCTACTTTCTTAATTAAAGGGTCATTATGTAGCGCATGTAAATAGAACTCCTGTAGATTACAGCATTAATTGGATGAACAGATTCTTTAACCTGAAATTATTTTTCGGAATAAAAAATATGGATGCAATATCTTCTATGAGATGCAAGTTAAGTATCCAAAATAATGTACACTAAATGTGGCCTAGGGACCAGGGATTTTAAATAATCCTTTTACACTGCTTTGCAGTCACTCCAACCATACACCTTAGTTCTTGCTTACCTGACAACATTTCCCAATGTAACCAATGAACAGGAAGGAAACAAGACAATTCAAACGGCATAGAAGTAAGAAATTCAGGATACCACTTTTAGAGGAGGATCAGATTAGTCAAGTACATGAGAGACCTTTGACAACAAATGTTGAATGGTGCAGAAACGTAGAACATAAGAAAACTTTACCATATAACCAATCCTTGAAATGCACATGAAGAGCACATGCTAGTTCCCGTCTCTTGTCATCATCTATTTGCAAATCCCTTATAGCTTTTTGGATTTCAGCCAGAAGTAAAAGCTGGAAAATGATTCATTTGAAGGTGAGCATAACAACCAAGAGTTAAAACGTACATTCATAAGAGTCAAACGATATCAAAACATCCATAAAAAAATTTAAGATATTTTAAACAGCTGATATAGATCTTACAGTTGCAGAAACACATACAGAGAGGAAGAACTCATTGAATTAGATAATTAGTACGAATGACAAAAATCAAAATCATAATTATGGAGCAAAGCTACCTTATTCCTCTGAGATGCCACATATATTTCAGGTAATGGAAAAGGATTATATCTTGTTAAATGTGATGATGAATCTCCAAACCAGCTGGGAATCTGCATTATAAATTTGAAGAGATCAGCGAATGAGTAAATACAAATTTGTTGAGCGTCCTTCCAAGAGAAAAGTTTAAAAAAATTAGTAAAAATCCTCAAAAAATTTAAAGCAAACAATTACATCTAGATAAAGTATACAGACTGAATGCCAACAGATGAATATCGATGACTAGGTAATAGGGCGAGGGTACAAAGATTTCCAAATATGAAAAAAGTACATCTGGTTTTTTTTTTTACAGCATGATGCAATTTTTTAAACTTGCCCAAAAATTTGAAAATTGTTCGGGATCAAGGTATGCTGCAGATTCAGCTTGAACATCAGACACTCCAGCAGGATGAGATAGTGAGTCATGAGGATCAACCAATCCCAGCACCACCGGTTCATCCCACTTATTAATGGTTGCATCAACACCAGCATAAGCCAAGTGCTCTTCAAGCTGTGGGTAATACGTATTGAATGGAGCCACCTATATGAGGCAAAAGGTAATAGCAATAGTTAGTATTGGATTATTCTCTAATAATCACATGAAAACAAAAAGAGAACAAACTGACGTCAAGAATGGGTCAAATTCTGTGGGCAACAAGTCAAAGAGAAGCAAAGTAATAATCCTTGGCTGCATTGGTTTTGATTGTCTTTTAAAAGATTTCAGAAGTAAACCATGTTCAGACATGACCTTTCCTCAACAAGTCCGCAAGTTATTGTGAAATAAACAAAACATTTAGCAAGCATGGGCAAGGAGAGAAGTACAATTGGTAAATAAAATTTAATTATTTGCTTACAAAAGTCACGACAAGCTGCACCAGTGCACTATGAAGAAATCTCCATAGGGAAAGCGAAGTCTCCATTTTTATTTTCTAATTTTCAGTTGGTCTCTTTTTTATGAGCATGTTTGTATCTGAACGCAGCACTTTCCATTTTGGTAAGCATATAGCTTGGTGCATTGTCTATTTTTTGGGAAAGGGAGGGGGGGTTGCCGCTCAAGAAAAATAGCTTGATGATAAGAACTCAATATTAAGCCAAGGATTTCTTACCTATCAACACAAAGCTGATCCAAACTATGAATAATATGGATTTGGGACAGCATGCATCAACTTAAAAATTCTTTTACTTCATTGTGTCTTCTGGCTCTACTATTCCTGGTGCGATTGTCCTTTCATCTTATTAATCATGCAATGCTTGTTACAATCATCCTTTCCTCTTATTAATCACACAATGCTTTTTTTTTTTCATGGGCTATATATCTTCAAAAATTCTTTGAATGTGGTCTATGAGACTTCACTTTATACACCTTATATGACTCATGTTTTGGTTGAGGCCAATATTTTCATCTAGCATGATAGAGAAATTTGAGCTGGCTTCACAATTAATGGTTTTCATCAAAAAAGTGAGGTGTGATAACAATTCTTGCTTTAGACTCCACCTGGACTGAAGGCTATTAAGACACGTACTTTCAATGGTGTAGGGAATCCTAGCATCAAGCATCAATGCCAAGGTGTCAAGGATTATGAGCGTTCAAGTAATTCAGATCAATGTTATAGTGGTATAGATTTTTGTAACATGAATGTTGGTGATGAGAGGCCTCTGTTTAGTCATATTTTTTAGAATGGGGAATGCTCTAATATAGTTAATTGGAGTATGCTTGAGTTTATCCTATTTTGCCAACCCGAAGTCTGTGATGTGGAAGTTTATTATGGTGCAGGTGAGGATCAAACATGATACCTTGGCAGTAACTTCCAAAGCCCTCATTAAATGGACTAGTTGACATCCAACATACTAGTTGACAATGATTCTAGTTTGAATTTGACTTCGAGAGTTTCCCCTTCAAATATTGGTCATAATGTCGAATGTCTTGCCAATAATAATGATAAGTTGGTTCTCTATATTGTTATTGCTTTAGGACAATGGCTACAGATACCTCTAACAAAACAGAATGCCACCTCCCTTTCATATGATTCATTACAATTTCCTTTGAAAATTCTTATTTTGACTTGTCCCTCTACTTCTACGTTTACGCTTTCATCTCATGCTTGTTTTGTGTTCACCAATTAGAGGCTCCTTGGATTGACAAATTGTTTTAATTTCAAGGGATGCACTTCATAGTGAAGGTTTTTATGCCCTGATAATATCTTGATAAATCTAATAAGCTCGGTCACAATCCCTTGATTGTGTGTAGGAATAAATTTGTGGAGGGCATTTCAACAAGAAAATATTTGAATAGGATTTGCAATGTAGATAGTTATGAAAAGTTTTGTAGGAGAGACCATGAGAAGAATAAAATTTTTCTAAAATGTCAAGATACAGCCAATATTCCCCTAAAACCCATTTGATCAATTTTTTGGTATTTCACCATTTTTGGGCATGGGTTGTTTGCTTTATTGTAATGCCATTTAAAATTGTCCCTTTGTGTTATTTTTGGCCTCATCTGCTTCACCCAACCTACTTCATGCTAAATGATTAGCATCCAAGATATTTAGAAATGGATTTTAATTTCATGTTACAAAATTTCTATTGGTTTGCTTAGTTTTTGGTTGAGGATTCATTCTTGGCTCGATTTACAAGTTTTTTAGCTCAAACGGATAAATCCTTATTCATATCTAAAAGCTATATTTTTTTAGCTAATCTATCAACTTGAATTTTCATGATCAGTCTATATTCATGTTTCAACCTTTGATTTTCAAGAGTTTTTTTTTTTCTCTTAGGTGCATATTCTGTTCTTTTAGATTATTGGCTACATATACACCCCTAATGCTTCCTATGAGAACTTTATTTTGCTTCTAAAAGGAAAAAACAATTCAATTGATGCCTCAAAAGAAAGTAATGTCCACTACAGAATTAAATATATTAGAATTAGACCAAAACCTAAGTTGAACAAGGATTTTTTCATAGAGCTTCACACAAGGAACACCTTGCTTAGAAATTTCTATTAATGCAAAGAGGATTTCCAAACTAAATAAATAAGTTCCAATTGGTAAAGCTCTTTAATTGTTTTTGCTCAAAAGCAGCAAGAATGCATTTTACTGGATCAACAACATTCCAAAAAGGAGTTCTTTAGTTGGTCAAATTACTTTACCAAGCCACTTCAACTAAATTAAATGGGTATTTATATCCTCATAACCTCAAGACGTCAAGTACCTCTCCTACTGTCACGGCTTCTCCTCCCCTATAGGGTCATGCTTCAGTTATTGCAGAGAGATCCGTTCATTAACAGGATCATTTCTCCAGCAAGAATTTCTAGTGGACCTCTAATTCTTGACTTGTTGTGGTAGACATACTCCTTTCTTTTCATCTAGCTACTAATTCATTTTTCTCTTTTTTTTTTTTTTTTTTTTTTTTTTTTTTTTTTTTTTTTTTTTTTTTTGCTCCTTTTTGTAGTTGAATGATACTACCATACACTAGCCAATTTTTACTGAATAGTTCCTCTTTCATTTTCCTTATATTATGCTTAGCCAATCAGCATCTAAGGTTTTCTTCCTGTTTCCTTCCCAGCTGCTGTTCCTCCTAAATTGAGTATGCTTAATATTGTACCACGGCAAAAAAAAAAAAAAATCCTTCCCATTGAAAACTGTGCGTGGATGATGAATCTGTTTAATTCCAATAACTTTTAAAAGAAGCTCCAGAAGCCTCTGAAATATTTTAAAATGTAACCTGCCATTAGAATTTTTCCTGATTTATACAAAAATCATTAATAACCTTTCATTTATGGATCAGTCAATTGCCAAATTAGTAATTGAGGCAATTTGCTATTTTATACATAAATCAATTTAGTATTCGCTCTTTGCAATTGATTTTGGGTTGTAATTTTAGTAAGCTTCTATGTTCTCTACTTATTCAGCTCATAAATGTCTTTAGGACTACTTTTTAAGCTCATAAATTGAGTATTTATGTTGGTTCACTCCCCCCTCTAAAAACTCTTTGGTTTCCCCACCTAGCTCCCATTTTCATGATTGTTTTTCCCCTTCCCTTGGCCCTTTGGTTTCTTTCTGGTGTTGTTTCCCGTGGCTGGTTCTTCTCCCTTGCTGGATGCTGGTTCCGATCCCCTTTGTGCCCCTTCGGTTTCTCCCCTGGCAGCTGTCCCGGTTCCCTGTGCTGCCACTTCGGTTCCTCCCCTGGCTGGCTGTCCCGTGGCTGTTTTTCCTGGTTTTTGTGTGGCTATTTGGGAGCTATTTTGGAATGAATGCAGCCCCCTTTATGGCTGTTTAGGTGTTGTTCTTGGACTGAACTTTTGGAATTCCTAATTTATGGTGACTTTTGGGATTCTTCTTCTTGAATCACTATAGGAAATTCATTGATTACCGGCGGTCTGGACCGGCAGTTGTCCAGTCGCCGGTAGTAACGGCGGTCGGACCGCCGATTATTACCGGTAGCCTACCCAGCCGTTATGCAAGGATAAGCCGCCGGGAATAGCGGCGGTCCAGAAACCGCTGGTTCAACGGCCAGTATTTAAAATTACCGGCGGCTAGAACTGCCGATGTTAAGTGATTTTAATACCGGCGGTTTGGGCCGCCGGAACGCTGCTGGAAAAAGCCCTAAAAATCAACCATCCCGAGCCACCCATTTCCTTCCATATCTCTCTCTCTCTCTCTCTCTCTCTCTCTCTCTCTCTCTCTCTCTCTCTCTCTCTCTCTCTCTCTCTCTCTCTCTCTCTCTCTTCTGTGTTGCGCTCGCCGCCTCTCCTCCGCCCGCCCTCTCGCGACCGAGAAGATTTAGGCCGCCGACGAGGTCCTTCCGGCCGCCGACGAGCTCCCCACTGTAATCCTGAAAGGCTCTCACCGGTCCCGTGCGCGTCGCCTTCCTCGATCGGAGGTTTGCGTTTTTAATTTTTCGACGCCGTTTTTTGTTTTCCAGTTGGATTACATCAAGGAATAACTCTAATTAAGCCCATATTTTTTTGCTTTAGTCATGGATTTTCTCACTACACATTTGTAAGAGGATGTACCTTTTTTTTTTTTTTTTTTGTAAGAGGATGTACCTTGTTTTATGCTTTTTGTTTATAATATTTTACTTGATGTTTGTGATTTGGGTTAGATTTCATCAAGGATCAATCTTAAGTCAATATATTTTTGCTTTAGTCATGGATGCTCTCACTAGACATTTGCGAGAGGATGTAGCCAATGTCTTTTTGCTTTAGTCATGGATTTTCTAAGTAGACATTTGCGAGAGGATGTACCTAGTTGTATGCTTTTTGTTAATGATATTCTACATGTTGATAAGACTAGAGAGGGAGTTGAAGATAAACTCGAATTATGGAGGTCAACTATAGAGTCTAAAGGTTTTCACTTGAGTAAATCTAAAACTGAATATATGAAGTGTAATTTTAGTAGCAATAGACCTAGTGAGGGGTTTGTGACTTTGGGCGATCAAGTAATTAATAAAAGTACTCATTTTAGATATCTTGGATCTTATGTTTAGAGTGATGGTGAAATAGAAGGGGATATTATCACAACAATTCAAGTTGGATGGTTGAAATGGAGGAATGAATCGAGCTTGTTGTGTGATAGAAAAGTCCCCCTCAAACTTTAGGGAAAATTCTATAAGATGGTGGTGAGATCTGCAATGCTTTATGGTGCCGAATCTTGGTCAATAAAAGAGAAGCATAATACTAAGTTAAGTGTTGCAGATATGAGGGTACTTAGGTGGATGAGTGGCTTTACCCCTAGAGATAGAATACAGAATGAGCATATACATGAAAATGTCGGAGTACCTCCAAGTGAATGATGAGATTAGAGAGTGTCGCCTTAGATGGTTTGGTTAAATAAAACGACAGCCTTCAAATGACCTGGTTAGGAAAGTAGACGTATTAGTCATGGTTGTTCTCACTAAACATTTGCAAGAGGATGTATCTTGGTGTATACCGCCGGAAACTTCGATACCGGTGTATGGAGAGAAAGGTTTCCGGCGGCTAACCGGCGGTTTAGCCGCCGGAAACTTCGATACTGGACGGCTAATTGACGTCGCCGGTGTCCGGCAGTAGTCCGGCGACACGCCGGCGGTACACACCGCCGGCAATTCCTACGGTTGTGACCGCCGTTTAGCCACTGGTACTTTTCTCGGCGGTCGAACGACGGTATTTTTACCGGTAGTTGGACCGCCGGGGAGCCGCCGGTAAAAACACAGGCGATAACCGGCAGTACAAACTGTCAGAACACCGTCGGTGATAAAAACCGTCGGAAAAACACCGCCAGTAATGGTTTCCGACACCGTTTTTTCCAGCGGTTTGAAAACCACCGAAAAGCCGCAGGTTTTTTACACAACCGCCGGCAAAAACCGTCGGTAATGAGTGAATTTCCTGTAGTGAATTTATGAGGGCTGTTTTGTGAGCTTAAGAGCTTCTTCCCTCCTATATATAGAATTGTTTTGGGTTGTTTTAAAGTATGTTTTGGTGAGAAAATATTTGGAATGTGAAACCTGCAGGTTGTGTTCTAGCTTGCAAGCTAGTTCCCTTTCTCTTGTCCTCTTCTTCGTCTCAGGTTCTAATCTCTTTCTTCTCTCCGCAAGTTCGACGACACTTGTATCCTTCTTCTCAAACGATGAAATTGCAACTTTAGGTGTTTATTTTTATTTCATAAGTTTATAAGCGTCCTTTGTTGTCTTTTTATGATATCAAAGGTGTATTTTGAGTATTTCATGTAATTTCTTATTATCCTAAGAAAAGTTGCTTTTGCTTGCAAAATTTGGGGATTTTTCAAATTTTTGCTTGCATCAATTTGGAATTAGAGCCTAGGTTCGTGTCTTCCTAGGTTTTGTTTCGTGTTTAAAGGATAAATATTGACTCAGTTCTGGGAGAATGCAAGCCAGAAAATTTTGAAGAAGAAATTCCAATGGACAGATGGATTCCGACAGAAGAAAGTTCAACAGACCCACTTCAAAATGAAGTTATACAAATTACAAATGAAATTGCATGAGTACGGAAAGCTATGTGAAGAAAAAGAAATTTTTGCAAGACCAATTCAAGCAAGAACGATATGTGATTCTAAAAAAATATGAAGCCAAGATTCGAGAATTAGATGCGACGCCTTCGGAACATACTCAAGTTTCATCAGGAGATGAACAATTTCAACCAGGGAGAATTGATGTAGGCAAAGAGGGGGGTCAAATCATTTTGGGTTGTAATTTTAATAAGCTTCTATGTCCTCTACTTATTTCAGCTCATAAATGTCTTTATAACTACTTTTTAAGCTCATAAATTGAGTATTTATGTTGGTTCATTCCCCCCACTAAAAACTCTTTGGTTTCCCCACCTAGCTCCCCCTTTCATGATTGCCTTTTCCCCTTCCCTTGGCCCTTCGATTTCTTCCTGTTGCTGTTTCCCGTGGCTGGTTCTTCTCCCTTGCTGGGTGCTGGTTCCTGTACACTTTGTGCCCCTTCGATATCGCCCCTGGCTGCTGTCTCGGTTCCCTGTGATGCCCCTTCAATTCCTCCCCTGGCTGGCTGTCCCGTGGCTGTTTTTCCTGATTTTTGTGTGGCTGTTTGGGAGCTGTTTTTGAATGAATGCAACCCCCTTTATGGATGTTTGGGTGCTGTTCATGGACTAAACTTTTGGAATTCCTAATTTATGGTGACTTTTGGGATTCCTTTTCTCCAATTTATGAGGGTTGTTTTGTGAGCTTTAGAGCTTCTTCTTCCCTCCTATATATAGGATTGTTTGGGTTGTTTTATTAGTATGTTTTGGTGAGAAAATATTTGGAATATGAAACCTGCGGGTTGTGTCTAGCTTGCGAGCTAGTTCCCTTTCTCTTGACCTCTTCTTCGTCTTAGCTTTAATCTCTTTCTTCTCTCTGCAAGTTCAACGCCACTTATATCCTTCTTCTCAAACAATGGAATTGCAACTTTAAATGTTTATTTTTATTTCATAAGTTTATAAGCGTCATTTGTTGTAAGTGTCTTTTTATGACATCAAATGTGTATTTTGAGTATTTCGTGTAATTTCTTATTATCCTAGGAAAAGTTGCTTTTACTTGCAAAAAATGGGGGTTTTTTCAAATTTTTGCTTGCATCAGATATGGATACAAAATAAACAAATTCAAGAAGGGGATATGAGAGGGAGAGAAGGGAAAAGAAGGGGGGAAATTGAAGAAAAGGAAAACAATAACTTTGGCTATGATACTGATAAAAACTAGGCTGATAATACCGTATTTGCTCATACTCACAATTTCATGCCCATTGAAAAAGCAGTCATCAAATGAATAGAAAGAGAGGGTTAGGCAGTTTTACTTCAAAATGGAAGAACTGTGTTGGATTAGTTATCTTTCATTATCAAATGAGATATAAGACTCTTTTATTTGCATGGGTTTACGGTGCTACTTGAAGTAAGAAAAATGTTTAAACTGGCAACGAGTAGCAGTTAGATTAAGAAAATCTCCCATAGCTGCACTAGTCTCTAGTCGATCGAACCTGCACCAAATCTTTTAGTTTGAAAACTTCAAGCTAGCAGCACAAGCTGACATGTTTTCTATTACAAGGCAGACCACTTGAATATTTTCTTTGGCCTGACAAAAATATGTACAACCTTGGCTTTGTTTTTGTCAGTTCTTAGAGCATGAAAGGATTCTTTGAAAAAGGATAGATAATTTGGTTATATGTGTCAAGGAAATAGTTCAGAACTTCAACTTCTTAATGACTTACTACTGTGATGATCAAGTCATGACGGGAGTAGGCAATAGAATAGTCCACTTAAAAGAAATTCATGAGAAGAACATTTCCTCATGCTTTGAGCGTCAAATTGTGTAGGCATAAAGATATCAAATTAGGTGATGACTTCAAATTTTCTTATTTTTTAATGGAGATTGCTCATGATGGTGGTTCTTATATCACATTATTGAGATTGAAAAGGAAATTTTCAAGAGTCCGCCTAAAAAAATGGATTGTCAATCAGATGCTTGTTGATCGAGTTAGAAACATGAGGCTTGAATCATAATAAGAACAACCCTAGATTAGGATGAATTTTAATTTTTTTGGGTTAAGTTTGTAATTTGAACTTTAAATTATGAATATGGTTCTTTATATCTTGGAGTCAATTTAGGATGAATAATGTCAATTTTTTAAAAAAAATTATTTACTATTGTCATTGCTTATATATAAACAATTTTCTTATAATAAATTCATTAAATGTCTCCAAAAATTTTCTCCCTCTCTTCCCCTCTTCTTTTGACCATCAGTACTTCTGGGGCTCCAAAAACCATCGCTAACCTTCAGTTCCATGCTGTTGCAGTCCCAGCAACCATTGATGCAGACAACTAGACAGGAAAAAACCCAAAGGGAGAACACAAGGGCTAGTAGAACTTTTCTCGATTCAAGATTTAGAAAGCCAACATCAAACAAACCTCCAAACAAACGAAAGTTAAACAAACAAAAACTAAATTAAAAATAAAAAACAACTACCCTCAGAACAACTGACTAACGGTCACCTCACATGCAACGAAATAGTAGGTAAAATAAAAGACGTGCTTAAGGACATGCAAACCAAGGGCCCACCACAGCTACTTGGGCCAACATCCACCACAAACTCCTCCGGCAAATGCTACCAAACGGCCAACCAACACCTCCAATAGCTTGAGAAGAAAGATACAAGTGAAGTGAAACTTGCGGATAAAAGAAAGAGATAAGAAGCCCAAGACGAAATCGTAGAGAGGAGAAGAGAAATGGAACAAGCTCGCAAGCTTTCCAAGAAGAAACCCTCAGGTTTTTAGAGAACTTTGCTGAGCAAACAACTCTTTAACACAAATGAATTGAAACAATCTGAGATAGCATATCGGGTGCTAGGAAAAGAATCTGATCCAACCTCTCAAATTCCAAAAGAAATACAACCTTTGAATGATGAATTTTCTAACATAACACCTAAAGATTTGCCAAAAGTTTTGCCGCCAATGAGAGATATCCAACATCATATTGATTTAATTCCTGGAGCTACATTACCTAATCTTCCTCACTACTGAATGAGTCCAAATGAACATGAAGAACTTCTAAGCAAGTGACTGAACTTCTAAAAAAGTGTTTAATCAAGGAAAGCCTAATTCCTTGTGATGTGTCTGCTTTACTTACACCTACAAATGATGGAACTTGGAGGATGTGTGGATAGTCGTGCCATAAATAAAATAACCATCAAATATAGATTTCTAATTCCAATGCTCGATAACATGTTGGATATGCTAACTGATGCTAAAATATTTTTTAAAATTGACTTGATAAGTGGGTATCATCAGATTAGGATTAGATCTGGTGATGAGTGAAAAACTGCTTTCAAAACCAATTAATGATTGTATGAATGGCTAGTCATGCCTTTTGAGTTGTCTAATGCTCTTAGTACATTTATGAGAACGATGAATCATGTCTTAAGGTCTTTCATAGGAAAGTTTGTGGTTGTGTACTTTGATGATATTCTGATTTACAACACACCCTTCTGAACACCTTAATCATGCGAAACAAATCTTGCAAACTCTAAGAGAACAAAAACTATACATCAATCTGAAGAAATATTCTTTCATGACTCCAAATTTGACCTTTTTAGGGTAATCGTATCTGCTGAGGGAATTAAAGTTGATCATGTTAAAATTGAGGCAGTTCAAAGCTGGCCTACTCCTAAGAAATATAAGCGAGGTGAGAGGATTTCACGGTCAAGCTTCTTTCTATCATAGGTTCATAAAAATTTCAGCACTTATTGCGCCTAACACTGACTGTTTGAAAAAGGGAATCTTTAAATGGACACCTGAAGCTGAAAAAAGTTTTCAAATAATCAAAGCAAAAATGAGTCAAGCTCCCATTCTTAGTTTGCCAAATTTTGATAAAATATTTGAAGTTGATTGTGATGCCTCACACATTGGTATAGGAGCTGTGCTTAGCCAGAACGGGAAACACATTGCATACTTTAGTGAAAAGTTAAATGATTCTCGATCTAGATATTCAACTTACGATTTGGAATTTTATGCAATTGTTCAAGCTTTGAAATTTTGGAGATGTTATCTGATTTAGAGAGAATTTGTTTCAAACACTGATCATGAAGCTTTGTTATTTCTGGGTTCTAAAAAAAATCTGAATAAAAGGCATCCTAAGTGGACTTCTTTTCTGCAAGAATATTCATTTCATATTAAGCATAAAACTGGAGTGCTAAATAAAGTGGTTGATGCTTTAAGTAGAAGATCTCATCTTTTGATAATTGTGTATCCAACCATAACTTCCTTTGATTTCTTAAAAGACACTTATGCTAATGATTCAGATTTTAAGGATGTTTGAGAATCTTGTCTCACTTCTGGAACTGATCAATCCGCCCAATTTATCATTCAACAAGACTTTTTGTTCAAAGATTCTAGACTCTGCATCAACCATCCAGCTCCAGTTCAGCCGCTGGTCACCTCTTACCCTTGCTGTCACCAATCGGTAACAACTACACGGAGTATTCCAGAGCCTTTCCATTGGTCACCGGCTGCCACAAACCCTGTAAATAGAACAATTGGATTGCTGACATGGCTGATTTCAGCAATCCACAGGCAAAAGAGCAGGGGCATCTGCTCTCCCATATCAGAAACCAGTTTTTGCTGGTTATATTTGGCATTCCAGAAATCAAAAACACAAAATCGGCTGTCGTTCATTGCAGGAGAAGTCAGAAAGCTGAGTTTGATTGCTAGGATCGGCAAGGAGAGAGTCCAAACCAGAAATGAAAAGTCAGCTACAGCAGGAAATAATGCTCAAGGTAACTTTAATTGATTGATAGATCATTAGAAACATATAAAAATATTCTTAAAATCCTTCCAAATCCATTCTAATCTCTTATTGTAAACAAGTGTCATAACTTGAAGAGGTTAGCATCATATCACTTATTTGACATCAAGGTGGGAAGTGGAATTTAAATAAAATTAAATTATGGAAACCAGGTAGGGGTGTAAACTTTCTTAGTCCAACAACAACAAACAATAAAATCAAGCCTTTATCACACTAAGGGGTCGAATATATGAATCTTTTTTCTCCATTGTGTCCTGTTAAAAGTCAAATTCTCATTTAAATCTAATAAAGAACGGTCATTTCTAATATTTTTAAAGTCTTTTTAGGTCTACCTCTACCTTTCTAAACATAGGCTAAATCTAATGCATCTACTCTCCTAACTGGTTCATTGGAAGATGGTTTAAAATTGTGCAATAAGAGGTGCGCGTCAAGGAGCGCCTCAGCGCAATTTTAAACTTTTAAGCCTCAAAGCCTACACAATGAGAGCTGGCATTGATGCGTACGGCTCAAGTCCACTAAGGCGCGCCTTAAGGTGCGCTTTGCCTCATGTTTTAGAGGCGTCCGCCTCTTAAAATTTTTTTAAAAAATCCTAACCTAATTACATGCATTTTGCAGCTCGGTATCGCTAGGTATATGCACGGTACCACTTGATACAACAATGCTTAGTACCACTAGGTACATGCTCAGTACCACATGGTACATGCCGGTACCACTTGGTACATGAAAACATAGCACTCAGGTGGATGTAGGAGGAAGTGATGAAACATATTTCTATCTAAAATGCAATTACTGTGACAAAGTTGTGAAGGGATATTTTGATTTCACTTCATATCTTGTGTCTTTTTATGTTTTATATTTTTTACTCATTAGTATATAAAAAATTTATCATTTTATGTTTACGTAATCTTTTGATTTTGAGGCTTACGCCTCAAAACGCCTTGAGACTTACGCCTCGCCTCATGATTACGCAATTTTAAACATTGATTGGAAGATTGCCATTTTATGTGACTAAACCATCTAAGGCGACTCTCTCTAATCTTATCTGCCACTAAAGCTACTCCAACCATTCCACGAATATGCTCATTTCGTATCCAGTCTCTAAGAGTAAAGACACTCATCCACCTGAGCATCATCATCTCTGGAATACTTAACTTAATAGTATGCTTCTCTTTTAATGACCAATATTCTGCACCATAAAGTATTGCAAGTCTCACCACCATTTTATAAAACTTTCCCTTAAGTTTTAGGGGTAGTTTTCTATCACACAACACGCCCAATGCATTCCTCCACTTCAACCATCCAACTTGAATTCTACTAATAAATATCCCCATCTATTTCACCGATGTTTTGAACAATAGACACGAGATATCTAAAGCATGCACTCTTTTTAATGCCTTGATCATCTAATCTCACAATCCCACTACTAGATCTATTTACTAAAATTACACTCCATGTATTCAGTTATAGATTTACTCGAACAAAAACCTTTATACTCTAAGTTCATTTCCATAATTCAAGTCTTTCTTTAATTACCCCTCTAGTCTTATCAACAAGAAGAATACCATCAACAAAAAACAAAAACCAAGGTACATCCTCTTGCAAATGTCTAATAAGAACATCCATAACTAAAGCAAAAAAAAAGAGCTTAAAGCTAATCCTTGACATAATTTTACTAAAATAAGAAACTACTTGGTCAAACCACCTTGCGTTTGAAGACAAGCAACAGCTCCTGCATACGTATCCTTAATGACTTGAATATAAGCATTATGAACCCCTTTCTTTTCTAGAACTCTCCACAGTACTTCTCTTAGAACTTTATCATATGCTTTCTCTAAATCAATAAAAATCATATGTAGATCCTCCTTATTCTCTCTATACTTCTCCATCAAATCTCTCAATAAATATATAACTTCCATGCAGACCTACCCGACATGAATCCAAATTGATTTTGAGAAACATTAGTATCACGACGTAACCTATGCTCCATAACTCAATCCTAAAGTTTTACAGTATGAAACATCAACTTAATTCCTATATAATTCACAAAATTTTGTGCATCATATTTATTCTTAAAAATAAGAATCAACACATTCATTCTTCTCTCATTTGACATCTTTTTAGTTTTCAAAATAATATTAAAAATTTTAGTAAGACCTGAAATTCCTTCATCTCCCAAGTATTTTCACACATCTATTGGAATATTATCAAGTCCAACAATTTTTCTACATTTCATTTTTTTTAAAGCCTCTCCAACTTCAGTTTTACTAACACGCCGATGAAAAAAAATTCTTTATTTTCATTTAGAGTGCTAAGGTCATTAAAGTCAATCGTATTTTCACAATCTTCATTAAAAAACTTAGCAAAAAAATTTCATCGACCTTTGTTGAATATCCTCTTATAAAGAAAAATACTTTCTGATTTTCATATTTAATGCACTTCACTTAAACTAAATCTTTATAACTCCTATCTCTTTGCTTGGCTAACATATACATATATCTTTTGCCCTTTTTAGTATATAATATATTGTATAAATCATTAAAAGCAAAAAAAATTTGCATTGCATATTACTTTTTAGACTCCTTACGGGATCTCTTTATATCTTACCCAATTTTCAGAGTTTTTACATATGAACCAATTTTTATAAAGCATTTTTATTTTTAATCTTTACTTGCACATTTTGATTCCACAACAAACTATTTTTATTATTATGAGTTTTTCCTTTTGAAACTCCAAACACATCTTTTACAACATTCTTAATATTACTAGCTACTTTTTCCCACATAATATTAGCTACCTCATGGGCAAACAAAATCTTAAGATATCAAATTTTACTCTTAAAAATATTTTTGTTGGCGTTCTTTAAATGCCCCCATCAAATCCTAAAATAACGTTTTACTTTATTTTTCATATTTTGCCGCTTCATCTTAAAGTCCAAAACTAATAAGCAATGTTTGATACATAAATTTTCACTCATAATAATCTTTGAAATCTAAACGATCTATTTTTCTTATAAGAAAATAATTAATCTGAGTTTTACTATATCCATTCTTATAGTGATTATTTGCTTATCTTTTTTCTTAAATAAGGTATTAGCAATTATAAAATCATAAGCTAGAACAAAATTTAATATAGTCTTACCACATTCATTAGTCACTCTAAACCCATAGCCTCCATGATTGATTTTAAAATCCTCTACCTCTCTATCAATATATTCATTTAAATCTCCTCCAATAAAAACTCTTTCTTCAAGAGGTGTCTTCTTTATTAATTCTTCTAAGTTATTCCAAAATTTTGATTTTGAACACATCCAAACCTATTTGAGGAGTATAAATACTTATAATATTAATAATAAAATCATCAACAATAAACTTCAAAGCTATAATTCAATCTACAATTTTATCAATTTTTATAATATTATCCTTTAAACTCAATATATGATCACACCTACACCATTTCTAGTACAAATTTTACCAGAATACAAAATTTTAAATCCTAAATTATCAATCTCCTTAACTTTCTCTCCAACCCATTTAATTTTCTGAATGCATAAAATATTTATCTTCCTATGAATCATAATATCAAATAATTTTATTAATTTGTCTGTAAGGGAACCTACATTTTAATATCCTATCCAAATTCTAGTTTCATGGACTAGCTTCTTTGCTCACATCCGTCCATGATGTGGGAACCCTTACCTACTTACAACTACATCTGGGCACCGGTGCAACGGGTCTTGCAAACTTCTCGTTGTATTTAGGCGATACAGCATATCGCTTTCAGGGAATGCCCTAGTATTAACACAATATATTAAATGATTTATGTCATGATTATTCGACAAGTTTTACAATGGTTATTGACTACCTAACGAAACCCTCCACTTTTCTCATCTAGGACTTCAGACCTGATAATGGCAGTGTAGTGTTCAAAAGTTTCCTAGTCCTATGTTTCTTAATTAGCTACACATGCATTCTAGGAATTTACTTATCAGATGTATCTACTTTTGTTCCTTACCTATCAAGCATACTAAGTGATTCATCAGTTTTGACGTAGATAATCATAAATTTCAATAGTGTATTGGTCTTCTGGGATATGAATCATCTACCGAATAAGTTTCACATTTAACTCACTCCAATCTTGCAATAAGTTTCTTTATCATTCTTTGAACTACTTTCCTACCTCAGGCCCTATCTTTCTCCCTCAGGCCACCCTTTTGTGATTCATGAGATCCTTTTATGGCCTAAATTGTGGAGAAAACGAGAAGTCTTGCTTGTAAATTCATGATATAAAAAAGTACAAAAGATATGCTTTAGTCTGTTCCTCCTTATGCAGTGCCAATTTTATTACTCTCTGTAATGTTTTAAGGCATGTTATGAATACAACAAATGCTTGATCGTTTTAAGTCCTGTTCTGCTCTAGTTTTAAGTATGCACACATGATTCTTAAGGGATAGGTACTTGTAAACATAGACCATGCCCTTATTGTCTTCTTATATATTCGTGCACATCTATAGTAGGCTTATAGTTGTCAAGGTTAATAGCAAGTTTCCATGGGATATCTTCAGGCAATTCATGCATATGAATAATGGGTAGTGTGAAAAGATATGGTGCACATAGAAGTAATGACACATTGTTATATAGCTGCTAGTGGGCAGACAAGATAATTCCAAGAAGAACTAATGATGAAAACTAAAATGAATATTTAAAAATTTTCATAAAAATTTCTTCTGAGAATATAAGCAAACCACACATATATTTAATATAAATAAAACTTAATATATTTTATGAAAAAACAACATCTTTAAAGAAAAGTAATCAAAATAACTTAAAGATCAGAAGTGATGAATTATATGCCTTTAGATCAACCAGATAAATAGTTTTCAATTTCAGATTTTTTAAGATAGTTATCATTAAAATAAATTCATGTTCATTTAAATTGACTTGCTCAACAAGGTTTCTTTTATAAGTAAATCAAGAAATCAAGAACCAAAAATAAAATTGCAGTCAGTAGTTGGTGATTCATCATCTGGGTAGAATCAAAATATGCTTTCTCACGAATTATATTATTACATTGTCCAGAAATAACTTTGGCATGCAGTAACAACAACATGTGATTTAGAGAAAGCATATGATAAAGTTCCAAGAGAAGTGCTATGAAAAGTTCTAGAAAAGAAAAGAGTTAATAATGCGTATATTCAAGTCATTAAAGACATGCATATAGGAGTTATTACTTGTATTCAAACATAAGGTGATTTGACCAAGTATTTTCCTATTTCTGTCGGATTACATCAAGGATCATCTTTAAGCCCAAATATTTTTGCTTTATTCATGGATAATCTTACTAGAAATTTGCAAGATGATGTACCCTACTATATGCCTATTGCTGATGATCTTCTTGTTGATAAGAGTACAGAGGGAGTTAAAGAAAAACTTGAATTATGAGGTCAACCTTAGAATCTAAGGGTTTTTGTTTGAGTAGATCTAAAACAAAATACATGAAGAGTAATTTAGTAGTAATTGATCTAGTGGTGGGATTATAATATTAGTGATCAAGTCATTGAAAAAGAGTGCACGTTTTAGATAACTCGGGCCTATTGTTCAAAGTGATGGTTAAATAGATGAGAATATTATTAGTTGAATTCAAGTTGGATGGTTGAAGTGGAGGAATTTATTGGGCCTGTTGTGTGAAAGAAAAATACCTCTCAAACTTAAGGGAAATTTTTATAAAATGGTGGTGAGACCTGCAATAATTTATAGCGCAGCATGTTGGCCATTAAAAGAGAAGCATAAATTAAGTGTTGCATAAATGAGGATGCTTGGGTGGATGAGTGGTTTTACACTTAGACATAGAATGTAAAACGAATATATACACGAAAAGGTTCTCGAGTAACTCCAGTGGCAAATAAGATTAGAGAGAGTTACCTTAGATGATTTGGTCGCATAAAATGCCAGCCTTTTGATGACCCAATTAAGAGAGTAGATGTATTAGATACAGTTCGAAAAAGACTTGGTTAGAAAGTATTAAAAATGACATATTTTATATGATTTAAATGATAATTTGACACTTAAAGAACACAATGGAGGAAGAAAACTCATGCAGCCGACTCCACGTAGTGTGATAAAGACTTATTATTATTTTTGTTGCATAAGAAAATAAGAATTAAATTAAATTAATGGAAATCAACAATTAGATTCACAAAAATTATAAGATAATTTTTCCAAGTTCAAAAGTTTGGAATATATTTAAGTGAACCAAATCAATATTGTTATGTTCATCATCCTTATGACCATTGGTAAATTAACTCGATCAATTTACATTAAAATCCCAGAGACAAACACAATAAGCTCCTAAATATTGAATTCTTAATTTCTTTACTTGAGTTGTATTATCTTGTGCACCTGAGCTTTTCTCCAAATGACCAATCCTCCAAGTTGTTCAGTGAAACCACGCCTCCTCATGGTGTTTGAAGATGAATATCCAAAAAGAAGATATTAACCAAACCATTATATGACAGCACACAGTGTTGGTTATTATTAAATCAATAGTAAGCTATACATAAATCAAATTGGTTCAATAAAAGCAAGCTGAGCAGTGAAGAGATAATAAACATTTCCCAAAAATATTTAGGAGGATGATTGGTTCGACTATAATGAGGACAAGGAGAAAAGACATGGCAGCCACAACAACAATTGCCAACACGTTGTCAACTTCCATAACCACCCCTAGAACTAGTATCCAAGACAAACTAGTTAGGAAAGGTTGCTTGGGAAAGCAGACATAACGTTAAGAACCATAGACTCTGCAATTAATTAAGATTGCACACTTTATAGAGAGAGATAGAAATGCAGGTAAATTTGGTGACAAAATTATCATTCTGGTTGTACCATATAGTTGAATCAATAATGAAGTTGAAATAATAAAGAAACTTGTTCCACATTTGGGTTGAGTCATGAACCATGATTGTAAAGAAAATAGAGGGATCAAGACTATTGAACCAACAAATAAGATTAACGTAGTCATACTTTTGCCACTTTGCAAGCTTAATGGTATAATGGCAATGTGAATTGGTATCCATGTGATAAAGCTTGTCAAAAGAACTAACAAGACAAAGATGGGAGATGATTTGCATAAATGAATTGATGTTGATATTGATGGTGGAGAGTTTTCAGTAATTGAGATGAGATTGAGAGGCCATGAAAAGCCGCACAGAGAGAGAGAGAGAGAGAGAGAGAGAGAGAGAGAGAGAGAGAGAGAGAGAGAGAGAGAGAGAGAGAGAGAGAGAGAGAGAGAGAGAGGAAAGATGTTTGAAGTAGAATTTGGTTGAGGGGCAATAAATTAGCATTGTGCCAGTGGAAGAAGGCTAAGCACATGAGAGCATAGAGCATGGCAAGAGTGCATTGGATGAGCACAATGGAGGTGCAATATTCAGGTGGTTAGCGATTGCAATATGCAGCTGATTAGAAGGAAACAATTTAAACGGGGTTGCAAGTGCGCAATGTGCTGTGGGTGCAACTAAATGCAGGCGTGTGAGGTATAATGCACAAGAACAACCAAGGCTAGGGTAAGGCTAAGGGTAGAAAAGGGAGAGGGAAGATTGAGTCGATTGGAGAAGAAAGTGATAGGGTTACACTATCCCCATTATGATAACCTATTACAGGAAATATGTCTTTTATTATGATTGTTATTCGCTAGAGAATCCTCTATTCATAATAGAGAAATGAGTATTGTATTCCAACGAACACCCAAATAATCATACAGCACTTGCCAAATACAATTTACTTTCATAATTTGATATTTTCCTTTGGTAACAATATGCAAACTGAAATATATTGTCATTCAGCCATAAGCCTAAAACAATGTGCACAGAGCATTTCATCCCAAACACCCACAACCCACATTGCTTACTGAACTTTTCAGCTCAACATTAGGTTTCCCAAATAACACCAACAAATAACCCGTCAGCAAGTTCTACCTATAGCTTTTCAACAAATAGGTTTTCAGACAACATTTAAACAGAAGTATGCTAAATAAAGTCCAGGTCTCAATTCATTATCCTGAACTGGCAAAATAATATATATATATATATATATATATATATATATATATATATATATATATATATATATATCAATCAAGTCTCGCCTCTTAAACCAAAAAAAAACGCTCAAGATAAAGCTGAATAAACACCAATGAGCAGATTTTCACACCTTGAGAAATGATCCTATAGCAACTTCACAATATCACCGGTCATCTAAGTTTTAAAATGTTTCATAAACTCAATAAGCTAAGCATAACGAACCCTCCTAAAGAGCTAAGCATATTGAATGTCCATTTGTATGGTCCCCTTAATCCTAACATTCCAAGCAAAGGTCAATCGGCTTTGAAAAACCCATCATTCTGTTCAAGAAGTTCCATAAAAACAATATGAATATTCTCATCCAGACAATCCAGTAGCTTAGATGTGTAAAATATTTCAATGCAGCATGACTACGTAGAAGAGAACAATGCTGATTAATTGCATATCCAGTTAAAAATATTATGTAACATTAAACTCGAAGAGAAAAATGAAATATTAAAACATAAAACTGAGTTCCCCAGGAAGTCACAGCATATATAATTATGAAGTTTTTATCAAAACTCTACTATACATAAGTTGGCTACGGAAAAAGGTATATGACCATTTATTTGGATTATTGACAAATGTGTGATAAAACTTCACTCCTATCTGAAATGAATTTACACTTTAGAAGTGAGAACAATCTTTTCCTGTATATATATAAGCACAGTGATATTTTAGGAGCCTTCATATGCGTAAAAAAAATTACTCACTTGTAGTTTATGATTATCTCCAAGAAAAAGAGGCCGCTGATTAATTCCCAAATAAAATATACATTCCCGGCAGTTTGCAATACAAATGCGTTTAGCAGCAGCAATCAGTTGTACCCTTTCACAGTGCTCCACTCTTACGTCCTACAGAGAGGAAAATGCAGCTGCTTAAATAATAAGAATTTATATGATTTTCATAAACCTTATCAGAATAAAAACAAATAAGTTTCTCCATTAACTCTAGGAATATGTTTTCACATGAAAAAAAAAATGTAAAGTTGCTTGAGAATGTGAAACAAAAGTTAACTTGAGTCTCCTAAGTTCAGTTATTTATTAAACAAGCTTGTGACACTAAATGCAACAGAGGATATAGTTCATCAATCTATCTCAAGAAAACCTTTTCTTGCTAATTTGACGACCGTCAAATGTCTCAAAAGAGCAAAATGCCATTTTTAATGAAGTTTATAAGGCAGCCAAATTGGTAGCTGAGTGCTGAAGTTGGAGAAAAAATGTGCCCATCCACACATCCTTTTTTCTATTTTCAATATGTAGAAAAAGCAGGTAGTTGAGTGCTGAAGTTCATTTGAACCAATGAGTCCAGCAAAGATTAATAATATTAGCTAAGTGATAAAATTGGAAGATTGGAAAGTTTTATACGAGATAAACCATAAGATTAGGCTTATTTAAAATAAAACTGCATGTTCAGTTATGAAGCTGCTACAAACATGTAACTGTAAGGCACGATGCAAAACCAGCACAGAAAGATTGATTTGGTTGTAGTAAACATTATAATGAAACATTCTGCCCAACACTAACACAAAATAACATGCACGTTAAGGAAAACACGAAATATTTTACGTACCTTACCAATAGCACCAAGAATAATAGTTGCATCAGAACAGCCATTAATAATAGCATATTTCACGGGTGCTAGTAAATATATCACCGAATCATGGCAATTCAAAATCTGCAAAACAATTTGATGAGATGGTTAAAAAAACTAGCACCAATTGTTTCATAAATCAATTAGAACAAGAAGGGAAGCTCAACAGTGACTTCTAAAATGACTTATTTTGCCGATAATAATAGCATATGTGGCTTCTCCCCAAGCCATCCAAAGGGAACATGATGGTTAAAAATTCACTAATAATAACTATCAATTTTCAGTTATTTGCCAATAAATAGGGAAAACACGTTTTATTTTTTCAACGGCCTAAAAGCAAACTGATGAGAACTACTGGGCCGAACTAGAATGGTAATGGACAGCAAAACCATTACAGATATTTGTAGGAATAAATGTTTCGAATAAAAAGTTAAAACTGAAAAAACTATATTAGTTTTATACAAAATAATGATTTTTTTTCTTAATTAATAAAAGGGTAGGATGTAACAGCTACATCGTCTACATCACTTCCTACTGTCTAGGTGGTAACACATTAATTTGGATATCGTTAGGTTTTGCTTTTAAGGATTCAGATAATGAAAATATACATGCTAAGATTTGTAGCAGCTTGAGGTAGAAACAAATAGGAGGTAACTTGGTTATTTCTTCTTTTTTTTTTTTTTTTAAGGATTCAGTTAAAGAAGGCATACATGGTAAGAATCATAGCAGCTTGAGGCAGAACCAAATTGGAGGACCTTGCTCTTTTTCTTTTTATGAGAACGTACATGCTAAGAATCCTACAAACTTGACATAGAGCCAAAAAGGAACCTTTTTTTTAATTGTTCTTCTCAACCAATTAAAATAGGAAGCTACCTTGTAGTAAACATTATTTCTGAGTTCTCGGAAATGGGGTGATTACACTTTGATGATGAGTTGAAAAAAAGGGAGTGAAATTGAGCTAGCCAGCTCTTGATTATTTCTCACTTATTACAACATTTCTCCTGTACCTAATGGTTTAATATCCAGCTACTAATAATCTTGTGTGTATATGTTTTATCAGATTTTTACACATTTGGAGTTTAAGCCCGTTGTCTCTTTATGATCTCATATCTTGCAGCTTAAATTTCACTTATGAAAAATCTATAAATCAATTCAAACAGATCCGTATTTCCTCTATTTTTCTAGTATTAATATTAATAGAATGACTAATTATCATTCTTGGATAGTTTGTTTCATTATAAATATTTGAATGTTTGAGTTTTCATCTATTTGGCTGAATATTGTTCTACATAATTGTTATAGATTTGTACCAAATATTTTCCGTTTGCTTAGCATCTTCTCATTACATAACTTTGCATATAGAACACCTTAAACCTTGATACATCCTGCTAAGGGGACCCTATTGGATGCCTATCTTCCCCTCACTCCAGTAAAAAAAATTTATGTTTCCGTAGGATTTCCCTTCATAGGGCTAAAACTAATAATCCCTGACTTTTTAATGCAGTGAATATTGGCTAAAATTAAAAACTCCTAACCTTTTAATGAGGTGAATATTGGACTGAAAATATAAACTATGTCTCAACATGAATATATTGTTTAGCCAAGCTTGAGAATTAGGATTCTACAACCAGGAAGTCAAAAATATATGCTTACTCGAAAGACATGTACTGGATCTAGTAAGAAGGTTATCCTTAATTTGAATGTCTCATCAATGAATTTCCACTTCTAGCTATACAAATACAAGCACGTTAGCTTAGCTCAAGAAACAATGAGTTGAAACTTTTGCAATGCTTGTTGATATGCAAGTGAATGAATCCCCATGCACAAAGTTATTAAAGATGTAACAAATAATGGCTTCTAAATGAAATAAGTCTTTCATGGGAAACTTAGGATCAAACACCACAAGGCAGGACTCTTAGGAAGAATTGAACTTCAATAAAGAAGGCTAGGTTGGGCTTCAAAAGAATAAGTAAATAGAATGCTTGCTACTGGGAACTGATTCTAAAGCCTCCAACCATTGTTCTTAAGCATGGGAGGGAGGCATTTTAAAAAGAACTCTCTACCAGAACAACAGCTAAGGGAAATGGCTCAAGAATTGCCAAGGAATGAAAACAATCCTGCCTCAACAGTAACTTTCGCAACCGAAGAATGACAACAGTTGGGGGAATGAAAAAAAACTGGGTGTACGCACGTAGATGCGTGGAAAGAAAAGGAAGGTCACATCTCTCTGGAATACATGCATGCATAAATTTGTGTCTATAACCCTCTATCGCCACAGAGAGAGAGCAGTTAATTTCCATTTGTGGAGAAAATGTTTCTATCACACAAATAAGTTCTTGTGAAAGAACAATTAAATAAGATCAAGAGTACTAGAACGGGAAAAACAATTTATGGTGACCAAATTTGATCCATTTGTGAATAAATGGTGGGTAATGCCCTTCACCAAAACTACTTCTTTCATACTTCTGTTTTGTAGCAATCAATTATATACAACAAAGAATATATATCCCCAAACACAAAAAAGCCAGTCATTGAGTGCCAGTCCTACATTTTTTGAAAATTTCCATTTTTTCATGTACATGCAATCGTAACATAGCCTCGTCTAAGTGTTCATGCAACATGGCATTTGAATTTAAAGTAAAAATTAAGGATTTCGGCACAATTAGTATAGGACACCCAAACAAATGATTCAAGTACAAAATACCTCCACAAAACCAACGAAGTGTGAGCACAACTAGATCCAGTTAAAAGAATTTAAAAGGCTAGGAATAAAGACAGCAACAACTAGCAAAGGATGTAGTGTTCTACTGGAAAGCAGCCTTTCTGCCAAGGATGCCCCATTTTTCAACCCAGGCAACAATCATCCAGCTCCATTAGTTAAAACACTTCTGCACTATCCTCCACTGCTCAGCATCTCCACTAATCCCCCACCATTGCCACTCAGATTTAGAACTACCTCCTCCAGCAATAGGCAACACAATTTGATTAATGGAACTAAAAAATTGATGAGAACTAGATAAATGTCATCAGCAATCCTCAGCTAAAAAATTTCAGGCGTGTCAGCTTCCAAAGTTGAGTTCTATTCCTAAAGACAGTTAAGTGCTTACTCTAAGAAAATGAATTAAAGACTAAGAATAACTGGTTTGGAGTGTCACAAAGAATACAAGTTCTAAATAACTAGGCATTTTACATAGGATCTGTTCGGGGTCACTTCCATCTTTTGTTTTAATTTTTGTGTTTAAAAAGCAAATCTATTTAGTCTGTTTTTCAACTGAATTTATTGTTTTGTTTTAAAAATAAATCAGAGTTATTTTAAAATACAACCAACCACCGCTGCCGCCACCGTCACCTACCACCGCCATCGTTGCCCAGCAGATGACCGTTGCCACTACCACATGAATCAACTTATTCAATGTTCAATAAAAATTAAGTTAATATGTTTTTAAGATGCCAAACATGTTTTATTTTATGTACATAAACAAAACTAAATAAAAATTAAAAAAACAAAAGGTGTCTGATATGGCCCCATAACTTCTATTTGCTTAAATTTTTAAAGTCCTTCAATTTGAACTGACACAGAAGTTACGGAGCATGCAAGGGTTGTCAAAAGAATGAAACAACAACAAGTCTTTATCCCACTATGTGGGGTCGGCCACATAAATCCTTTTTTCTCCATTGTGTTATGTTAAAAGTCAAATTCTCATCTAAATTTCTTATTTTCTAACCAAGTCTTTTTAGGTCTACAACTACCTTTCTTAACATAAGTCAAATCTAATACAGCTACTTTCTTAACTGGGTCATCGGAAGGCTGTCATTTTATATGACCGAACCATCTAAGGCAACTCTCTCTAATCTTATCTTCCACTGGAGCTACTCCATCATGTTCACGTATATGCTCATTTTGTATCCTATCTCTAAGAGTAAAGCCACTTATCCACCTGAGAATCCTCATCTCTGCAACACTTAACTTAATATTATGCTTTTCTTTGAATGGCCAACATTCTGCACCATAAAGCATTGTAGGTCTCACTACCATCTTATAGAATTTTCCCATAAGTTGGAGAGGGGCTTTTCTATCACAAAACAAACCCGATGCATTCCTCCACTTCAACCATTCAACTTGAATTCTATTGATAATATCCCCATCTATTTCACCATCACTCAGAATAATAGACCCAAGGTATCTAAAACATGTGCTCTTATTAATGACTTGATCGCACAAAGTCACAATCCCCCCACTAGATCTATTATTACTAAAATTACACTCCATATATTCAGTTTTAGATCTACTCAAACAAAAGCATTTAGACTCTAAGGTTGACCTCCATTATTCAAGTTTACCTTCAACTCCCTCTCTAGTCTTATTAACAAGAAAAATATCATCAGCAAAAAGCATACACCAGGGTACAACCTCTTGCAAATGTCTAGTGAGAACATCCATGACTAAAGAAAAAAAGTTATGGGCGTAAGGTTGATCCTTGATGTAATCCAACTAAAATAGGAAAATACTTGGTCAAACCACCTTGTGTTTGAACACAATTAGCAGCTCCTGCATACATATCCTTAATGACTTGAATAAAAACATTATTAACCCCTTTCTTATGTAGAACTCTCCATAGCACTTCTCTTGGAACTTTATTTTATCATATGCTTTCTCTAAATCAATAAAAATCATATGTAGATCCTCCTTATTCTCTCTATACTTCTCCATCCAACCTCTTCCTCAAAGAATGAATGAGAAAAAAAATGATTGCATATGATTGTAAGAAAAGTCCATTGTGCAGGTAAGTAATGCATCTGTTACAATATTCAAAATGGCCAGTTCGTGACAACAAGAGAGCAAAGGTAATATGAAACAAGAAGCTTAGAGAAACCTAGCATATTTTAAGAGTTCATATATTAAATATTTCAATGATCCCAACAGTACCTTAACAGAATGTCCTTTAATGTCACATGGTTGCTTGACTAATGAAGCTTTAGAGATGCCTTCCACAAATGTCTGAGTTCTAGAATTCCCAGGACTGCCTTGCATTGGACTCCCATTTTTTGAGATACTAGTCTGGTTCCTTGAATGGCATGGAGTTGCATCAACCATAGTCACATCAACATCTGAGGCATTGGAAGGACCATTTTCCTTAGCCATGATCTTCTCAGCATTATGCTCTAATGAAGTCGTTATGATTTGTGAAATCCAGTCATGAACTTGGGCAGCTGAGACAGGAGCAGCAGGCATCTCTGAATCTGAATTTGAGAAAAACGGGGCTGCTTGCCTTAAAGGAACCACATCACATCCCTTCTCAAATTGAATAAGAAAACCAAGGTGCTCAAATCTTTCCATTGTGAGAACCTGGATCCAAGACATTGAAGAATACATGAAAAATAGCACATTACATCCGCAAGATAATCACAGGATATCAAGGTTACTTAGTCTTTATTTGGGTACATTACCATCAAAAGTTTTGTGATCTTGCAATAAAAATACCAATCTGGAAAGCAAGACCAATCCATACATAATATTCATGAATAGATCATCAAGTAATCCAACCATTCGACCCTAAAAAATGGCATTAACACGCCGCTATACTATGTAATCTTATTATGCATAAATAGTTTAGACTAAATAGAGCCTAAAACATCGTAAAAATATAAAGAAAGCTAGCAATTCCAGTCTGTCTATTATGATACACTGTTTAAAACATCAAGAGTTATAAGAAGAAAGCTATAGAACAAGCATTATTGTGTGAAATAGCACAAGCAGTCATTATGCTTCATAGATCTTCTTAAAGCATGGCAAGCAGACATCACCATATCACCTTCCAATACATGCCCATTGCTAAGCATATCACCACATAAATTCGAAGTTACAGTATGTAGATTCCATACAGCATAAAGAGCACCTTGAACTCATGAAAGGTTAAAATTTTCCTTAATCGAGTAAACTAGCATCACTTGATTCATTTAACTATAAAAATACCAACAATCTTTTATTAGAGGACAAAACTTGATTTCCAATTTCTGAACTATAGTCATTTCTTCATTTCACCTAAGAAATAAAGAAAACAATGACAATGAATCACTCCTCCCTACATTGGTGCAAGTGCTTGTCACATTGAAGATGTTAAACACCCATTGGGCAGGCCAACTACATGCTTTAAGACGTTAAGGACCTATGCATAACCGAAAAACCTATGAAGACGATTTAGATATACTAGGAAAAAAAATCATAGCATAGAGTATAATGCCTGTAAGAGCAGATCTAACAGTACAAATGTTTAACTGGATTGTACTCTGATAGGAAATACTTGAGTTCACAAGTAACCCTAAATGGAATACTTGAGTTTGCAAGCAACCCTAGCAATAATTGGTGAAAACAGCGAGAAAACTTCGAGATTTCCAATGAAAACAATCCAAAAATAGTAGATTATATTATAGGAATCAAACCGAATGCAAGAACAAGCAAAGATACAATCTATACTCAATTCGAGAGGAGGATCGTTCTCTCCCAATCTCTAGATGATGAATCTAGAGCCCAAAACTTCAAAGAGAATTCCAAGAGAAACAATAATCATGCCTGCCCTAACCCTAGCCTCCCTCCCTCTTTTAATACATATCTTTCTAATAAAAAACAATAAAAGGTTTCCTAAAATAAACCAATTATTTAAATAGTTTCCCTATGCAAATTCCCTCCCTTCCCTCTCTCTCTCTTTGCCGACCTAGGGGGGCCCACACACTTGGGCAGCAATCAAAGGAGGCAGCTTAGCCCGCCTCCAGTAGGTATGAACCGGCACAAGTTGGACCGGTTTGGATGGTTCAGGCCGAACCATAACATACTCATCCAACCACGTGCACTTATCCAACAGGTTGAGCAGGTTAAACTAGGCCTTTGCTTAAGTTACAAGCCATTGTTTGGAAAGACAAGGAAGTAAAGGAAAGATGGCTTCAATCATAATGGAGTTCTGGTTAAGCTATTCTAAATGTGTAAACTTGTTATCAATGCAAGCCTTTCCAAAAATCCAGGTGTTACTCCAACCCTAGATTAGTAATCCTAAAAATCTACTAGTTAAAACAGTCAAAACAGAAAGCCAACTGGCCTTTATAGAAAAAAAAAAAAAAAAACTTAACTTGCCTTTGTTAAATGCAAAGAACTTTAATTATCAAAATAGTTCAAGACACAAAAGCGTGGTCTATCCTGAGAGGGCTGGAAAATAAACATGAGAGAGAAAACAAAATTAAGTATGAAAATGTTGGCGAAGGAAAAGTCAATATAAACTACGTTAGTCTACATTATTCATATATCATTTCACACACAAAGTCAGTCATGACATGACATCAATCTGAAAATTTTTGCTAATAAAGAAATATCTAAGTGAAAAAGACAAGGCCTGCAAACCAATAAAACGTCTGCTCAAACAACTACTTTTTCAGCCCGTTAAAAATTTATGACCAATAACACCAATTCCAACTGCTAAATAAAACTAGCATTCAAACAAACCTAGCTTGAAAACAAAACAACAGGCTTTTTATGCAAACTGTAAACATGTTTAACATCAAACTTGTACATGATAAATTAAATATACTTATATTAACATGCATATACTTGCATAAGTTATGGAGATAACCTGACTTCTGACTTTGTATATTTACCAATAGAAAGCATCATCAACCTAAATCATCTTTTTGCCATGTTTAAATCAGGAGTTCTTTACCAATTAAGGATGCTCTTACATGAAAAAATTGTGAAATAAGATTTGAGGTACCATCTTTATCAAGTAAAAGATAAAATCCTCCTTTGTATACAAGTTCTTTTTATGAAGGAGCCTTCCCATGTAGTTCAAATTTCCTTTCATGCCAAGCAATGAGTGACAATAGGTCTTATTAGAACAGAGACTAAATTACCTAACAAGAAAATTGTAGGCCTAGATAACTTATCATGAGCATGAGTCATACAAGCACAATAAAGTTATTAGCTTTGCTGGGCTTTGAGTCCGAGCTCATCAAGATTATCTAACTCTTGAAGATAGGGTCGCTAATAAAGTTGTAGGGGTAGGTTTGATTGGTGAGGAGTAGAGGAGTAGGTTGTTTCCAAGGAAAATGGAAGGTGAAGGCAATGCCATAGGAGCCAATGATAGTGGAATCAACAGATTAGAAGGTAACAACAAGGAGCAAGATGGCGAGGCGGCAAGGAAATAGTCGGCCTAGGAAAAAATGGGTCACTAGTCAGAGATGATATTCGACAACTAAGATGCTAATCGAAACTAAGGATTTTCAATTAAGAGCTGGTCAATGAGCATTATGACAAAAGTCGTTAGCTTAGGAGATGAAAATAAATAGATAATTGTTGAACGAATACTAGATGGTGATGGAGGAGAAGCAAGGCATAGAGCTAATTGGTCTGTGCGTACTTATGAATCCAAGGTTTAGTTGCTTTAATCTATGAGGAGTCGAGGCATTCGAGCGAATTCAGGGTTGGAAGAATCAGGCATACCAAACTAGGTGAGTCCCTTATCCCTAGTATGACTTGACACGTGGACAATCATGATTGTGTGCAAAAAATTAAGCATTATATAAAAAAATATATGATTTGCTAATTCATTATAAATACTTGAGTGTGAATTATGTAAATAAGTAAGAATTTAGTGGCATAAACATTCTCATCTAAAATTTGAAATACTTATCATTTTGTTATGTAGTCATTCATTTCTCTTTATGTATACTCCATATTTTTAATAATTTGATAATGATATATAAGAAAACTCAAACCATTAATAAATTTATTGATACGAAGTATAAGTCTTTCTATTTCCTCACTCTTTCAATATTTTACTATTACCTGACTACGTTATGAGATTTCTCGCATTTTCAATTTCAACAAACTAAGCATCTGGTGAATTCCTGTAGTCAACAGATCCAGGTGTATCAAACCAAATAGGAATTTTCCTCACATTTGATGACAGCACCCTAGACAATGTACCTGAACATTCATCAGGTTGAACATGAATGACCTCACCACCACTCACCTTTATATAATCATTTCGTTAGTTTACTAACATTTCATGCAACAGAAGCAACCACAGCCAGTATTTCAGCAAAAAAAATGAAATTAATTGCCACATTTATGTTCAAAAAGAAATATATTTCAGAATTGAAACTAGTGAGTTGGAATTATAAAGCCAATTCAAACACAAGTAGCAACAACTTTAATTATAGCATATCTGAGTGTGAACAGAAATAATAGTTTCTCTCGTGCATACAAACCAGTGATTCATCATCATGTCCTTCTGCAGACTCAGCTAGAAGAGCAATCAGATTTGCCATATGTTTTTGTAAATATGACAATTGATGAGCTTCCTCGTCAGCTTGTGAAGGCATAGATCGGCGAGTATTACTACGTACAAGCTGCAATGCACAAAGATCATTTTACCACATGCAAGTCAAAATTGTATAAAGTTGTAAATTAGAGGTGCGGACTACAGACTGGCAAAGCCATAAAAATTTTGGAAAAATAAATAAATAAACATTGCATAGAATAAAAAGGTTCAGATGTTCAGCAATGCTATAATTGATCAAATTATAAGAACTGGTGACTAACAAAGAATAGCTTTTCTCCTAATAAAGACGCCTTAATGTGGAAGTAGCCCAGCATGGAAGAAATAGCAACCCAAAGTTCAATATATTTTTATACAAGAAACTTCTGTTTAATGGGCATAGCAAGCGTCCTCTCTTCTATGAAAGAATTATGCTCCCACTACAAATAGGAGAGGGCGCAACTTGGATAGATTCCACATGTACTATAGCTTGAAAACAAATTGAATCAACGAAGTGTAATGATTGGAACTGAAAAAAATAAAAAATGAGAGCGAAAAAAACCAATACAAATGAGTTCGATAATAAAAAAATTGTAATTGGAAGGGTTCATTCTTAAAATCAAACTCTCGAGCACAAAAAAAAAAAACTTCAAGATGTGTCCTCCTATGATGGGTAAGGTTATCGTTAACACAATTGGAAGGGAATATGATCATAAAAAAGCCCTCTAAAATTCGAAGATAAATACTTTGGGATTAATTCCGGTTGATAGTGCAATCAAACGTAATCATAAGTAGAGAGAACTCTATCTACCCCCCAACAAGAAAGGCAAAACGCTCGAGCAATGATCAATTGTTTCGTGCTCAAAATAAATTATCAATCCATCATTTGCATTAATCTACAAGGACGACACATTTAAATATGACAAAAACCCATAAAAAATTTTATGTGATATATCAAATGTACACGCATTACATTTAAAAATCTTACAATAGTAAAGATTTGACATGTGTATCATGACTGGATGATTAGTCTGATTGTGATGACATCATTATATTATGGTTACAACATAAGCTCGAATGTTTATCAACGGCAAAGTCTATGAGCCGTGAGTCATAAAGCGCACTCAATAGAACATGAAAGTATGAAACCTTTTATTAGCCAAAGTCAACTTTGAAATTGGACCCTACAACATGCTTTTAGACCAGGTTAATTAAATACCTAGGACAACCTAATCCATGAGTGTTAACAAGGATCCTTCAATAAGATTATATCTACTACCTGTAGACCATGATCCATGTAACCTGGATGAAGAAACCATAAGATCTTGATCGTTTAACATTAATCCCCCACCATAATCTTTGGGCCAATAGTGGTGTATTTCTCCCACAATCCAAACTAGCACTACTAAAGCAAAGTGTAGTGGAGCCTATAAATCAGCCTTAATTGAAAGTTTTGTCATGATTGAGAAATGTAATTAAATATAAGAGCTTACACCGATAAATTTGAATCGTAGCATGAAGACCTCTATAAGAGTGACATTTTTGGGCAATGAATTATTTGATGTACAATCTGCTTTCTGAAAAATCAACATATAATCATTCTAATATATGAATAAAGCTAGGTGAAGATTTTAAGAGTCTACCAACATACCTTATTGTTTAAGTCTATTAAATCGTATTATCATTTTTAGTCCTGAGAAAGAACAACCGTTTGTAATCTTTGACTTATATTAGCAAGACAATTTTAACTAAACTAGCGCTCATGATTTTCCCCTTCTTGAATTTTTCACGTAAGAAAATCATGTATTACCAGTGCGTTGGTTTCAACATCTTTTGTGTATATGCAAGACTTTCAAACAAAATCCTAAAACATTAAAATCATTATTGCAATTGCAATATTCCAACACTTGACAAATTTATGACCTAAGTAGTTAGTAAATGAATGAGTGAACAAAACCTTTAAGTTATTTTGGCCTAAGAAAAGACTAAGCTGATGGTGTGAAGAATGAAAATTTTAATTTTTTGTTGCAAATTATTTCATCGATAATGTTCAACCGATAAAAATTAAAACCATCTTTTCCATTGTTGTACTGATCCCAATCCTTTAGAAGCTAATGATACCAAATATAGGCAATTCCTGCAATTACAAATTAATGGAAAACCTTAATAACTTCAAGGGTTCAATAATGAGTACCCTAAGTACCATTTATGTGAATAGAACGGGACAAGTAGCCAAGGAAAAAGATAGCATTAATGTGAATACAGCAAAAGGAGGACCAAATTATACACAGCACTATTTAGCATTATATAGAAGTAACTTGAGAGTTTCCATACATTTTTTATGCTATTACCAGATGTATCAAAGACCATACTATGACAACTAGTTCTCACTTCCTTCCACAGTTCACTCCAGCAATGTTTGTTGTCCCTAAAATAACAAACTTATTGAAGCAAATATAACGCCTTCCAGTTCAGCACTCATTCTCCGAAAACAAAAACAATACGCATTAGAAGCACAAGACAGCGAAAAATCCCAAACCTGTAGCGGAGATAGAGCAGACAGGTACCCATCGAAGGCCGAGGTCGACGGCCAAACATCAGCAACGGCCGCGGAGTCCTTGTGCGCCCTAGGGACCAACTTTTTGTAAGATTGCAAATACAGAAAGAGGATTAGGTCATGGACGTCGGCGCCAGCTGAGTTAGCATCCGATGGCAGAACGACCGCAAGGGTATCAAGGGCGAGTAGCGCATGGTCGATAGGAATCTGCAGGGCATCCGCAAGCGCCGCCGCGTCGACCCGGTCAGTTGGAAGCTGAAGAAGGCGCTGCTGGATTGGACCTAGGGTTAGGGTTCCGTCAGCGAATATCAACTTCGGAATAGGGAGCAGCCCGTGCTCAAAGGGCTCCCGCCGCGGCCGCAGTAGTAGCGGCGCAAAGCCTCCGCCGCCTTCATTGCCGCCGCCGAACGTGGAGGAGAAAGAGGTCGAGGCCTCCAGGTCTTCCTCGATCATGTCGCCGGTTTCAGCCCTCAGGGATTTACCAAAAGGAGAATTGTACGAAGGCACAATCGGGACGCCGGATCGAGATTGGTGCGTCACTGTTCTTCTCACCCGTGAGCACCGATCATCGAAATTAGGGTATATTCTGCCGCTAGGAAGTAAGCCTAAGAAGTTGATCCGAGAGTGATCCAATCTCTGGCCTACATAGGACTGATAAAATAAAATGTCAATAATGGCGGATATTAAAAATACGGATAATAGAAGGGTTCGTGGATGGCCACGTAAGCATTTCGACCTCTATTATTGCCTGGCGGTACTGGTGGTCCGCTGACTTCAGAAAATGACAACCGTTGTTCTTTTCATTAATAATGGTAAATATTAGAGTAAACCACCTTTTTTTTTTTTTTTTGACTTTTTAATTTTGTTTTAAATTTGATTCTTATAATTTTAATATTTTACGAGCGACGAGCTCTGTTAGGGTTTTACTCTTTGGCGTTCTTCTTCAGTGCTCCCAGCGCCGCCGTCTTGGGGGAGGGGCTCCCTCCCTCCCTCCCCTCCTTCTCCATAGCTTCTACCTCTTATTCCACAGATTTTCCCCTTCTACCTGGAGCTGGAGGTCAAGCTTTTGCCAGCTCATATGGACTTAACTTCCTTTCCAATCTCACTAACAAGGACCCAGTTGCAAGTGAGTTCTCTCTTTCTTTTGTCCCTCCTTCCACAAAGATCCCTTTCTCTGCAGGAGAGCTTCAGCTTGGTACGCCTGATTGGAGTATCTCCTTAGTCGGATATTCGGTCGGCCCTAGACCGACTTATCTGAGCTTGCAAAATGTGGTTAAAAAGGCATGGAACCCGAAAGGTGCAGTAGACTTGCTTTCATTAAATGATGGCTTTTTCTGTTTAAATTTTCGGCGGTGGAAGACTATGAATCTGCCTGGTCTGGTGGTCCATGGTTCTTTTTTGGGAGACCTTTTATTTTGCAACAATGGAATCCTAAATTCATTCCTAAACATGATGAGTTCTCCTCCATACCGATCTGGATTAAGATCATTGACTTGCCGTTGGCTGTCTGGAACCCCCAAGGAATCTCCAAAATTGCCAGTTTTGTAGGTCACCCGTTGGATGTTGACTCCCTAACTGCCCGGAAAACCCGTTTAACCTTCGCTAGGGTATGTGTCATGGTGACAAGCAAATCGACTTTCCCAGAAGAAACTCCTATCTCTTTGGACGGGGATGACGTCAACTTGAAGGTTATCTATGATTGGAAGCCAACTCCTTGCTCAGCCTGTGGCCGGTTCGCTTGTCCACCCGCCTAACCTATGCCCAAAAAATCCTCAACAGAAGGCTTTGCCTCCCAATCATTTACGTGTTAGAAGCAAAAGTAGAATGCGAGGTAGACCTCCTCTGCCTTCTTATATCGCTCCTGCTATTCTACCAAACCCACCTACCTATACTCCACCTTCAGCTCCTTTGACCTCTATATGCCCCCCCCCCCCCCCCCCCCCCCCCCCCTCTATCACTGAGCCAGAGCAAGTGCCGGATAAACTTATCTATGCACCTCCTCAGCAAGACCCCATCCCTAACTTAAACCTTCCTTCCACTGTGGATGTTGCAACCTCCTCACAACTCAAAGACATCCCTAAAACTGATAATCTGAGGGATTCGTTAGGAGAGGATTGTATTTCCACCTCAAATCCTCAGCCTAATAATCGTAAGAACTATCCCAAGCCTTGGTTAAAACCTTCCGGGAATATCTCCACCTCACCAAATAAATTTGAACCCTTACTCATTGATGATCTGGCTGAAAATACTGAAGATATTGATCAGTCTTCAAGCAACTTAATCCCTCTTTCAGAGGAACCCTCTGACGACAAGCTGAAAATCAAATCTCAACAAACTTCCAAGTCCACTAAGACCAAGAGCGCTAAGAAAGCGCAAAAAACCTCCAAGTCCAAATGAACCTTCCTTATATTGGGTGTTGGAACGTCCGTGGGTTCAACAGCCCTGAAAAAGTCAAAGCCTGTAAAAACCTGATCTCTACTCACCGTCTTGATCTCCTCTGCATTTTGGAAGCCAAAATCCAACACCACTTTCTGTCTGATGACTGGTTCTGTAATTCCCATAGGGTTTTCTATAATGAAGCATGTTGCAATAACTTTGATGCTACGGGTCCTGGTAGAATTTGGCTGAAATGGAACTCCAGTGCTATTAAATTTCAAATGCTCCACTCGTCTCCTCAACTGATTCATGGGATTGTCACTACTCCTTCTTCTGCTTCTTTTGCTTTATCTGTTGTTTATGCGGCCAACACTATGGCTGATAGGTCGACTCTTTGGAAAGACCTGGGTAAACTGGCTGAGGATATCAAATGTCTGTGGATTATAATGGGTGATCTTAACTGCTTTAAAAATGCCAATGAGAAACAAGGTGGCTCTTCCCGCATCATAGTCACCTTAATGAACTTAACACTTGGCTTTTTGATTCGGGTACCTTTGAGCTTTTTTCTACGGGGTTGAATTTTACCTGGTATAACCAAAGAGTGGATGACCCTATCCACATCAAATTGGATAGGATGTTAGTTAATTTTGCTTGGCTTGAGCAATTTCCCACTTCCTTCTACAAAGTTGAGCCTCCTGGATGCTCTGACCACACACCTCTTATCCTTTGCACTGGTTCTTCCATTACCCCAGCTGGCAGATTTTTATTCAAAAACTATTGGATCCATATGGAGGGGTATTGGGATGGAGTTATCAATGCCTTTTCTTCTCATTCTAATGCTAGTCCTATTGTCAATCTGTACGTCAAGCTCAAATGTCTTAAGACTTTCTTAAAAAAGAGGAATTGGTCTTCTTCTCATTTCCTGAAGGACAAGATTATTTTACTGGAGCACAATCAGAAAAGATGTATGGAATACAATCAAAGGGACCCTATAAAACCCGAACTCAATGCTACGCTCAAAGAAATCAACTCTTCTCTTATCTTTTTTCATAAGGCGTGGAATAATTAGATTGTGCAAAGAGGGAAAGCTAAATGGCTTTCTAATGGTGAAGATGATTTGGGGTTTTTATATGCTAAGATAAAAGCTAGAGGCAACTCTAACCGGATCAAAGTTATCTCAACTTCAGAGGGTGTTTTCTCCACACCTTCTGAGATTGCCCAAGCCACTGTGAACTATTTTCAAAGTCTTTTTAATGCTCCTCCCCCCAGTCAGTTAGATAAAATTGCCTTTCCTAAAGGCTCCACCATTCCACAAGACTACATCTCCTCCCTTACTGCCCCGGTAACTGATCAGGAAATTAAAGATGTTATTTTTGCGGGTTCAACTAATATCACACCCGGGCCGGATGGGTTCACATTTGAGTTCTACAAATCTTCTTGGGGCATCACTGGATACTATGTTTGTCAAGCTGTTAGGAATTTTTTTGATACTGGATCTCTTCCAAACTCTGTCAAATCCACTGCCATTGTTCTTATTCCAAAGAAAACCCATGCATCTGATATCACAGATTTCAGACCTATTTCTCTTTTCAACACGTTCTATAAGGTCATTGCTAAAATTCTAGCTAACAGGATGAAATTCATCATGCCCCTTATCATCCACAATAGCCAAGCTGGCTTCATTCACAATAGGCTTTCCACTGATAACATTATTCTTGCCAAGGAAATTTTGAGAGATTTTAAGAACATCTATAGCAATGACTTCTTCTCCGCAAAATTGGATATTAAAAAAGCTTTTGATTGCATTTCTAGAGATTTCATCATCTCTAGAATGTATGATAAAGGCTTCCCTCACAAGTTTATTTCCTGTATCAAGGGTTGTATTTATGATGTGCCATTCTCTATCTGCATCAATGGGGCTTTGCAAGGTTATTTCAAATCTACTTCCGGCTATAGCTATGGATGCTTTTTCGTGCTATATGGATGGTAGCAACTTTTGTGGTTTCCCTTGTGGAAACTCATTCTACAGCCATCTGCTTTATGCAGACGATGTGTTAGTTTTTGGCCCAGCTTCGGTTCACAATGCTCAAGCCCTTAATCTAATTCTATCTGAATTTGGGGATGCAACTGGTCTTCATATAAATAGAGACAAATGCTCCATTATCTTCACCCGGGATAACCAAGCAGCTACTAACTTTTTGAATATTCTTCAATTCTCTCAAGTTGATCATGTTATCAAATTCCTTGGGCTGCCTATTTCCACCAAAAGATTATATATTTCTCACTTTCAACCACTACTGAGTAAGATTACCACTCTACTTGCCGGTTGGAAAGTCAAATTTTTGTCTTTTGCAGGTAGGATTCAATACTTGAAATTTACCATTGCAAACACTATTGCGTATTGGATACGTGACGCCATCTTACCTAAGGCTACTTGTAAAATTATTGATAGACTATGAAAGATTTTTATACCATGGCAATACGGCTGATAGAAAACTGCATCTAATATCTTTGAAAAAAACTAGCTCACCTTACTGTTATGGGGGTCTCGGCATACCTGACATTAATTCCATGTATTATGGATTTGCTTGCTCTTTTATGTGGAAATTTTATAACGTTGGTACTCCTCTTAATAGCTGGTTCAGAACTAAATGCATTTCTCCTTTTAAGCCCACCAATCATAAAACCTCTCATTTCTGGAAACTCATCACCTCCACTGCTACCAAAATTAGGCACTTAATTACTTTTCAAATTACCAAATATGAATGTTTGCTTTACCTTTTTTGGGATCCCTAGGTGAAAGGCCATTCTTTGGCTGAACTAAATATACTACACTTCTGTCACGCCCCAAGATCTAACTTGGAAATAATTTCAATCAAATCATCAACAATTTACCAGAGCTATCTATAACAATCAAATTAAACAGTCTAACAAAATTTTATAACATTTAAAACATCAATAAACGATACTATTCATCTCAAAAGATCATATACAATACTCAGGAACTACACCAAATACACATGAACTGAAATCTATCCTGTCCTGAGTATAAAAGAATCACTACAATCAAAAAGAACAGAAACTTGGAGATCCTGATCAACCTCAATCACCTGCTCCCTTGCCCTGACCTGAAAATATTAACCACATATAATGAGCTTCAAAAAGCCCAGCAGGTCACCTAATACCTACAACTGAAATCAAAGCACAATACTGGAAACAATATGCATGTCAATCAGTTGAAATAATCAATTACACATGATCAGTGAATCAATGCAGCGAAAATCAAATCAGTAATCAATGCAGCGATAGAAGAATCAATAAACAGTAGAACAGCGATCAGTCAAATCAATCAAAATAATACAATCTGATCAATCAAATCGATCGGTATGAAATCATAAATCAATACAATACGGTCCAGTATGTACTAGCAATGAATCAAATGCAGCAGCAATAGTATCAATATCCGTATGTGAACAAAATCCAATCGTCCAGGACGATATTTCAGACCGATAATTAATTTTCCTTGGACGATAAAAATCCTTGTTCACTGACTTGAGCCATGAACTGATCGTCCTAGGACGATCCAAAATCGGCCTGGACGATCTACCCAGAATTCAGCCATTTCTGATCGTTCTGGACGATCTCAACATCGTCCCGAACGATCCCAGAAGGAAATCAAAGAAACGAGCTACGAGTTCTCACAACTTCTCTAAGGATTTGCTAGTTGATAGTGTGATTGCTGATGGTAGCTGGAATTTGAGCAATGCTATTCTCCACCATCTACACCAGCTTTTCTCCACTATTCCGATTCTGGATAATGCCAATACTATTTCCTGGAATGGTCAAGATGTGCCTAATTACAAAACTTTCAAAATGAAGTTTTTTGCTGATTATTCTATTGTTCCTTGGTTCAAATTCATCTGGCACAAATATTATGCCCTTCGCTACTCCTCCTACTCTTGGTTAGCTGTTAATGGAGGTCTTAAAATGGTGGATGCTTTAGCTACTAGAAGGATTTTCATTAATCTTATATGCTATCTTTGTCATAGCGAAGAAGAATCTGCTTCTCTTCTGTTTTTTCAATGCCAGTTCTCTTTTCAAATTTTACAAATACTGCTACCTGAGGTGCGGAATTTTCTTTTGCGTCCAAATATTATGCAACTGCTTGAATTTTTTGAGGATTGCCAAAGTTTTAAAGGAGATGAAAGGAATTTTTGTTATTTGGTGATATGTTGCATCATTTACCATTTATGGAGAGAGAGAAATAACAGGAGATATGCTATCAAACAGTGTACTATCTACTCGATGTGCCATAACTTAGCTATGGCCATTTCTGCTAAAGTTTCTAGGTGGAAACACTTAGATAGTTTGCAAACCACCTTTCCCAGCTGCTTTTCTTAGCGGTTTTACCAGCAAGCAGAGGTTTTTGATGTCCCTGGCAATGATGATATGGTACCCATTCCCTGGACGGTCTGGCATTGCCTCCGGTGTTTTGCTCCAGCTTTGGCCTGGCATTTTTGCACCCGTTGAATTCTCCGTGTGGTAATTCTATGGCAACCGGGAATATTTTATTGCAGGTGCTGGCGCTAAATTTAGATTCAGCTAATTCTTGACTTTGTACCATTCTGTTTTTCTAAGCCCTTTTGGGACATGTTTTGTGCCTCTGTTGGCTGGTTATTTTTTTGGTTAGTTGATCTTTCCTTTTCTCTTTGTAATCCTGGCTTTTGTGCAGGCCTCTTCTCTTACTTGTAATCATTTTGATTAAATTTAAGGGCTACGCCCCAAATTTTTCCAAAAAAAAAATTAATATTTTTAAATTTATAATTTAAAAGTTTTATAATTACATTGAATTTTTAAATTACATAATTAAAATGATTAAATAATATCCAAAACACAATGTGGATTGGGGGCCCATGGCCCTTTCATTCATCTGGGCATATTTGGATTTTTTTTTAAATTAAGATAGTTCTATTTGGCTATAATATTTCTTGATGATTATTTAAAGTATTTAAATTACAATTAGATATGCTAGAATGTGATATTTACTAGAACGAAAATATTTTTTTTTTTCAAAAGATGAAATGTTTATAATATTAATAAGTGTAAATTATGTACTTTAATATGTTTGAATTTCAATAAAAATATGTCGTTTTAGTTATTTTTGTATAAGAAAAACTCAAAAAATAGTAAAAAATACAAAGGAACATTCAGTGCCGCACCTGATAAAACACTGACGTTGTGCTCCATTCAACACTGACGAAGCATCAACTTTTGGGCATTGCAGTGCCATCTTTTCAGTTTGCGAGCGCTACAGCGGTATCACAGTCAAAGGCGCAACATTTGAGGCGTCACTGTGATGAAAAATATGTTTGGCAGTGTCGGGTTCTCTGAACAATGAATGCCGCATCGCCACACATTTCAAAGCCTCAAAACCATTTTAACCACTTGATCACCGCAGCTCCAATTCCACAGCATCGCAGTGTTGCAGTTATAACTTCCAAAGGACACATTGCTCAAGTGAAAATGTGAATCTATTCACTTGATAACCATTCCACGTCATATACGCCACGGCGAAGCAAATATTTTAATGTTGAGTCAATAGTTCACTTTCGAGTGCCGCAGCGCCACACTTTCAAGAGTCGCAGCACTATATACCTTTTATGAGTTTTCCTATAAATAGATGTTTTGTTTTATTTACATAGGAGTTTAGTCACTTGTGTAAAACTTAGTACTTTTCAATGTGTTTCTCTAGTACCCTCTTATAATAAAATATAAGGGAGGCTAGGGAAGTATATGATACAATCTATTCGAGTGTATAGCCTGTACTTATTGAAGCAACCCTGAAGTGAAGAAAGGAGTATATAGGAGATACTTTAATCTTATATGTTGATAAAATTCCACTACTTCTCTTGTACTTTAATTCTTATATGAATACAATAAAAATGAGTTTGCTTGTCATTTATTCTATGTCTAGTTAGATCTTTATTTTGGATTGATGATGTAAAGAGCATAATAATACTAATAAAGACTTTTGTAATTTAAAGATTTAATGATGTTCTCAATTATATCATGTTCTTCATTTAATCCATATGGTGGTCATGTGTGTAGTTAAAATCTAGTATGATGTATAGCCTCGATGGAGGAATACAAGAATTACCTAAAATATTGAGATAGAATGTTGGCATACCTAGACAGAGGATGTTTAAATATTCTAGGTTCTAAAAGTGATATTATAACTGTAGAAAGTTAGCAGATATCTTTTTCACTCCTATAAGCTCGACATAGATCTAATCATTCATATGCTTTGAATCATATCTACAATTAAGAGTCATTAGAAAATATATGATATTTGTATTTATCAATCCAAACCCAAAATATTTTATTAAGTATTGTATAAACTATTCTACTACTTTTATCCAATGATAGAAACAACAAAAACATTATTTTTATTTTAGTAGTATAACTTATGCATTTAGAGTAAATAGTATTAGTTTTATTGCAAGTAAGCATAACACTTCCTCGTGGGTTCGACATTCTACTTATTACTTGATTCAGCACATATACTTGCATACATTTAAGTGAAGCTTTTATTATTGATTTATCCAAGAAAAAATAAGTATTACTCAACATTGACAAAACAAGCACTTATTATGCAGTTTGTATCAAAGCCTTGCCCACATACACCTTGCCAACAAATACTCATAATAGCTTAAATTTCTTTCTATATAACACTCAAAGTTTATTAACAATAAGGGCTAATAAATTGAGGATAAAATAATTTTAAATGCCAAAAAATACTTGACTTGAGATACATTTAAAGCTTAGGACGAATATGCCTAATCAGCCTCTTGGCCCATCATACTAAGGTGGATTACTTTAACAACTTTATTTTGTTCAATATATGCTTTTAGATTTAAGAAGAATTATTTTTATCAGCTAGTTCACTATAGTGATGGAAACTTCTTTCTACTTGACTATGAGGTTGGTGATTTTATCTTTGGTGAGTTTAATTAATCTACTTTTTATGTTGACACCATCAAAGATCACATAGTGTCTATCAAATCAAATCAAAACTAAGTTAAAATTAAGGGCAAGTCAAGTTTAGGGTCACGTTAGATTATGATTAACTAGGTTAAGTCTTGATTAGGTTAAGGTGGCTCGATCACATAAGTTAGGGATTAATGATCTACTTGGGCTCATAAGATTGAATGGAGTGTACAAAATCTATCAAGGTCAAATATGTTCAATTAACCTATTATGGGCAAATTTTGTATAGTTAGAAGCAAAGGGGGGAAGAATAAGTAAATTCAAATACTTAGAGCTTAGGTTAGATATAGATTTATTGTAGTCAACCTAGGCCAATCTAATACTACTTTACATTTGAGTTTAAGCTAGACTAAGGCTTAGGATGCTTTAGTATCCCTTATCATTATCTTATTAAAGTCTATTAAATTGATTAAAAAAGTTTAAATAAGAGACTAAGTCATCTAGAGAAGATTGCCTAGGGCTTCATAAAGCTAGAAGGGTACCAACATATTATAAGATAAATAAATATAGGCTTTAACTACCATAAGGGACCATTAGTGTTTATTGAATCAATCGGTTTTAGAAGGAACACTAGGTCTGATTGTCTTGTGGTAATCATTTAAGTCTATATATAAATAATTCACAAAGGTATTTAGAAACTATATGTCTTGTAGGAGTAGCTTTAGCTATGCTAATTGAATTATGTCTCATCAAATTAATACAATTTAAGCTTGAGGAGTTAAATGATACTAAAAGGGCCCTAATGCCACTATGGGTTATAAGAATGCAAAACTAATGATCCTAATGCATTTGGGTGTTATAAATATAATGATCCTCATTTGTATTAGATTAATTATTTATAAATGACTTATTAATGACCCTATATAACAAAATTGAAATTCTTGCATGTCTAAAATTTTTTCATAGGAGCACTGCGGTGTTATGCTAGTAAGCACAATAGTGATATGTTGGAAAACACACCATCACTTGCCTCTTCATTTGGAGGTTTTGGGTTGGTGGGCATAGCGATGCTAAAGAGTGTGGCACTTTAATGCCAGCTTTTTCTGGTCTAAAGTGTTTTGGGAGAGCTTCAAGTATTACGATACTATGGTCTCGAGTGCTTCAATGCTAGGTCTTTGAAAATATTTTTAAATATCTTAATTCACTTACCCTTCATAAATACCCTAAGTCCATCTTCCTCACCTTATTTCTCTAGTTTGGCCGGGGAGGAGAAGGAGAGAGAGGGTAGAGGAAGGGGAGAGAGAGAGAAAGGAGAGAAAAGCTAACTTCGGGACCTTTTCATCCATCCTCATAGTTAGGAAATTTATTTTGATCATGGTACATGGCCTTAACCCTACTTCTATTTTTAATTATTTTAATTTCTAAGTTTTTCTTTCTCCTAAATCTAGTAAAAATGCATCATCTGTGAATCTAGTAAACTTTTAATATGTAATTTTTTATATGTTATAAATATTTTCAATTTAAATATTTTGATCTGATTATATTGAGATTTTATCATATAGTTTTGCATATATAGCATTTTATCAGAAATGATAGGAATAAAAGCATAGAGAAAATAATCTAGGGTTGTTACATTTGTTATATCAAGTATGTTATAACATGCATCTTTAATAATTCATCTTTCATAACAAGCATTTCGACTTGAGTACACTAATAGGACGTGTTTAATGATAGGAATATTGAAAATAGATGCTATAGTTCATAATGCTAAAATGATCTACATGTCAAATAAACTAAATATGTACATGATACATGATGTATCATATTTATAAATGATAAATATATGATATGGCATATGAATATAACTACAAATGTTGCATATGATTAGAAATTTGATTGATTCAATTTATTTAGAGATAGATTATATTGTACATGAGATTGTGTGTGGATGGGCTTTTTTCCTTTAAAATAAAAGTTTGCAGAGTAATCCTAAAAAATATGAAAAGAAAGACATAAGAAGATTGTCTATTATAATATGATTGATGGAGAGTGACGACTCCAACGTGAAACCACCTGACTTATGATTGATGATATGACATAACTTATTCTTATAATTTTGGCCTAAAAGACATGATATGGTCGATACAAAAAAAAAATCACATAAGCCAAATGTTCAAACTTGCATATGTATGATATGATATGTGTGTATGACATGATTCTATATGATTATATATTACATGACATAAGACATTTATAAATTAAATGATATGATACATGATGAGACTGATATATATAAGATACTTGATAATAATACATGATATAGAACACTAATATGTGATGTAAATAATAAGCATGCATCGATATCATATGATATGCATTATAATGTTCATACTAATAGACATGACATGGTATAGAAACGATGTCTAGGATATTAATGATGCATTGATAACTAATAAGATATAAACATGAAGCATTGAAATTGATATCATATAGACATATAATGATAATTGATATGATTACATTAAATCATATAACAACCTTTCCCATAGCATTTTACATTGTGTACTAGTGCCATTAACATGATATAACTTACAAATAGAATGGGTCATATCATGTTGGATGGTGATACACCAAGCTCAAGATCTAGTTTTTGAAAGTTTTTCATATTTTTTTTCAATTATTAATAGACAACAGAGCAACTAATTAGCTTCCAACTGAACATAAAGTAAACTTATCCACAAATTTAATTTCTTTATTTTCATTCATTATCAAAATATATATATATATATATATATATATATATATATATATATATATATATATATATATATATATATATATATATATATATATATATATATATATATATATATATATATATATATATATATATACATTAAAAATTTATGCACTATAGTATATGGATATAGACCTAAAATAGCTCAGAGCTGAGAAAATCCATGATTATAGAAAAATAAAAATAAAAATATCTATACAAATCCAAATAGATTAGAACCTATAACCTCAGCTACTCAACCAGTTTTTTCTCCTTCCCTTGCTCTAAAGCATAATATAAAATAGGTGTGAGTCAACACACCTTAGTAGGTCACATGGATCATTTTATGTTTTTAATAATTAACTCATTATACATTTATAAAATATAAAAGCAGTTATTAGTAAGTTATTATACTTATTAGATCAATGTTTACATATAATATAAACATTGTACTGAAAGTAAATAAATAAGTACTTTAATATATTATAATATTAAATAATTTATTTTTCTCAGACCCACCTCCCATCAGAAATAGATATTAGAAGGCAAGCCCTTATGACTTCATGTGATGACATATTAGAAAACAAACTGTTATGACTCTCAAATTAAGACATTAAATAAATGCAATTTTAAGCCCTTATGACTCCATATGTATTTAGCACAACAAAACTTCCTCCAACATTATAGCTTCACAAAAAAATATATATATATATAATTAGAGTGTAGTAAAAGAAATGTAAATCAATCAAATTGTAATAAATTATATAATATTCTATTAATAGCCAACAATTTGAACCACTGAGCTGAATTTTAGTTTTCAGAATTTCACTCATTTATGAGGAATTATTTAGATACTATTTTAAAGCTTTAAATGCACTACAATATTATTTTTTGAGATTCAAATTATTTTCCAACTTATTAAAAATAATGCACTTTTTAATTTATATGGTGTACATTTTCTAGAAACATATCTTAATATTCAAAATGGTCATATCTATAATATATAGAAAGTTACATAATTAAAGTTTAACATATATGAAGTTATCCCCAACTTTACATAATGAAATTATTTTTTTAATTGGAAAGATTTCAAATGTTTAGATTTTTTAAATTTGAGAAAAGCAGAATGTACTTAGCCTATCTTAAGTCAGATAACTTCTTGAACTGAGTCGACAATAGAAAATGGTTGGAAGCCATCCAAATTATACTTTCTCTCACTAAAATTCCTCCCTCTCTCCATGATACACCTCACTTGGGAGAAGGGGATTTTGGCTAAAATGAAAATTGAGTGGAAAATGATATTTTTATAAAAATTTGACTTCACAATACAGTGCTCCAAGCAACGACATTTTTGCACCAACCTAGATCATTTTTAAATGAACAAACTCGAGAGCGGCAACGATCCCATGCCCAACACCGCATTGGTCTCAAGAAATTTTTTGCATATTTCCTATTCATGCTCATATTCTCGTGGTACCCACTTTAGAACATTTTCAGGCATTCACAAGCATACTAAATACTCACTGACACCTGTAAGGGGTAGAAAAGAAGAAATTTCATTACATCACTCTTATCAAATCGTATCAAAATATGTAGAAATGCACATTGCTTTACTGGGTATTACAATTAGTACGAGAATGATATGGATTACTGATATACTTGATTACCGCTCACACTAATCACTATTATTTATAATATGTTACTGTTCATAGGGATTGATAATGTTCATACTTACTGCAATATATTTATACTAATCTGATACATGAAGTTGAGGTTCTTACATTTGTTGGGCATGGTTGACATCTTTTAAAGAATGGCAATGACCGAGTGGAGTAAGATTATTTTAGTCTATATATATATATATATATATATATATATATATATATATATAATTTTTATTCTTTTGTAATAATGGGAAGTTGTATTGGATTGATGTGATTGATAGTATCCTCTGAATATTGTATATGATTCTTTTGGGACTTGAAATATATATGTAGATGTTTTGATGGTAAAGAAAATGTTGCTTCCGCTATATATAAACTTTGTATATGAATGTTATTAGTGGCTATGATATGTAATTAGGCCATAAAAGAAATAGTTCTTCTAAATTAAATATTGGGGCATCACAACTAATAACTAAATAAGAATTTTTTGGATTGGAGATAAATCATAGGGAGCTTAATGGTAAGTTTATAGTTATCCTACTCCAAAAAAGAGGTCATGGCAATGGATGACGTATCTTCCATAGTATATCCTCTAAATGATAGGATGTTGTTGTGGCACGTCATTAGTGTTTACATAGAGTACTTATATCATTAATAAGTTGTATTATATATCATTAGCAAGTGTTGCATCTATCTTTATAAGCTAACATTTGTGGTTTATAAGCAAACAATAATTTATTACTAATTTGTGATATGTTTGTCATGCTTATCTTTGTTACTAGGCATCATATCATTTGGTGATGTCATGCCCCAAGATCTAACTTGGAAAGAATGTCGATCAATTTCTCAAACAATTTACCAGAGTTTCTAAAACCTTCAATTAACAATCTATCAAACATCTATAAAATTTAAAACATCAATATACAAGTCGATTCATATCTCAAAACATCATGTACAATACTCAGGAACTACACTACAATCACAAGTACAGAAATCTATCTTGTCATGAGTACAAAAGAATCAATATCATCAAAAGAACTAAAACCTGAAGGTCTGGATCAATTTCTATCTCCTGCTCCCAAGCCCTGACCTGAAAATATCAACCACATATAATGAGCTTTACAAAGCCCAGCAGGTCACCTAATACCTATAACTGAAATCAAAGCACGGCGATGCTATCAATATGCATGTCAGTCAATCAAATCCGTATTAGTCAATGGTCAATGAGTCAATGCAATCCGTAAATCAATAGTCAATAAAACCAGTCAATGCAGCGGCAGGCAAATCGATAAATCAACTCAATCAATCAATATCCGTCAATCAAATCGATGCGGTCTAATCAATGAAATCAATCGAGGAAAGCAATACGAAATAATGAATCCATGCAGCAGTCAATACGGTGCAGAAACAGTAGCAACAGCGAATCTATAAAATCTATAGGCAGCAATATCAATGAATCTATAGGCAGTAGTCAATAAATCTATACAATGTCCATAACCATGCTCAGTAGTATCAATGCTTAGTAATCAATCGATGAAATCAATAAAATCGTACGATACAGTAAATCTAATCAAATCAATAAAGCAAAATTCGATAAAACAATAGATCCGTAAGTCAATACAGTAAACATGCATTTCAATACTATAATACTGAATAAGTACAAACAACTGGCTATGTTGCTGTTGTAGAATCCATATTGCTGTTGTAGATATCCATACAAGTCTATGTAGAATCCATCATGTACAGGTCTATCAATCTTCAACCAATGTTCAACCAGGTTCCACTTGTATTTCAGTATCAAGTGTTAATTCAAGAATCAATTCAAGAATCAATCAATAATCAATTCAATAATCCATATTAAAGCAATCTAGAACAATCATATCAATAATCATGCACATATCAATTCAATCTATCAATTTCAAACAAATCAGAAATCGTACGAAAATCGGGCAGAGGAACGGCGGTCTATCAAATTTACACAAAAATCCTGCAAAAACCACAATTTCCAACTTTCTCCAAATTACAATAGAATAACCACAACATCAATACAAGACTATTATTCTATAGAATCCAAATCAAAGCAAGTCCTGATATTTTTCTATTCAATTAAAATCGCGTAGAATCAATTCCGACTGGTAAAATCTTCGTAGAAAATACTCAAATCGTGTACAATAGTCATATCTATAACATACTAAAAGTTGTGCGGTGAAAGTTGTGTCAAATCAAAATCATGTCCAAAATTCGACTACGAAAACACAAAACAGTGCACAACTCGGTCAAAACTCAATATCTCTGAAAACAGAAACAGGATTCAGAGTCCTTACCACGAGATCTTCACTTTTCCCAACAGCCGTGTCGGACGAAAAGCGCTCCGCGGTCTCTAAAATACAGCTTTTCTTCTTTTTCCCTTTCTCTTTCTCTCTCCTCAAAATATCTGATTTTATATAAAATGATTTTCTCTCTCCTCAATACGACTGATTTCAGCTTTATAGAATTCAGATCGGCCCGGCCGATCGCCCGATCGTCCCAGGACGATCAGACCAATTTTGATCGTCCTGGACCGTTCATAGGGCTATGCTCAGGACAAAATTGTGAACAGTACAGATCGGCCTGGACGATCTCAACATCGTCCTGGACGATCCTGTCCAGAAAACACTCCAGAAAGTACTCCAGAAATCAGCTGTTTTCAATGCTCTGATCGGCCTAGACGATCTCAACATCGTCCTGGCCGATCCTGGGAGGAAAATCCAATTCAGAGAGGAACAGTAAGGGAACGAGATCTCACAGGTGATGAGCAAGATATTGAGTGTTAAACACAAACATATATATTCAATTAGTATTGTGCACAATTCAATGAATTTTTATTATTATTTGTTTATCTATCGATATATCAAAATCTTTACTATGGATGCAACTTTGTTTGTTTATAAAATAATTATAATATCAAACTATGAATATTTTTATGGCTTTTAATCAAATACAATAGATATTGATTATAATTTCAAACTACAGAGCCTGGCCCAATTTGAATGAATCCATTAGTTTTTACAGTCGATTACAAATGAGGCCCTTCCCTGGGAGAAGTCCTTGGCTTGATGTCACAAATGTACATCATATAGACCCCATTACATGGTGGCAAAAAGACCGTTATCTAGCGATGTAGGTCGAAAGGATCGTAGTAGTTGATAGAGGTTGGAAGGACCACAGCCAGCAGGATACAAGGGTCCGAAAGATCATAGTTTGCAGGAGATGAGGGTCAGAAAGATCGTTGTCTAGTGATGTTGGTTGAAAGGACTGTAGTAGGCGACGGAGGTCAGAAGAATTATATTCGGCAGGAGACAGGGGTCTGAAAGATCGTAGTTGGCAGGAGATCGGGGTTAGAAAGACCGTTGTCTAGTGATGTAGGTCGAAAGGACCGTAGTAGGCAACGGAGGTCGGAAGGACTGTAGTCGGCAGGAAATAGGGGTTCGAAAGATTATAGTAGTAGGGCAGTACTCCGGTAAAACTCTGGGCGTCACGGGGTGACCCGCTAGAAGTCCAGGCCTTAGGTGATGGTTTGGTAGAACTCCGGGTGTTAGGTGGTGGTCCGGCAGAACTTCGGGTGTTAGGTGGTGTTTTGGCAAAATTTTGGGAATCAAGTGGTGGTCCGGTGGAACTCAGGACCGTAAGTGGTGGTCCGATCGAGCTCAGGACCGTAAGTGGTGGTCCGATTGAGCTCAGAACCTCAAGTGGTGGTCTGACAAAACTCTGGGCATCAAGTGGTGGTCCGGTAAAGCTCAAGGCCTCAAGTGGTGGTCCGGTGGAGATCAGGGCCTCAAGTGGTAGTCTAGTGGAGCTCAGAGCCTCAAGTGGTGCTCGGATGGAGCTTAAGGCCTCAAGTGATGGTCCGGTGAAATTCAGGGCCTCAAGTGGTGCTTCGATGGAGCTTAGGGCCTTAAGTGGTTGTCCGGCAAAACTCAGGGCCTCAAGTGTTGGTCCGACGAAACACAGGGCCTCAAGTGGTGGTATGGCGGAACTTAGGGCCCTAATTGGTGGTATGGCAGAACTCAGGACATTAGATGGTGGTCTGACGTAACTCAGGGCCTCAAGCGGTGGTCCGGCTAAGCTCAGGGCCTCAAGTAGTGGTCTGGCAGAACTCCAACCGATGGTCGAGGAGGAGCGAGGATGCAAGAGCGATCTCCAATCTCTATCTTGCTCTCTTGCTTGGAGCCTCCTTTTAAGATAGAGGAGGGGTCTATTTATAGATTTCTTGGAGTGGCATGGCCCGTAAATAGGTGGAAGATCAAAGGCAAATGGGGAGTAGTTGGATGGATGGTCAATGTCGAATCCCTTGATCATGGACCATTTGATGGACATTTGAATGTCTTACTGAAGCTAGAATTCTGTGATCTTTGGCTTGTTGGATTTGTCTCGTCGTGCCGCTCGATTCGACTATAAGCATGTCATGTTTGAAAATTGTTGGTAATCCAAATTGTGGTTTGAACCTTCCAGCAGCACTTCGAGTCCATGATTCAAACACATTTGGGCTCGGATTGAGTCAAATTTGGTGTCGTTGGGTTTGTATTTCCGAGACATTCAGTTCGACTATAAGTTAGTTGAAATCGGAGTTTAGAAGGTCCCAATTATAATTTTGGAAGTTCTCAACTTGATTTTGCCTCGAGATTCGTGCCCGATCAAGAAAAATTTTTGAGGACGTATCAACTCTAATGTCAAGTTTTGAGGCATCACAATGGAGTATAGATGGTTGATTTTAATCTGGAAGAAGTAGGACTAACATATACGTGAGGTAATTTTTTTTATCTTAAAATTCAGTAGTTTTGTTAACCATATGAATCCAATCAAGTAAATCATGACCATGCAAACCACCATGAAATTCAAGATTGTCGATCTTGACACTCAATTCTTAGTGCTGATTATCCAATGAAACCTCTTGTTGGTGACATGATGAAGGATTTGAAATGTCTTTAATGCCCATTGATGAACTTTCTTGGAGGCCAAGAATTGATTGCCAACCAAATAATATGAGGTGTCCATTGCATCTTGATTGGGTGTCTGGTGTGTCTTTGAAGAGTAGCTAGTTGGTTTGTTGGTACATTTACTTGTTACAATTGGGCTATACCAGCAAAGCATAATACATCATTGAACAAATCCTTGGGTTTATGATGTGGGGGCATTATAGAAAAATTGACTCTAGGCCAATCAAGCTATGTGCAAGCTAGGGGTGCAAACGAATCGAGACGAGCTCAAATCCGGCCTTGCTCGGCGAGCCAAATCCTGAGCTCGAACTCGAGTCGAGCTTGATCTCAACTCCTCAGGGGAATACAAAGTCATCGAGCTGCTTTTCGAGTCTGAGCTCTGATCCTGGGTTATGCGTTCTGCGTCCTGCGTCCTGCGTCCGAGCCTTTGTTTCCCACCTGAGGTTTCATTTTTTTGCCCGCCTTTCATCCAGTTAGCCCGAGCTCTGATCCTGCTTCCCCCCGCATGCAATTGTGCAAATCGTCTTACCGTCTTCCATCTCACCCACGGTGTGATCCGTCTTCCCGCATGTGTTCCTGACGTTCAATTATGCCCCCACATTTGATTGTGATCTCGACGTTCAGTTACTCAAACCGCTCGACTAGTAATTGATTCGAGCAGAGGGATGTTTGAACTCGATAAGCCCGTCGAGCTCGAAATCCTGTTTGAGCTCGACTCGCGAGCTCAATAAGCTCAACTCTTCAAGTCCGAGCCGGCTTAATTACGAGTCGGCTTGACTCGGTTGCACCACTAATGCAAGCATTGAAATAGTATATATTTAATTAAAAGAAAATAATAAGTCTATTGTAATATATATATACTTACAGCTTAGCAATTTCTGCATAAATTTAATTATTTCAAATAAAACATAATTAGTGTTTAGTTGACGAAGAAAACACAACATTAAAAAATTTGTTAGGGCCAACGTGGAATTACCAAGCAAGCAATTAGCCCACAAAACGGAAACTCAAGGTCAATACCGTCATTTTAGTTCAAATTAGTTATACAAATGGTTGTCGGCAAACATTCACCTCCAGTTTAGTTCACCGCCTTAACAGGGCTAGTCGATGAGCTTACCCATTGAAAATTTTGATGGTCAGGATCATTCCTCATCAGTTGAAGGCCGAAGACGCGAATTTTGTAATATTTTTGGGTTCATTTAAAGCGATAATTTATACACTTCAAGGCTGAATCCATTAAGAATAAGGTTCTAAGTGAGTTAGCTTGTGTTTAATTCCATAAAAGGCTTATGGCCTAGGTTGATGGGCTAATAAATTAAATTTTAATAGGCCCTAACTCTACTTGTTTGCTTAAAAACTAGCTCAATTAAAAAATATTAATATAAAATGCACTTAAATATATTAACATTCAAGATTTTAAGTACAAAATTTTTAAAATATTTAAAAATCATATTTCACTTTCTTATTATTGTATGCCCAAACATTTGCGGCAGTAGTGAGACAAAAAGCTTAATGTTTTAGCTTTGAACGTAGATCCAATACATATACACAAGAGAGCGGGGTGCATCAATCATGAGAGACATCAAATTTTTACATGGAATACCCAAGAAAGGAGTTGACCGAGTTAAAATGAATCCACTGTGTTTGTCGTTGATTACAAATGATGCCTTTCCTCAGAGGAAGGCATTAGCTCGCCGTAGCATATATACATCACACAAAGCAAATTACATGATTGAGGTTGGAAAAAACTAATGACATGAGAGTTACTCTCAAGATAACATTGGCCTATTTGTTTGGTCGGTAAGATCATAGTCAGGCGATACTGATTGGAAGGACCGTAGTCGGGCGACTGAGGTCGAATGGACCATTGCAGGTGATGGAGATTAGAGAAATCATAGTCAAATGGACCATATATAGTTGGTAAACAACGAATGTCAGAAGGCTTTAATTGGCAGGTGATAGAGGTCAGAAGGACTGTTGATAGACGATTGAGGTCGAGGAGGCTGATTTCGTGCGATAGAGGCCATAGGGATTATAGTTAGTCAACGGTGGTCGGAGGTGTGATGCCACATAATCTAATTTGAAAGAATCAACACCACGATTATCTAACTTAATTTATCAGAAATAAACTACAAAAATAATTCTAGAATTCAAAACATCTATTTGTACATTTATATTCATTTTCAAAAACAAAAAATTCATGTGCACTACTCATGATCTATACATTCATATTACAACGACTCTATATTGAGTACAAAAGAATAACTAAAACAAGAAAAAAAAAACTGAGAAGTCCTGATCTAATCAATCTTACACATTTGATCATGTGTCCTAACCTAACAAAAATTAACTACATATAATGAGCTAAAAAATTCATCAGGTCACCAAAATCTACAATTGAATTCAACACTAAGTAAAGGAGCAATATGCATATCAGCGGTCAAATTATAATAATAACGTTCACATGATTATAGGAAAATACAATAGAGAAATCAGTAAACTAGTACATGTATTAAATCACTTAAATAATCGTCATGTCAATACTATAATCAATACATAAATCGTATAAAAAATTAAATTAAAATATCGATAATGACTATCGAAATCATATAAATGCAATAAAATTATATAAAAGTAATTGTCTTCATGTATCACATGCTCAGAAATATCATATCAGTCTCTAGTGTATATGCTCAATATATATTACGTGATCAACATATCAATATATGTAGAATAGTATTAACATCAATATGATGGGTGAAAGTAATAGTAAAGTCTTACATAGGCAATGATTCGGTAGCATGCATTCTAATAATCATATTAAATTAGCAACAAGTAGAAGTCCTAGCTATAATTGTGATTTTTCAGTATCAGTATTAATATCCATAACCCATTGGCTTAGTAAACAGAGTTGTTATTCTTTGACCGTTGACACAGCAATAACTTCTTATAACTTTCAATCAATATCAAGTGAATCAGTCAAGGATAACATCAAATCATAATATTTAAAGGAAAGCCCGCTGGTCAACAATCTATATAGGTAAATCAGTCTCCAACCAAAGTCAGTGAATAACCCGTTCTTATTTATTTTTCCTTAAACATATCATTTCCATGCTCATTTTCAATGCATTGTAGTATTATAATTAGGCTTAATTCATAAAATGTCAAAAAGTTCAAATGGTAAGAAAAAATCCTATTAAGCAAAAATTCAAATTTTCATAAATTAACAAAAATAGCAGAGATTATATAAAATATCATTTTGAAGCTTTAATTGAACTAAAACACTATTTTAGATATCAAAATAAATTTTTCAAAAGATAAAAATTGTTGCTTTTTCAAAATTCCCCAACAACTCAAATAAATCCTAAAAATATATATAATTTTGATCTCCATAATATATAAAAAGTTATACGGTGAAAGTTTTACTAATACAAATTATTTTTATTTTTCAATAACAAATTTATAAATTTGATCAAAAAAATATCAAAAATAGAAAATTATTTAAATCAAAATTAGGATAATGATTCCTTACAGTGAGATGAGTAAATTTTCCAACAAACTCGGCTGACAAAAATCATTTCGCGACCTCCAAATCCAAGAATTTTCTCTCTCTTCTCTTTCTCTTTAAATTCTCCCTAATCCTTCTCTATTTAGCCAAAAATGAAGGTAACAAAGGATTTGTAATAATTTAATAAGCTAATGGCTTAAGATATTTTAATATAATTTAAATATAAGTATTTATTTAAATAAAATTTTAATATAAAATTTATATAATTTCTTTTATGGCTTCAAAATTATAGAAAAAAATATATAAAAAATCATTTTATTTAAAAAATTATGGTCAAAGTAATTCACAAAATGGACACTCGGTGGTCCAAAAATTCTCACTTGTACTAATATGTGCTAATTTCTTAAGGATTTTCATCAGCGCTAAAAAATTATGAAAATTTTACTTTAAGTAAACCACTATAATATCTATGTTATTGAAAACATGATATATGATTTTGAATTATAATAACTCCTACGAAATTTTTTTTTCTATGGGTCGAAATACAAGCTATTATAGAAGGGATCATAGTCGGCTGGCCAATGTGGTCAAAGGGACTGTAGTCATGCCACTAAGGTTGAAGGGATCATTGTTGGGTGATGGAGGTTAGAGAGATTATAGTCGACAGAAGATGAAAGTTGGAGGGACCATAATCGGTAGGTGATAGAGGTCGGAAGAACCTAATTGGGTGATTGGGGTCGAAGTGGCATTCTCAGGTGGCAGGGATTGAAGGAACTGTAGTTAGTCAATGGTGGGTGATAGAGATTAGAAGGACAATAGTCAGACAATCGGTGGGAGACTGTGGTGGGAAGGACCTTAGTCGGTAGTCAGGCGATCAAGGTTAAAGGGACCATTATCAGGCAACGAAGGTTAGAGGGATCGTAGTCGACAAGTAAAGGAGGTTGGAAGGAACGTAGTCAATGAGTGATAGAGATTAAAAGGTTTATAGTAAAGCGACTGAGGTTGAAGGATTTGTCATTAGGAAGTGGAGGTCAAAGGGACTATAGTCGACAGATAATGGAGGTCGGAGGGAATATAATCAGGCGACAGTGATCCAAGGAATTATAACTTGCCAAAGATTGAGGTCGGAGGAAACCTTATGCAATGGTAGTTTGATGGATTGTAGTCGAAGGGTGATGGAGGTTGGAAGGACCATAGTCGGGTGGCTAAGGTTGAAGAATTATATTTGGCCGATAGTGGTTAGAAGGACTGTAGTCAAGCGAATGAAATTGAAGTGACTTTTGTTAGGTGATAGAGGTTGAAGGGAACCATATCTTGCAAGTGATAGAGGTCATTGTAATTAGGAGATTGAGGCCCAATTTATTGTTATCAGGTGACTAGGGTAGCAAGGACCTTAATTAATTGGAGTTGGTCAGAGAGATTGTAGTCTGTGGGTGATTATGTTTGAAGGGACTGTAGTCAGGCAACAGAGGTCGGAGGAACCATAATCAAAAAATAATGGATGTCAGATGGACCGTAGTCAACAAGTAATAGAGATCGAAAGGACATAGTTGAGCAATTGAAGTCAAAGGGATCATTATAAGGCAATAAAGTTTAGAAGGACTATGATTAGCAGGCAACATAGTTAGAAGGAACTATAGTCTAGCAATAATGATACGAGGAATTATAATTGATGAGTGATGAAGCTCAGAGGGACTATAGTCAATGGATATGGAGGTTGAAAGGATAGTGGTCAGGTGCCAATGGTCAGAATGACCATAATCAGTGGGCAATGGAGTTCGAATGGACCATATTCAGAAGAATAAGGTTGATGGATCATAGTGAAGCAATGGTGGTCAGAAGAACCATAGTCGGTGGGCGGCGGAGGTTTGAAAAATTGTAGTTGAGGGATTAAGTTCAAGGGATCAAAGTTGAGTGACAATGGTAGGAAGGACAATAGTCAACAGGCGATAAAGGTTGGGTGGAAATCTATTTATGGTGGCTAAACAGAGTTTTGACACTGATGGTGGGGCATAAACCCAATGATGGTAGTCGGATAGAGGTCTAACGACCATGGTCGGGTAGAAGGCCAGTGGTGACGGCCATGCTAAGGTTTGGTGGTGACAACTGGATGGACATTTTATGATGTTACATGGTAAAAGTCCCACGGTGGTGTCTTGGTGATGAGGGTTCGCTGGTGGTAATGCTATGGGATTTATACCTTAAATCTCTTTTGAATCTCTAGTATAAGGTCAAAGCATCCTCCACTAAAAAGTCAATTCAAAATGCCTTCTTCATGTAGAGAGTAGATGTCTATTTATAAATTTTGAAAGTGATATCCTCCATTAATATGGAGAAGATCTGGGGTAAAGTTGAGTGCCTTATCAGTCGACCATATTGATCCCCTTGATCATAGAGCATGCATTCAACATTTAAGTGCCTTATTGTTGTTAAAATTAAGCAAACTTGGGCTCATTGGATTTTTTTAATCAAGCCACTGAATTCAAACATAAGCATGTTATGCGTATATTACTTTTGGTCACCCAATTAATATTCTAAAGATTCCAAATATACTTCAATCTATTGAATTGAGCCCATTTGGGTTTGGATTAGATAAATTTTGATGTCATTGGGTTTGTGATTTTGAGATGTCAGTTTGACTATAAGTTTCCTAAGATTGGTGTTTTGGTGATCCCAAATTTAATTTTGGAAGTTTACAAATGAGACATTCCTCGAGATATATGTCTGATCAATGTGTTTTTTTTTTTTTTGGTGATGTATCAGTTGCTCACCTATTTTAGATGGTTATGCTTGTAGAGTATAAAAATATGTGTAAGAGCTTTCTAGAAGAAATTGCAGATAAAAAATTTAAATTTTAGACAAACTAATAAGCATGATCACTTCCTAGACGTCAACATGGACTTCCACTTAGGGCCCAAAACCAGTAAAATGCCCTAGATCAAAATTTAGCAATTCATGAAGTTGGCGTGCCGATTGGAGTATAAAACATTGATAATTATTTCTCCAAAACTTTTAAAATTACTTGAAACTATTTGTACATGTTTCATTAGGTTCTTAAGGTGCCAAAATTAAGTCAAGAACATTAAAAAAAAAAAAAAAATGGTCCTTAGGATAGCAATCAAACTGTCTGCATAGAAATTGGGTATGAACACAACTTGATAGCCGAAATGACTATCGGCTGGTCTGTCATGTCCCAAGATCTAAAGTGGAAGATTTTTTTCTTTTTCTCTTTATATTTTTGTATTTCTTTCTTATTTTTTTTAATAACAACCAATAATAATTTACAATCAGATCAATTTAACATATAGTGTTGATTAATTGCATTATAGAAATGTAAACAATAAAAATATATAATTCACATTTATTATAATAAATATTTACATGTTACATTAAGTCTCAAAATAATATACATAAACCTATAAAATTGAAGGAAAGCAAAAATAGTGTGAAAAAAAAAAATTGTGCATACTAAAGCCTCAAGCTGCAGGCTTCGTGATAGGGTATGCATGCTTTTGGAAGGAACATAGTCAGTGATGGTAGTTGGAAGAATTATAATTGGCAAGAGATGGAGGCCGGAAGAATCATAGTCGGGCGATTGAGTTTGAATGACCATAGTAGAGCGACGGTTGTTAGAAGGACGTAGTCAGTGGGCAATGAAAGTCAGATAAAGACCTACTGGTGGTGGTCGAATGAAGGTCCGACGATGATGGTCAGGAGGAGACACGTTCGTGGTGTCCTGATGGATGTTTGACGGTGTTGGTCGGGCAGAGGACCAGTAGTAGCTACTGGTCTAAGCTTCAATGGTGGTGATGATTAGATGGACGCCCGACAATAGTTGGCCTTGAAAAGTCCTATGCTGGTGGTTGGACAGCGAGAGTTCGCTGGTGAAGGTGCTCCAAGATTCATGCTTTAGAGCTCTCTTGAATCTCTAGCACTAGGTTCAAGCCCCATTCTCCAAAAAGTCTCTTCAAAAAATTCCCTTCATTTACAGAGTGAGAGTTTATTTATAGATTTTGGGAGTGACATATTTCATAAATATGTAGAAGATCTGAGAAAAATTTAAAGTGCTCTATTGGATGACCTATTTTGATCCAATTAATCATAGAGTAGTCATTCAGCATTTAAGTGCCTCAATGATGTTAGAGTTAAGCAATCTTGGTCTTGTTGGATTCTTCTCATCAAGTAGCTCGATTCATCTTTAAGTATGATATATTTAAAAATCATTTGGTCACCCAATTAATATTATAAAGCTACAAAATATGTTATAAGCTATTAATTTGAGCCCATTTGGGCATGGATTATACCGATTTTAGTGTCATTGGGTTTGCCTTTTTTAGATGTTCAATTTGACTATAAGTTTGCTAAGATTGGAATTCAAATGGTCATGAATATAATTTTAAAGGTTTCTAAATGAGACATGCCTCGAGATTTGTGCCTAATCAAGATATTTTTTGGTGATTCACTTATATTAAGCGATTCTTTATCATTTTATTCTACTTTCTCAAATCATAATTATTTTCTCTCTTTTATAAAAAAATGAGCCATCTCAAGATTCATGAATGATGCTCGAGCTCAATTCATTAATCAAGTTTAAGTTCAAAATAGGGATGACTTGAGCTATAGGGGAAGGAGAATATTTGATAGCTGGGGAGATTCTCTGGGAAAAATTGTTGCAAATTTGGAATCAAGATTGAGATTGTGATTTTTGATGATAACAAAATATAATTGTTATATTTTATTATTTCTCTTAGCATATATTGGATATTTCTATTCATTTTTTGGTATACTAACATTTCAAGGAAATCATATATCACTCTAGATTACTGAAGACTTTAAGTTAAGGAAGAATAGGATTTCATGGAATAAAGTCTGTATTTCTCTATTTTTATTCTTGAATTTGAGCAAGTGTGATTGTAATTGGGGAACTGTACACATACACACATAGGGAGAATGATAAAATCGTACCATATATACAAGCTCATTCATTTTTGAATTGTTCGTACAGTACGATGTAGGCCTGTCAAAACCGGGTCACGGGTCGGGTTCGGGTTCAACCCGAAACTGACCCGGGTACATACGGGTCAACCTTAACCCAACCCGTTTTTCGAAATGGGTCAGTTTCCTGGACCCAAACCCGACCCGCTTCGGGTCCGGGTCAACCCGACCCGACCCGTATGACACAAAAAAATTAAAATTAGTTTTTTTATTTAATTACAAACAAAAATATATACCCTTCCTTCAATTAATTGTGAAACAAATTTTTAAAATGTACAACAAAACATATTATTTACAAAATAGAAATGAATAAATTACAAAAAAATTACATATCTTTTAGACTTTTACAAAAAAAATTACATATCATTTACAAATTAGAAATCAACCAAATGACCAGGTCGTCACTTTTCCCTTGCTCAACCAATAAGCACGGCTCAACTTCAAGTCTTCAGCACTTCACCTGTATTCAAAGAACAAGGAAGAAATGTATTCTGCGAAATTAACAAGTTAGATATGATGCTCATTGCTCAGATTAAACCTTCCAAATCTTTAATCACCTTATGAGGTGTATGTTCAAATTTCAATCAACATTAGCATATTACCATCCAAGGAGACGAATTGTATTTTGCATTAAGTTAGTATCTATTCATTTATATATGTAGTATCTAGTCATTTGACTTGAATACAAAATTACAAATGTCTCCTAGTTGTAATAGCATTTATTCTGAAATTATTTGGTTATTCCCACTATAATTTATTAATTTGAGAAGGTTGATCATCATCGCTTCATCACTTCAAAACAACAACAAATAATATTCAAATGAATCATAACAAGCAGCAGGATACACAAGGACGGGTCAAAAGAACCAACACAGATGACAGATCAAAAGAACCAGCAAAGAACTGAAGCAGCTAGCAGCTAATGCACCCGAAAAAACACAACAACAAAAGAACCAACATAGAATTTCTATTTTCCAGCACAGAACTATCCAACAGGACTAACACAGCACAACACAGAACTAAAGTTTTCCAACATAGCTAAAGTTTTCCAGCACGGCACATAACTGAAACTAAAAGAGCAAGCAACAGGTAACCCGAAACCAAAGACACTTACAGAGTTATAGCTACAGAAATACAAGTATACAGCATTAAAGAAATAGGTGCACTAGAACCAGTTTGCAATATGAGCTGTCCTATATCACGTAAATCTCTTTTCTTGTAATTTTTTAAGTGTCTCCTTAAGTTACCAGTGCCATTTTTACTATCACATAAGTATTGAGCACATCTTTTACATTTACACCTTTGTTTACCATCTTTAGGATTAGGTAACATCTCAAAATGACCCCAAACCTTGGAAGTCATCCTTCTACGCTTCTTAATTACGACTGAACCATCATCACATGCATCATCAGATGCATCTAAACCCTCTAGCACATTGTCTTCAATGCGAACTTCATAATTTTCTTGAATATAATTTTCAGGAAGTGTGTTTGAATCCTCCATCTATTGCAAAAATTATATCAAATTATACAAATGAAAAATGATAATTTATCTTAAAAAAATATCCAACACACAAATACAAAATCAGTGAATTATGAAATTGTTATAATTGCATATAGCCGAGAAACAGCCAACAGGTAACAACCAACACCTCACAAGGCAACAGGCAACAGCCAACAGGTAATAGGCTAACAACCAATAAGAAACAAAGAATTCCAATAGTCAATTCACTGATTCACTGATACACTCATACACAGTACTAACACAGATACACTAATAAGTAATAAGTGAAAACAGCCACACCTCACATGGCCGATAACAGCCACAAGGCCGACCACGGACCACCCACAGCCCACAGGCAATAGCCAAGCAGAATAAATGAATAATAGATATTGCCAATTTCAATTTGCCATAACAAATAATCAAAGCCACATATAAAAATAAAAGCACAAAATGTGAAGCCCTAAATCCCAAATCTGTATTTCAAAGCCACAGCAACTTCAAACTGGAAGGAAGAATCGAAGAAGCAAATAACTCAAAAAAAAAACCACTATAGTCTCTACTCTCTAGCAGTAGCAGTGCCTCCGTAACAAAAAATCAAAAAAAAAAAAAAAAAAAAAAAAAAAAAAATTGCAACGCTCATTGCTTGAGTTCAATTCTTCAAAGATAATCGAAAGAATGGAAAGATAAGTAGATAACTGAAAGAAAGTTAACAAAAAAAATCAAACCAATGAGGCGATGAGTCCATGATGAAGAAGGACGAAGAATCAAAGAGGCGCAGAGGAGGAAATCTCAGCGAAATCGACCAGCCGTGCTTAGGGTTTTCTCGCTCGAAGAGAGACGAAGTCACGGCTCACGAATGGCGCACTCTCGGTTAATGGCTTGTTAAATGCCCTAAGAGGGTAAATTTGTAAATACGAAAACGGGTTGAAACGGGTCACTTTCAGGTTACCCGGGTTGACCCGAACTCGACCTGAAATGTCATACGGGTCAAAAAACAGAACCCGAACCCGACCCGTTACGGGTTCGGGTTGACCCGAACCCAAAATTTTTGTGACTGGTTTGGGTCGGGTTTTTGGGTCGTGTCAATTGTTGACATGCCTAGTACGATGTCAGTTCGTACAAATGGATGATAGAGTATGAAATTGTGTTCGTACAAAATTGTACCATACAAATATATTTATTTTTAAACTATTCATACAGTACGATATGAATCGTACAGACGACTAATAATGTATGAAATTATGTTCGTCCCAGTTCGTACTAAACAATGCCCTAATTTTTTAAACTGATCGTATCGTATGATCTACGATCGTACAGTACGAATGTAAGTTGTTTCACTTGAATTTTTTAATTTTTGGGCGGTTTTTAATGTGATTTATATATAAAGAGTCTTAAAAACTATCGTATAATCCTTTGCTTCGAATTTTTCTTGAGAGGAACCTTTTAGAGAGTGTGTTAGGGAGAGATTTTGTGAGTGAAGAGTGAGAGATCTAGTAAAGAGAAGTTATGAGGGATTCACAAGGTTGCCTAAAGTGAGAATCTCTTTTATCTTCTTCAAGTTTCTACCCAACTTCTTTGGAGTCTATTGAGAGAAGATCTTCAAGGTTAAATCAAAGTTCTCTGCCTTCACCAGGAGAGTGAAAAAGAATGAAAAAGTTATCTGCCTTCACTAGGAGGGTGAAAAAGGATGAGTAGGTTCTCTGCCTTTACTAAGAGGGTAAAAAAAGGATGAGTAGGTACTCCGCCTTCACTAGGAGGGTGAAAAAAGATGAGAAGGTATACTGCTATCACTTGGAGAGTGTAAAAGGCAACAGTTCTCTGCCGCAACAGGTTGGTGGAAGAGAGTTTGTAAGGGCTTATCCGCCTTACTGTGGGGATAAAAGGAGAGTCACTTGTGTTTAGTGCAATATCTGGAGAAGGAGTCTCAAGGGAGTGGATGTACGTAGGTCTAGTTGGACCGAACCACTATAAAATTTGGTGTTCTTATGTTACCTTTTTATTTTTTCCACCATTTTATTTTACTGCACATATAATTTTGTGGTTAAAAATTATCCGTGGTAATCATTTCTATAAACCAACTGCATGTTTTAGGATTAGTGATTTAACATTTAAGAAGATCTAAAAAATGTTTTCAAATATCCAAGAATTTTATTTAACTAATTCACCCTTCCTCTCTTAGTTAACCTTGGGACAATTCAATAATGTCTAACAACCTACACGAACTTTCAAAAATTGCTTTCCTTGGTTCATGAGAAGATCATGCATAGTGGCTTAAAACAAGTCGAGCTGATCTCGAGTCAAGGGGTGTTCGAGCTCGACTCGCAAGTCAAATACCAAGCTGTTGGAGCTCGGGCTTGAATCACGACATTGAAACGAACTAGTCAAGCTGTTCGATTTCGGTTTTCCGCCGTCCATTTGTCATTTTCCCACTCGGATTTCAATTTCCAGCCCGCTATTCATCATTTTCCCTCCCAGTTCCATTGTAAGCGATCGCCTCGAGGCTCTTGTCTGCAAGCTGCACGCGGTTTGTTCGCACAGTGTGGACCGCACTCAGCCTCCTCGATGTCTTCGTTCGCACACGAGATGTGCAGAGCTTGCGAACTTCTTATCCGTCTCGAGGCCATTGACCGCTTTTTTTTTCAATTATAGGTGAAATTCAAGCCCCTCGCTAGCTCGTGAGCCGGGCCTTATTAAGCTCGAGTTTGAACTCGAGCTCGACTCGTGAGCTCGATAAGTTTAGCTCGCGAGCCCATAAATGAGTCAAGCTCAAGCCAGCTCGGCTCACTTACACTCCTAATCATGCGCAAGTGATCAGTCTTTACGTACAATTTTTAAATTTTCTTTTCTTTTGGGGCGGGGGGAACTTAAAATTATTTATGTAGGGTGCCTTCGGATAACTTGTAATTATATTAAAATTATTTAAGAATTACTATATTACTTGAGATAAGTGCAACATAAATTTTTATATTCAATATTAATTTCATAATAAATCTAATTATTTTAAAATCATAAGTGATATAATTATATCAAAATATCTATTTTTTGTAATTTTTTGACTATTTCTTAACTGTGGTTTTTAGAATTGCTTTAATTTAGAGATATTTTAAAATTGTAAGAGTCTGATATACAACAAACTTTTATAGCTTTTATTACTGGTTTTTTCTTTTGTTATCCAAAAGGGAAGTTCTAATAAATCCAAGTTAAAGAAAGCTTTTAAATAACTAAAACACTTAACTTTTTGTGATATAACACTTAAGATGGCATGAGCTCAGCCCTTTTTAAAGATTATGCTTCATGTGTGATGCTTCTCTTACTGATTTTTAAAACAATTTTTTAGTACACAAATTAATATTTGTAGTAAAAAGCTGCTTTAAGTAGTAAAAAAACTGTCCCACATGAAGTTTTAGGCTTCATTTGAGACGGCTTTTTTGTTGTTTCTTAAAGCAGTTTTTTAGTATAAAAATTAAAATTTTATACTAGAAAGCTTTTTTAAGAAGCAACAGGAAAGTCATCCCAAACCAAGCTTTTTAGAACAGTTTTCTTATTACTTTTTTGCATTACCTTTCTATTATAAAAATTTCTTAAAAAAAACTTAAAAATAGTGACAAAAAACTTTTTCAAATGAAACCTAAACCTTTAAAGAAACCAACAAGCCATAGGAAATCCAATCCGAGGAGCAATATCTCATTCTAAGTAAAGTCCTAAAAAGATATCAACATAATAGTCAAGGCTAAAAAATCTGAAGAGCCATCTCTTACCTTTTTATCTCTCTCTCTTTTTCTCTTTCTCTTTCTCTCTTTCTTATAATTATATAGAAGAAATAATGTTATGATCATTCTCACAGAAAGAATCCAATGCTATGAAAGCCACAACTTTAAGCACCGAGCAAGAAGAGACCAAGCTAGACACGCGAAGGCAAGTTGCACAAGTGGAAAATAATTCATATGTTGTGGCTTAAAATGCAAATTCTTTTCTTCAACTTGTTTATTTATTCACTTTCGGTCACTTTTGAATGAGTGATCAAAGTTTTTTCTATCTCTTGCTTTGTGATTTGCTTATTGTTGACAGATATTAAGAAGGCTAGCTCACAATAGGGACGCAGCCAGGAAGAGTGGACTCCCAAAAGAGGTTATTCAAGCTTATAAGCATAGCAATAGGAGGCTTAGGCTTTGTTTGTGATGGCTTTTTTAATGTTTCTTAAAATAAATTTTTAGTTAAAAAATACAATTTTTATACTAAAAAATTGCTTTAAGAAGCATTAAAAAAGCCTTCCCAAACAAAGCCTTAATCCTATATTTATAGGAGATTTACGTATACACCATAAAATTTTTATGTATTTAATATTGAAAATTTATATTTATTTATATAATATTTTAATATCTCAATGGCATTCAAATATATGCATAAAAAATTACATTTCATTTTCAAAGAGTTAATATTAGTAATATTTTTTATGTCATTTAAAGATTTATATAATATATAAATAAATACATATATCTATGTGTTACGGCATGTAAATATTTAGGAGGATTAATTCATGTAGATACCACACAATTTTTATATAGTCATACATCTAACATGTAAACTTTAATATTTATTTATATTCCCCAAAAATCAAAATATTTTGTGGCATGTGCAAAAGTATATTGATTTAGCTATAAAAAAAATTTATGAGAGGGAAAGGTGCAAAAGTATAATATATTTAATAATTAGAGAGATCATAATTATTAGATTTTTTTTCCTCATTCGTAAAAATTAATATATTTTTTAACTTGAATAAACTTAAACAAGCATTAATTGTGGTATGATAGATGAGAATTTAAAGTAGAAATGTTGAAAGGGTGATCTTGTATGACCTGATTGGCTTTGGAACTAGAATCAAAGTTACCACATAGACTTGACTTGCTTACCACATATGATGTCCAACTATTGTGTAGTGATATATTTGTAGTGATCATGAGAGATATGTGATGAATGATATGGTTGACATCAAAAGTTAGATGATAAAGGATAATAGACTTGACTTGCTTACCACATACTAAAAGGAGGGGAAACTAAGAACCAAGAATGCATGGGTGCATGCCTGATATCTTTTATTGACATACTGATGATGCATGATCAACATGGAACAATGAAAGTTAAACCTATTATTAACAAATAACTTAGTTGTTCTTTTAATAAGCGGGAATGCCAGATGAATGATAAAACATATGTCAAATCTTGATGGACAATAAATGTTTGATGTAAATCATTAACAAACATTGAATAACAATGAATAAAAATTAATTGAGAACATCATGAATCATATCCCTATTGGTAGTCATCTTGGTCATTTTGTAATTAGAGGGGAGATCGAATTAATGATAGGAAAGATGGGCAATAGAGATCAAATATTGTTTATTAGCAAATGTTAGAAGATGTCTCATGAGAAGTGTGCGTCACATATTTTAGATGAAAATTGATGGTATATTTAATTGTTCTCCTAATAAGAGAGGATAATAGACGATTAAAAAGAAAAGTATCAAATTTATGTGGCTAATATATACCAAACTGTTACATTAGTAGGCATCAAACAATCATGAAAGTGGAACCTTTAATGTTGGTTAATATTTTTTATTCAACTCAATAATTATCCTAATAGTAGAAGATTGAGTAATGTAAAAGATGAAAGTCGATTGTTGGTGTTTGACGAACATCATTCATTAGTAAGCATTGGATGATGGTTCATAAGGATAGAGTTGGATGATAGTAGGTTATTGGTTTGGTCATTCCCTTAATAGGATCATTCCCTTAATGAGAGAAGAGACCATATGATTAAAAAAATGATTATCTAATTGTTGTGGCTTGACATCATAAATAGTACATTGGTAAGCATCATGCAGTGGATAATAAGGAACATTAATTAGATGTGGCACAAAATAGGATGGCTAGTTAATTTGGTCATTCTTTTAATATGAGGAAAGATTGGACGATAGAGAAGATGTTCATTATACATTTTTTGATAACTCATATCAAATAATGGTCATTGTCAAGTATAAGATGATGGTTGATGAGAAATGTTAAAAGTATGCTGATGATTGATGATCAACTTCATTGTTCACTTAGCAAAATAAGAGATTGTACATCTAACAAAAAGGCCATAAGAAATTACCATAAGATTGTACATCAACTTGGCTCGCTTGATCAGACATAAGATCGAGCAACTACTAATATGGGATTCAAGCATAATGGCTTATAGATGTTGAATGGCGATTGACATGGTCTATCAAAAGCTGGGCTATCTTGGATAGTCCACCTAATTATTATCTAAATAGAAGATGAGACTAGCCAATCAAGAGGATGAGAGTCAGACAAGAATGGTTGGTGAACATGAATTTATCATTCGTTTATATGAGTTAAGTGGCAATCAATTAGCTAGAAAGTCAAATATTGGGTAATAATCATGACAAATCAACTTGTTTGTTCTTATGATAGAAGAGGAAACTGGGTGATTAATTAAAAAGGAATACTTTAGACATTAGTGGCTAACATACATCATTGGTAGTGACAACAAGTGTCGATATCAGTAAATGATTGATGATGGGAGTCGAAACTGTCAAAGTTGGATGATGGAGAGTGTTAATGTAAATAGACAAGAAATATTAGTTAATGACTAATAGAATTCTTAAATTATCTATGAATTTCATATCTCTCTACTCTAGACCCATCATATGTCAAATTATGTCTAGGCCCATATATGTCAAATTATGACAAATTTTCAATTTATAAGGGATACAAAAAAAAAGAGAGGATCATTTTGATCATTTTCTCCAAAAAATTTGTTGCATCAGCAAGTACCAAAAGATTGCACATGATAATTTTGTATTTTTTAGATATCAATCTCAGTACCTTAATGATATTGAAATTGAGCTATCATGGATAGATTCATGTCATCAGAACTCTTATTTTGGGATTAAACACATAAATTCATACTAGGCTCGACTCCCAAAGGCCTTGAAAAATCTACAATCATACTTATCAGTGCATTATTTAGCCTTGCTTGAACTTAATTAGATCGTAGCGTTCTTCATACTATTGGTTGCTTCTCATCAAACCACACCCTTGACCATAAGAATTCATTTGAGACTACTTTTTTACTGCTTCTTAAAGCAGCTTTTTAGTACAATTTTTTAATTTCTTGCTGAAATTTTTGAGTGTTATGAGATTTAAAAATTTCCCCAAAAGTCATTTTTGATTAGATGAATTTTTTGTAGAGTCGCAAATGTGGAATTAAAATTCTCAAAGTTTAAAATCAATGATAAATTATAACTACATTCAGCCAAATATGAAATTTAATTAATTCATCATTTTCTTATAATATATTTTCTAATTTCAAATAACCTATTTGGTTCTCATTTAATTGCTTTTAGGTAGAAAATATATATTTAAAATAATATAAAATTTTCTTTAAAAAAAAATCAAAAATATCGGTCGCATCATGCTCTCGGAAACCCTAAGCGCCGCCTCGGGCGATTTTTGGTTTTCATCCGTCCTCTGCTCGTTTTTGCGCTCTAGCGGCCTGATCCTGGTAACATTCATTGTTTCTTTCTCTCAAGTTTTGGGGAACTAGTGGCTTTTCATCATCTTGCCCTGCTCGAGCTTGACGATCCCGATGGGGGAACCATCAGCAACTGCTTGGGGTACCGTCGCCTCTAATGGTAATAATCCGATAAAAGGATTCTTTAACTTGGAAGCGGGCGCTTCTTCTCCGCCAAAGTCTCGTTCTTTCAAAGATGTTCTTGCTGGTTCGTGTGCAGGTGATACCCTACCTTCGTTAACTCTGTCTACATTTAATGGTGTGCCGGCTATTTTGCTTTCAGATGAAGATGTTCTTAAGCTTGCATCTCCATTTCAATTCACTCTTGTTGGTAAACTTGGTCTTCGTAGACCTAATTTGGATTCTATTAGTGGTTTTTTCGGTAGTTTAAAACTTTCTGGATTTTATTCGGCGGGGCTTTTGGATTCTAAACATGTAGCTATACAACTATCTAACGATTTGGATTACAACCGGGTGTTTGCGCGTAGATCTTATTTTATCTTGAACTGTCAAATGCGGGTTTTGAAGTGGACGCCTTTTTTTTTGATGTTAGGGAAGAATCTCCTATAGTTCATATTTGGATTTCCTTCCCAAACCTTAGACTTCATTTTTTTAATGCAAAAGTTCTTTTTGCGCTTGGATCGGTCTTTGGTCGGCCCTTGCAAACCGATCAGGCCACGACTTCAAGGACTAGACCTTCTGTGGCGAGGATATTAGTTGAAGTTGATATTACGAAGAAGCACGCTAAGGAGATTTGGGTGGGCTCTAAAGCATTCGGATACCTCCAGAAAGTCGAATTTGAAAAAGTTCCAGATTTTTGTAATCACTATAAAACTCACGGTCATGCGGCGGCTGAATGCTTTAAACTCCACCCCAATCTTTAGAAAATTTCCAGCAACTCGGCGGGGCTAAAAATGGATAAAAATACAGATGAAGGTGATGTTGCCATGGAAATTCAGACCCAAATGGTTCAGGAGGAACCTATTTCCCCACCTAAGAGGGCTGGAAATATTACTGCTGATGAAAGTCACTTGTTGAATGAAAGGGTTGTTCCACATCTCACCCATACTATGCCGAATATACCAGACACTGTACCAGCTTCTATGAAGGATACCCCCAATGACAATGATGCTAATGATTGTTCCAATAACTCAGCTGATAAGTGTAGCAATAATAATATTACTAAATCTGGAAATGAATGTCCTAACATTTATATTTTTGTTGAATCCATGTTACAGAATAAAGGAAATCTTTTGGTAGGTGAGGAAAATGACTCGGGGGAAGAGGTTGAAGAAGGGGAAATTGCGGGTGAGAATATTGGCGGTACTTCTCCAATTAAGGTTGGGAATATTACCTTACCCACACCTCTCTCGGGACCTGGTAGTAGCGGTTCAAAACAGGTTGTTGAAGAAGATTACACTAAGGTTAGCAAAAAGAAAAAGAAAAATGGTAAAATTCCTTTTCCTGACACACCCCGTTCTACTAGAGCTCAAACTTCTTCTAAAATTTCTAATGATTAATGCTCTTATTTGGAATATTAGAGGTATTGGTGGATCCGATTCCAGGATCCGGGTTAGAAATCTTTGCCGTGTGCATAATATTCAATTGTTGGTACTTCTTGAACCTTTTATTTTTGTAGATAAAATTGCTAGTACTGCTTCTCTTTTGGGCTTTAATATGAATTTTGCCAACTGTTCTAATAAGATTTGGATTTTCTGGAATAACAGTTTTAATGTTAATATCATTTCTGATTATGCTCAAATTGTTAATGTTCAAATTAATGGACTCACTGTTGATTACACTGCTTCGTTTGTGTATGCTGCATGTACTAGATTAGGGTGCTTGCCTCTTTGGAATATTCTCACGGAATTTGCTAGTTCTTCGACTAAACCTTGGTGTGTGGGGGGAGATTTTAATATTATTTCTAACTCTAATGAAAGACTTGGGGGCAATTCTCCTAATACTTGTGCTATGGAAGATTTCAATAATATGATTACTAATTGCAATTTAAATGATATTGGTTTTACTGGGGGTGCTTTTACTTGGAACCGTTCGACTATGTGGCAGAGATTGGATAGAATTCTTTTCAATGACGAGTGGTTAAGAGTTTTCCCTATGTCTCATGTTCAGCATTTGAGTAGGACTTTATCTGATCATTCTCCTCTGCTTTTAACTATTGCTATGAACAAAACTGTTACTCAAAATGCTTTCAGATTTCAAAATATGTGGATTTCTCATTCTAATTTTGTCAATGCTGTTTCTAGCAATTGGAATGCTATCATATATCCTGATGATAACATTAGAGGTATGCAACGCTTGAGGATGAAACTGAGCAGACTTAAGCAAGTTCTCAGATGGTGGAATAAAAATGTTTTCAAAAACCTTTTTATTAATATTAAGGAGGCTGAGGATAAAGTTCTAGCTCTAGATGATATCTATACCTCTAACCCTACTAGTGACAATCTTTCTTTATTGGATCAAGCTAAAATTGTTTTATTTCAGCTTCATGATCAAGAGGATATTTTTTGGAAACAAAAAACTTCTGCTATGTGGAATTTGGAGGGTGATAGGAACACCTCTTTCTTTCATACTATGGCTAATCGGAACAGAACTAAAAGGCACATTCATAGTATCTCTGATTTGCAGGGCGGTTTTTTTGATACTGATGTCTCTATTGCTAATTCTGGTGTTGAGCATTTCAAAAATGTTTTTAACAATAGCAAAATTGTTATTCCTATTTCTAATCCTAATGTTATTCCTTGTTTGGTTAATGATAGTGACAATTTTATGCTTACTAAGATTCCTACGGATGAGGAAATTTGGAATATTTTGAATACTATGAATGGGGACTCGGTGGCCGGGCCCGATGGTTTTACCACTAAATTTTTCATCAAAATGTGGGTTTTTATTAAAGAGGATGTTTTGGATGCTATTAAGGACTTCTTTAATGGTAATCCCTATCCCAAGTTTTTTTCCTCTACGAATATTGTTCTTATTCGTAAGAAAGATTCTGTCATTGATTGGAATGATTTTAGACCCATTAGTCTTTGCTCTTTTTTTTAACAAACTTGTGTCAAAAATCATTTCGTCTAGGCTTATGAACATCCTTCCAGGTATTATATCTTCTAATCAAATCGGGTTTGTGAAATGTAGGAGTATTTTTTATAATATTCTTTTGGCTCAAGAGATGGTTCATGATATTAATGCTAAAACTCAGGGTGGTAATCTTATCTATAAGCTGGACATTTCTAAAGCTTATGACAATTTAAATTGGCAATTTCTTTATGAGAATATTTATCTTTTTTGGGTTTAATCAAACGTTTATCCAACTTATTAAGAATAGTATTGAAAACTGCTACTTCTCTGTTATCATCAATGGTACTAATCATGGTTTCTTTAAATCTGAACATGGTTTGAGACAAGGTGATCCCCTTTCACCTGTGCTGTTTATTATTGCTATGGAGTACCTTGCTAGGGGTCTTGATAACCTTTTTGCTAGAAATACTTTGCTTTATTTTTGCAATACTACCGGTGTGCCTATCACTCACCTTAGGTTTGCTGATGATTTCATTATTTTCTCTAACACTGCTATTAAAAATGTTAAAGTTTTATTTCAGTTTTTTGTTAACTTTCAAAGTATGAGTGGCTTGTCTTTTAATAATAATAAAAGCAATTTCATTGTGACTAAATCTGTGAATCGTGCTAGAAGTAATGGGATCAAAAGGGTTTGTGGTTAATTCTACTTCTCTTCCTATTAATATCTTGGTACTCCCCTTTATAGAGGTAGGAAGAAAAAGTATTTGTTTGACAAAATTTTTGCTATGATTCAAAAGAAAATTCTTAATTGGACTTCTAATTTTCTATCTTTTGGTGGTAGATTGATTTTGATAAAAAATGTTTTGAATTCTATCCCTATTTTCATATTTCATACTCTTCAACCCTCTGTCGCGTTATGTACTAGAATGGAACGTATGTTTAATAAGTTTTTTTGGGGCTCCAAAAACAACAAGTCGTGCATTAATTGTTCTTCTTGAAACAATGTTTGTGGTAATTTTAATGAAGGTTCTTTGGGTTGCAAAAATCTTTTGGATACTGCTTAGACTTTTTCTCATAAATTGTGGTTTGCTTTTCGTTCCAAGAATAGCCTTTGGGCTAACTTTATGAATGCCAAATATTGTAAAAATCTTAATCCTTTGGTTTGTGATTGTAGAAATTCTGATTCCAATGTTTGGAAAAGATTGTGCAATATTAAATGGGAGGCGGAGCAGTATATTCATTGGGGCCTTGGTAAAGGGGACTTATCCTTTTGGCAGGATAACTGGTTGGGTATTTCTTCGATTGATAATCTTCTTAATACTAACACTATTGTTAATATGAAAGTTAAGGAATTTTTCCACAACGGCAATTGGAATACTAACAAATTAGCTCAATTTATTCCTTATGGTATTGTGAATATTATCATCGATATTCCTTTAAATTTGCAGATCAAGGATAAGATTCTTTATGCTCTATCTTCTAATGGTAATTTTAGCTTGAAGAAGGTTTGGAATGTTATTAGATTTAAAAGGGATGCGTCTAAAATTTACTCTTCGATTTGGCATTACAACATCCCTTTATCTTACTCTATTTTAACTTGGATATGTTTAAAAGCTTTCCTTCCGGTTGATAATCTTATGTGGAAAAAGGTTTTAGCTTCCCTTCTAAGTGCCAATGTTGCTCTAGTACTGAAACCATTAAACATGTTTTTATTGACGGCTTGATTGCTCAAAAAGTGTGGTATTATTTTCTCAATATTGCTGGTAAAGATTGCAATTTAAATTCTTGTGATGCTGGTGGTATGCTTAACCTTTGGAATATAGATATGAAAGGCCATTTTTTAAACCTTATACCTGTTTTAATCATGTGGTATCTTTGAAAAGCTAGGAATGATTCCAAGCATAATAGAAAGAAAATGGATGCTCAGCATATCATTCTCAATGTTCAATTGTATACTGTCAAACTTCTGACTGTTAAAAATTTTAAGAACCACAATATCATTGCTGCTCTCTTTGGCCTTCACTTTAATGATGTTGCTCATGGTAGGACTGAACGTGTTGTGAGTTGGATTAAACCCTCTTACCCCTTTGTTAAGCTTAATACTGATGTCTCGGTTGGTCCTAATGCTGCGGGCATGGGGGGTATCATCCGAAATCATAATGGGGAACTCTTTTTTGCTTTTATTGGTCCTCTTCCTGTTTGCACTGTCTTCTCTGCTGAATTGTTAGCTTTACTTAATGGTCTCATTATTTGTCAAAATTCTGGTATGAGGTAGGTTCATATTGAAATTGATGCTTTATTGGTCATTTCTACTATTCAAAAGGAGGGGGAGGGTTACCCCCATAATATCTATACCATTAGAAAAATTAGACATATTCTATCTACCATGAATTACTCCCTCACTCACATCTATAGGGAGGGGAATGCTTGTGCCGACTGGTTGGCTAATTTTGGCAGCAAGCTTAATGTTTTGCAGGAATTTCAGGCTTCCTGTATTCCTTCTTTGCTTAGTGGTCTGATCAACTTGGACAAATCTGGTTTACCTTATATTCGACATCACTGATCTTGCTGGCTCTGTTTTTTGATGTTGTTGGTCCTTCTATTTCTTTTTCTTTCAGTTTTATTATGATTAATTTTATTCCCAATTCTCTTTTGGTTTTTGTTCTTGCTGTTTATGTCATTGTCGCCTGCTCTCTGATGCTTCCCAATGGTGGCTTGGGGACTGTTTTGAGTTTCTGTTTGGTGGTGGTGCCCGTGTTGAGCTGTTCTGGGCGGAGTACTCTTGTGATGGTTTGTTGGCTGTTATTGTGTGACTCGATCATTAACCAGTGTTTAGATAACTGCTACCACTTTTGGTTGATTATTAGATACATTGATATTATCTTAAAGGATTGTAAATCTGAGCTTAATCAGCCTTGTAAGATTTTCTGATCAGGGTATTCTGTGTTTGATAATGATCTGATGGAGAGTGTTATGTCTCTTCATACTTACAGGTTTTTTTATTACATCCTTTGCAATATCTCTATGTTTAGCTGTTTATTGGGTGGTTTGAAGTCCATTAATATAACCTGTACTGTGATCATTGGAAGGGCTGATAGGAAATTTTCTTTGGTGGGTGTTATGATGGATGATCTGCTTCTGTCCATTATAGTTGTCTGGAGTATACCGAGGGGTTATTATTCGGCTGATGTCATATTCCTTTGCATTGGTAAGATGTTTTCTTATAATGATTGCTTAACCTATTTCTGCCATAACTTGTGCGCTTGGAGTGTTTTCTGTAGATTTCTTAAGTCGATTGAATTTTGGAGCTTCAATGATTTTAAGGTTATTTTTCCTATTTCTTTTCTACTTGCATCTATTTCTATCCTCAATTTTTGCAGGAAGTTTGAGCTGAACGGTTTCCATATGAGCTTCCTTTTTTGGGTACTGCCTCCTTGCAGCCTGTTTAATCTTTTATGTTATTTTTGTAATCATAGGATAAGGATTCACTGGCTCATAGGCTTTATTTTATTTTCTATTGTAGCTCTTTTGAGCAGTAGCGAGCTGGAGGATCCTTTTAAGGACCTTGTAACCGGTTTTTTGAAATTAACACGTAGGCCCCTTTGTGGGTTTTAACTAAAAAAAATAGTAGAAAATATTTATTTATACAATGATATTTATTTCTTTTTATTTTATCTTTTCGAAAAACAAATCACTATATATTAAATTACACATTTGTGAAATTTTTGACAGTTTCTTATCTACAAACAAAAAAATACACCTTCACAATAGTTTTCCAGCAAATTGTTTAAAACAATTTCGAATCAAAATCTAAATTAGTAACAAGAACTTATTCTTTCTGCAAATAAAATTTAGCCACACAAAAAGCAAATTTGTAGTTTGCTCTAAATTTTAAATTTTCTAAGTTTCATGCATGGCAAGCAATATTTGTTAAAAAAAACCCTTATTTCGTAATAATTTCTTAATCAAATCATAATTTCACATTTAAATTCAAAATTTTACAACATCATAGTGTCTGGGGCTATTTTCTAATTCCATATATTTTATCAAATGAAATTTTTTTGATTATATCGTGTAAAGTAGAATTTTCTCCTTGGATTGCTATATAAATATTCTTAGTACTTTCTTGATTTCAAATTTTCACAAAAGAAAGAAGAAGAAGAAGAAGAAGAAGAAGAAAGCTTCTTATATTCTCAACCCTGGTAGCAGATTGTCATGAGCAAGATAGAGCCATTACCCGAGCAGCAAATACTAAGGATCAGTAAGCTGCAGCAGTCAACCCAGGAGACAAAGGAAACATGAAGCCAAGGGCTGGAAGCCATTTACAGTTCTCTGTTGGACACAATTGCTTCTGATGCACTGAGCTGCCAATCAAGTTGCATGGCTGATTGCATGGGACCTACGGCTTGCTGTTGCCATGCACAAGCTCTCTATTGTTTTGAAAAAACAGCCCCTATCGCATCATTTTTTTGCAACGGTTTTGAAACCGCTACCAAAACCCCTTATTTGCACCAGAATTAACATACAATTGCAGCAGTTGAAACAGGTGTAACTTGCACCAGTTTAAACCACCGGCAAAGCCCACCTGTGACTTTAAGATAGCCGAATCCCTAATTCCCCTCTTCTCTCTGTGCATGCACGATCGGGAGCGAATCCAAGCAGTTGCGACGTAACTCTCCTCCTCTCGCGAATCCCATCCGGCCAGCCCTTCGATCCTCACTGTGAGTTTCTTCCCCTTCCCCTTCATCCTCTTCTTCTCTTTTTCTTCTCATTCTTTTTCTTCATATTCTTCTCCCTCTTCTTCTCATTCTTCAACTTGCATTATTTAGGGTTTAGGATAATCTCTAAAATTAGAAATATATATATCTTAAGGAAAATTTAAGAGATTATTTTGATAATGATTCCACCATGTAAGATCATATTAAGAAGAATGGTGATAAAAGAAGAATAGGTTGCATTAGTAAAAAGACCAATTTGTGTAAGAATACACAAAAAAACGTTTATAAAGAATCCCTAGAAATTGATGTTTCATTGGATGATATATTTGTTCTAACTAACAACAATGTTAGGTTATTTTAAAATTTTTCCAATATAAGGATTGATAATATATTTCTTGTTCTCAAAAGAATGATAATGGAAGCACTAGTTTTAACCTTATTAAATCTATAGATGTTGTTTGAAGCTAAAGTTGATCAATCTAATTATGCAAATAAGACCTATAATATACTATATTAGGAGTTCTTATGAGATGTTAAAAAAATATTCTATATATGATAAGGAGCCGATGCATTCCACCATGTTGATAAGCCTTTTTGAATCCTTATCTACTAAGTAAAGAAATTGAGTTTCACATTAACCATAAGCCACTTTTATACCTTTAGTTATTGTCCAAACTACAATCAACTCAATATATAAATTGGTGGTGTGCATTGTTTGGTATAAACCAAAATAATTGAACCAAATAATTTTATCTTATTGATTTGGTTTGGTTGTTAATGTATTAGTTTAATTATTAGTTATAGTTTTAACTTTATTTAGTTTTTGGTTATTAGTTAACTTTTTAATTTTGTAAAAGTAAAATTAAATTGTATTCATTTATTATATATGTATTATAGCACACAACCAAAAATCAACTCCTATCACATCGTTTCTTTGCAACGGTTTCAAAACTGTTGCCAAAACCTATCATTTGCACCAGATTAACATACAATTGCATCTATTTTAACTAGTGCAACTTGCACCTATTTAAACCGCTAGCAAAGCCCACCCGTGACCTTAAACTTACAACTTGCACCCGGTTGAGTAGATTGCAATGATTTTTGTTGCTTAACTCTTGATTCCTTTGATGGTGGTGATGCATTTAGCGACTTGAATTACTAAAAACATAAATCTCTTATTACAACTATCACTATTAAAAAATTAAAAATTGCACTAATTGTACTAACTATTATTGTTATATATATATATATATATATATATATATATATATATGAGAGAGAGAGAGAGAGAGAGAGAGAGAGAGAGAGAGAGAGAGAGAGAGAGAGATCAATTTAAAAGAATAGAACTATTTTTTTTTCACACATGCATCTATCATCATTTATAAAGATATAAAGTAGAAGTTTTATTTTTTCCTTCCTTATTTATTGTGAATGAGTTTTAACTATTTAGTTCTAAGCGTAATACTAAGTTAAGTGTGGAAGAGATGAGGATGATCTGGTGGATGAGTGGCTTTACCTTTAGAGATAGGATACGAAATGAGCATATACGTGAAAATGTTTGAGTAGCTCCAGCAGAAAATAAGATTAGAGAGAGTCGCCTTAAATGGTTTGGTAACATAAAACGACGGCCTTCTGATGACCCGGTTAGGAAAGTAGAGGTATTAGATTTGACTTATGTTAAGAAAGGTAGAGACAGACCTAAAAAGGACTTGGTTATTAAATATTAGAAATAATCTTTCTCTATTAGATTTAAAAGAGAAATTGACCTTTAATAGGACACAATGAAAAAAACAGGATTCATGTAGCCGACCCCATGTAGTGGGATAAAGGCTTGATGATGTTGTTGTTGTTGTTGAAGAGTATAATTTGTCTTATACATTTATAAATTAAAAGCATCTAATTCAAGAGATTGCCAACAACTCATATATTTGATTATAAGCTGTTGGGAATTCCCACTTTGAACTTGTAACTTTTTTTTTTTTTGCTTCCTCTGGCTTACTCTGCTAAGACCTGAATGACCTATAATTATTAAATGGGAAGAGATCAATCTTGGAAATTTCAAAATGGATCTTGGTATTATAATACTGCTTGGAAGGAACAAGTAATTAGGCTTCCTTTGGAATAGCTTTTGGCCACTACTTTTTCGCTGCTTTTAAGAACTTTTTATACTAAAAAGTTGTTGTAAAAAACTATCCCAAAAGAAGCCTTAGATTTGCCCAAGCAGTTTGAATTCTATGACACCGAGGTTTTGATGTGTATGCAAGATCAACTTGGACTGATTATTATTTAAGAAAAAAGGACCAAAAAACTAGTCACTAACACTATATAAGGTACAAAAATGCATCAGTTGAAGGTTATTTGTCAATTATAAAATGAGATATCATTTTGAATGGCATAACTAGCAAAGATAGCATCAATATCTTTACAAAATATAAAGAGAGAAAATAATTGATTATTTTGAAATCACTTGTCTAGAGAGACTATGTAATTTTTTTGTTAAAGGGGTTCCTGCTATTTTGTTTTCTGAAGATGATGTCGTTCGACTAGCTGCTCCTTATCAGTTCACGCTTGTGGGTAAATTTACTTTACGTCGTCCGAATTTGGATTTTATTCGTGGTTTCTTTCGCAACCTCAAACTTTCTGGTAATTTTTCTATTGGATTGTTAGATCCACGGCATGTTGCGATTCAGTTGTCTAATGATTTAGATTATAGTCGTATATTTTCCCGTAGATCGTATTATATTGCGAACTGTCAAATGCGATTGTTGAAATGGACTCCTTATTTCGATATTAAGGAGGAGTCGCCGATCGTGCCGATTTGGTTATCATTTCCAAACATTCGTTTGCATTTTTTTTAATCAGCATGTTTTGCATGCTATTGGCTCGATTTTTGGGAGACCTCTGCAGTCTGATCAGGCTACGGCTGCGAGATCTCGGCCATCTTTTGCTAGGATTCTTGTTGAAATAGATATTACTAAAAATCATCCTAAAGAGGTTTGGTTAGGATCGGAAAATCAGGGTTATTTACAACAAGTTGAGTTTGAAAAGGTTCCAGATTATTGTAATCACTGTCGTATTCATGGGCATTCTTTCAGTGAATGTTATGTTGTGCATCCTCAGTTAAAAATTAAAAAAAGCATTGAAAAAACCGAGATGATAAATATGAAAGGTCCTAATAAGAAGATGGAGGTTTCTGAAAATGGGGAAGATAGTGAATCTATTCCTAATCAGGTGGGAAAGAATACGGATAGGGAGGAAGCTATTAACATTTATGATAGGGAGGAACCTATTAAGGGGGTTGAGAATGTTGGTAAGGAAATAGGAAGTTTGAGTAATGAGCCGGTTAGTGACGGGTTGGGTGATAAGGTGATTTTTTATGTGGATGAGGCTTTGGGGGACTCCATGGCTAACCAGAATATCATTAAGGATGCGGAACTAAGTATTCCTACTGTTAATTTGGGGGATGATGATTTGACTAGGGAGGGTGGGGAGCAAGGCTGTATCTTATTGGTGAGGGATAAAAGTGTAGGTACTAAGAGTTTCGACGAGAATTTTAATGTTGATGTGGAGCATAATGTGATTGTTAATGGAGGTTGTAGAAATGAGGAGGTGGAAGAAGGAGAGCTTGTTCAGTCTAGTAATGGTATGGGTATATCTGAAGAGGAATGTCAAGAGAAAGTGTCTAAATCCTTTGCTGACATTGTTGGGGGCCCTTCTAATGGGAATAATGGTCTAGCTATTATTAATTCTAAAAAGAAAAGTAAAAATATTAAAGCTATTTTGGCAGCAGCTCCTCGAGTTGCTGTTTCTCCTAATCTTAATAAGAAATTTTCTAATGTTTAGTACGCTTATTTGGAATATTAGAGGGGTGGGGGGTTCCCCTTCCAGGAATAGAGTGAGGAATTTGTGCAGGAGTCATAATATTTCTATTTTAGTTTTATTAGAACCTCTTATTGATGCTAGTAAATTGGAAGCTACTCGTAAGTTTCTTGGTTTTAACAAGGCTTTTGGTAATTGTAATAATAAAATTTGGATTTTTTGGTATAATTCTATTAATTTGGATATCATTCAAGATAGTCAACAAATTGTTCATACTATGATTGAGTATCAAAATTTTTCCCTGTTTTGGTTCTTTTGTTTATGCTGCTTGTAATCGTCATTGTAGATTGGCGCTTTGGGATAACCTGAGAATTTTTGCTGGGTCTATTGGGGATCCGTGGGTGATTGGGGGGACTTTAATATTATTGCTAATTTGTCTGAAAGAATAGGTGGTGCTAACCCTAATTTTCAAGCTATGTGTGACTTAATAGCATGTCTTCTGATTGTAATTTACATGATATTGGTTTCACTGGTAATTTATTTACTTGGAATAGAGGTACTATGTGGCAACGTCTGGATAGGTTGCTCTTTAATGATAAGTGGCTTTCCAAGTTTCCTCTTACTCATGTTGAGCATCTTTCTAAAACTTTATCTGATCATTCCCCTATTTTATTAAACATTAACTTAGCTAGTAATATCTTGCATGGTAATTTTAGGTTCCAAAACATGTGGTTATTGCATAACGATTTTCTTAATGTTGTTAGCTCTAATTGGTCTAGCCCGTTACATCCTTATGATGGTATTAGGGGTATGCATAGGCTTTGTATGAAGCTTAAGAGGTTGAAGCAAGTGTTGAGATGGTGGAACAAAGCTGTTTTTAAAAATATTTGTAACAATATTCAGAAAGCCGAGAATTATTTGAATGGTTTTGAATTGGACTATATTGCTAATCACTCTAATGATAATCTGTTGAAGCTTAATGAAGCGAAAGTTAATCTTTTTAAGCTTCAAGAGATGGAGGAGATTTATTGGAGGCAAAAAGCGGCTATTAAATTTACTTGTGAAGGTGACAGAAACACTAAGTACTTTCATTCTTTGGTTAATCATAAAAAGGTGGCTAGCCATATTCATAAAATGACAAAACCGAATGGTGAGATTTTAAACTCTCCTAATCTTATTTATGAATCTGGCATTGAGTACTTTTATAAGCATTTTAATAAAAGTTTTGATTCTCATTTATGCTTTGATACTGATATCGTTCCTTGTATTGTTAATACTGATGACAATAATATGTTAACTTCTTTGCCTACTGAAAAAGAGATATGGGATACGATGTGTAGTATGAACTCCGATTCGGTGGCGGGGGTGGACGGTTTCAATACCAAGTTTTTTCAGAAAACTTGGGGCATTATTAAGGAGGACTTGGTTGATGCTGTTATTGACTTCTTTAAGGGTAACCCTTATCCTAAGTTCTTTTCCTCGACTTCTATAGTTTTAATTCCTAAAAAAGATGGCATTAATTTTTGGGATGATTTTAGGCCTATCAGTCTTTGTTCTTTCTTTAATAAGCTTAATGCTAAGATTATTATGGGTAGATTGTCTTTATTGTTACATAAAATTATTTCCCCGACTCAAACTGGTTTTGTTAAAGGTCGGGCGATTTTTGATAATATTTTGTTGGCCCAAGAATTAGTTCATGATATTCATAGGCCTATTACTGGAGGTAACATGATTATTAAAATTGATATTACTAAAGCCTACGATAATATTAATTGGGAATTCTTGTATAAAATGCTGAATTGTTTGGGTTTTAGTGAGAATTTTATCAAGCTTATCAAGAATAGTATTAATAATTGTTTTTTTCTGTTGTTATTAATGGTAGTTCTCACGGGTACTTCAAATCGTCTCACGGTTTGAGACAAGGTGATCCCATTTCTACTGCTTTGTTTATCATTTCTATGGAGTATTTATCTAGAGCTTTGAATAAGATGTATGTGACGTACCCTTCTCTTAATTATGGTACTTATGGGGGTTTTTCTATTTCCCATCTGAGTTTTGCGGATGACTTTATCATCTTTACTAATGGTTCTATTAAGAAGTTGAAATTGCTTTTTAAATGTCTGGATAAGTTTCAGCTGTTAAGTGGTTTAACTATTAACAATAATAAGAGTGGTTTCATTACTAGTAAGTTAATTAGTGCTAATCGTATTGCTAGAATTCATAAGATTTTTGGGATTTCTCATATGTCCTTACCTTTCACTTATTTGGGTACTCCCTTGTATAAAGGGAAGAAGAAGTCTTTTTTATTTGAAAATATTATTGATAAATTAGATAAAAAATTGAATAATTAGGCTTTTAATTTACTTTCTTATGGTGGTAGACTTATCCTTATTAAAAGTGTGCTTGCTGCTTTGCCTATCTATCTTCTTCATACTCTTAATCCCTCTATTGCTGTTTGTGATAAGATTGACAAAAGGTTGAATAAATTTTTTTGGGGTTCCAATCATGGTAAAGGTGTTATTCTTTGGGGTTCTTGGAACAAGTGTTGTGGCTCTCTTATGGAAGGGGGTTTGGGCTGCAAGTCCATGGTCGATATGAGTAAGGTGTTTTCTTATAAGCTGTGGTTTAATTTTAGAACTAATAAAAGCCTGTGGGCTAAATTCTTACACAGTAAGTACTGTGGGGGTTTGCATCCTTCCACTCGGTTTCTTAAAAGGGGTGACTCCCCTATTTGGAAGAGATTATGTAAAATGCAAGGGGATATGGAGAGTTTAATTCAGTGGGGTGTTGGCAAAGGGGACGTTTTTTTCTGGCAAGATCAATGGTTGGGTAAGTTTTCTATTGACATGTTGCTTAATACTAGATCCATTTCAACTCTGCAAGTTAATCATTTTATTTATGATGGGTTGTGGAATATTAATCTTCTGAAAGAGCATGTTCTGGATTTTATTATTAATATGATTATTAAAATTCCTATTCAATGTGAGAATCCTGATACTATTCTCTTTACTAACTCTCACAATGGTTTATTTGAGGCTAAAGCAGCGTGGTTTTGCATTAAGAAGGAAAAACCTCATAACCCATTTTTTTCTGTTCTTTGGAATAAATCAATCCCTATCACATATGCTATTTTGGTGTGGCGTGTGGTTTATAATTTTATCCCTGTGGATATGAACCTGATGAAAAAAGGCATTCAATTAGTTTCTAAATGTCATTGCTGTCAACATATTGAAACGGTGAACCATGTCTTCGCTAATGGGCCTATTGCTGTTTCTGTTTGGCTGTATTTTGAAGAGCTGTTTAAATTTAAATTTTACCACAGTTTTAAGTCCATTATTGATATTTTTAAATGCTGGTTCTCTACTAGTAAAGGTCATGTTAGGAATTGCTTGGTTAGTATTATCATTTGGTTTCTGTGGAAGAGTAGAAATGAAGCGAAGCATGACGGTATTAGGATGACCGTCTCTCGTATCATTCATTCTGTTTGTGATAAAATTCAGCTGCTCTTTGAGTCTGGTATGCTCAATTATAGTAATTTTAAAGGGTGCCGGCATGTGCTTCATGCTTTTAATATTATGAGTATTTCGGGTGTGCAGGAGAATAGGGTCTGCATTATTAGATGGGTTATGCCTGTTATTGGTTGGATTAAGCTTAACACTGATGGTTCTTATAATGGTAAGGTGGCTGGGTGTGGGGGCATTGTTAGGAATCACCTGGGTCAGGTGATTAAGGCTTTTGCGGGTCCGGTTTTTGGTATTTCTGCTTCTGTTGCTGAGCTTAATGGGGTTATTTATGGTATCAAAATGTGTATTAATATGGGTTATGATAGAGTCTGGATAGAAGTTGATGCCATGAATATTTTGCATTATATTAATAGTAATTCTTTGTTTAATGCTGAGAATTATTATTTGATTAGGGAGCTAAAGCAGAATTTGGCTAACATCAATTTTAAGATTTCTCATATCCATCGTGAGGGTAATGGGTGTGCTGATGCTTTGGCGACTCTTGGTTGCCATTTACGGGAGTTTGTGGAATTTAACAGTAACGATATTCCTAGAATTGTCAATGGCTTGGTTAGATTGGATCGTTTTGGCTTGCCTTATATTAAGAAGTATCAAGGGCTTAAGTGATGTTTTTCTGTGGGAGTTTGTTTGTTGGATGTTTAGGCTGGGCTGTGTTGGGGTTTCTGGTTGCTGCGGGAGTTGTTTTTTGTATGTTGTTTTGGTCTCTGGGTTTGCCTCTAGTTGGTTGGTTGGCTGCTCACCGTGCTGTTTTCTGGAGATTTTGTTATATGGGTTGTGTGGTGGCTATTGTTGCCTGTTTTTTCATTTAGTAAACTGGGTGGATGGAAGAGTTTTTAATGGTAAAAAAAGTTATAAAGTTTACCTAAATTGGATTAATTGTATTTGCTGTTCTTGGAGCTATTTTTTGTTACAGTTTGGAGACAATTGTTATTGGAATTTTGGTGGAAGGGGGGAGACCAGAGGTAAGATGCTGATGTCTCAGATGGTTGGGAGTATGTCTTGCAAGTTTCTTTCAATTTTGAAGTACAAGATCTTCTTTGATATCAAGGTACTTTCTATTGTTTTCTTTTTTGGGTTTTGCTTTCTGTTTCTCCTTTTTTGCAGGAAGATGGTGCTGAACGTCTATTTGAAGATCTTCCTTTTTTGGGTGGCGTTTACTTTCAGCCGTAGTATTTTATTTTACATCTATTGTATTATTAGGATGAGGAACCACAGGCTCGTAGGTTTTTTTCTTTCCTTTTTGTTTGTAGCTCGTTCGAGCAGTAGTGAGCTAGTGGTTCCTTTTAAGGACCATGTAACTGCATTTTTTGATAGTAACTCGTAGGCCCCTTTGTGGGTTTTAATTAAAAAAAAAATATATGTATACCATCAGGCCACTACTCTTTATATATTTCTTTTTAATAATGGACGATAAAATCTAGACTTTAATATATAAACTATTTTTATTTTGCCAAAGTGTCCTGCCATTTCTCCCTAATATAGCTTTAAGATTAGAATTGTCCTCATTGAAGTCCAAAGAATGCATAGTATATTTCCTTTATAACGATAACCATCAATAATGAAATAGTCACCACTTAAACTAATTGATGATAAATATTTCTAAACCTGAACTTGATATATCAAATGAAAATCAAGATAAACTTGAAAATCATCTTTAAGTCTTTCAAATTAAAGAATTTAAAATTTTAAAGATGAAACTATCAAAGTCATCCTAGAAAGTGTTTGAACGGGTTTATTTTCTGTCGCATACTTATATTTTAGAATAAAGAAAATCCTTAAGGTATTTTACTCATTTTACATGCTTGCAAGTTCACTTTCTTTGCGTATTTACAAATTTTAGAGCATTATGGCAATACTAAGGATGAACTCCTTATGCAATAGATAATGTCTCTAATGACTTAGAGTCTAAACAATGGCATAAAATTCTCTACTATAAGTAGAGTAAGTTTACTTGACATTATTCAGTTTGTCGGTATATAAGGCCATAACTTGGTTCTCTTAATTGAGAAATCTGCTTGTACCCACACCAAAAGGCATCACATGTGACATGAAATGTCTTATTAAAGTCTAGAGGCTTATAAAGAAAAAGAGACGAGGACTTTGATTTGTTTCATGGCTTTTCGTGCACTAGTCCAAATAAACTTATCTTTTTAATGATCTTTATTATTGAGGCTACAATCATGTGAAGATTTAAGAAAAATTTCCTGTAGAAAGTTGATAAACCCTGAAAATTATATATATATCTTAGGAGCTGGCCAAGCATGCATGGCTTTGATTTTGGTAGGCTTTGCCTTCAAGACATCAAGAGTAACAATGAACCTTAGAAAAGTGAATTTAGATTATAAATAGAAGCATTTCCATATATTTATATAAAGCTCAACTTCCTTAAGCTAAGTTTAATCATGATGAGGCTTAAGTGGTCTAGGTGCACTTTCTTTCTAGGGATAAAAATTAAAATATCATTGAAATAGCCGACTGGGAAATTTCCTATGTAATGCTTTACGGCAGTGTTCATCAATCTCATAAATGTGTTTGGTATTTTTGATAATTTGACAGGCATAACTAGCCATTATAAATTCTACCATGGGTCTTAAAAGTAGTCTTTCATTTACACCCTTCACTAATCCTGATTTGATGATACCCATTTTTGAAAGCTATCTTTAAGAATTAGTAACATTTCCAAGGTTTAACATATTATACAACTTGGGGAATCTATAATTAACAGTTAATAGTGATCTTATTGACTATTTTACTATCAAGGCACATTTTCCAGGTATCATCTTCTTAGGTGGTAATAGTGTTGGAACTGCATAAGGATTAAAACTTTTTGAATGTAGCATTTCTTAAGCAGCACATCCACTCATCTTTCATGTTCAACATATATATTTAGTGGAGTCCATTCTATAATTGGGCAACTTCAATAACTATTAGTCCAAAATGAACCTTTTAAATGGCAAACCATGAGGTAGGTCTTCGAGATAAGAGTGGGATGCAATATGAGGAACCTAATATTTAGGTGGGATCTCATTAACTTCTATCACTTGAAAAAAATAAATAAAAACAAGATGAAGAATCAAAATATTCCTTAAGTAATGTATCAAATCCTACTTTTTGATCCTTAATCTTGTTATTTTTAATAAATATTTAGTTGGCCTCATTTCAATGGGAAAAATCTTATGTGGAGGTGTGGTAGACCTCTTTTCAATGAGCTTTACTGATATTATTTTTTATAATCTTATCATTTTAATTGAACATATAAGTGTTCTCTTGAACATAATGAATGACATTTAAATCATAAAGCCAAGGCCTTCTTAATTAGATATGTGTGATCTCCGTAGGGAGGATAACTCACTAAATTTGGTTAATATAACTACCTATCTTGAAAGGAACAAGAAAATTGGATGTGATAGACAAAGATGTGTAGTTTGCCTAACTCACATGGAAATATTTTAGATGGGGTTCAACCTTTAGATTTTCTCTAGTAATGGCCACTACAGGAAAACAGCTCATTTTCGACTGAAGTAAATTTGTTACAAGTTCCAACGGATTTCCAACTAATTTCTGACATATTTTTTAACTGGATTTCCAATGGATTTTTTTGACGGAATTTTAGGCGGATTTCTGACAGAAAATAAAGATTTTTAAATTTAAAAAAATATTTTAAATTACTTATTTTCAAATTAAATATTTTTTATATTTTAAAAAATAACTTAAATTATAATTTAATTATTTAATAACAAAAAATTAAATGATTTAAATTAAAACTTAAATTATAATAAAATTTTATAGTTATTTATTTTGTTAAATTAAGTTAAAGAATTTAATAATTTATTGTTAAATTAAATTAACTAATTTAATAATTCATTATTAAATTAAATTATTTATTTTTATCTTCAAAAAAAATATTTTTACTTTTTAAATAATAATTACTTTTAATATTTCTATGGTAATTTAAATAAAATTAAGTAGCAAATTTAAGAGGTTTTGTTTAATGGCCAGATGGTTGAAGGCACAAAAGGCTTGAGACCCGCCAAAGGCATTTTAAGCGGGCAGGCTCGATTCGGGAGTATAGGCTAACGATCCGCGAGGGTGGGTTCAATGCGGGCGCGACTAAGATGGCGATCCATGTGGGCAGGCCTATATGCGGGCAGGGTGGCTAGGCGGGTCGGTCGGGTTGAATTGCTTTGGATTTGCTTTTATTTTTTTTAACCTTCCGGCCAAAAAAAAAAAATCATTCGAAAATATTTTTCCATCGAAAAATCCGTCGAAAATACACCGGAAATGTTTTACCACTAAAATCATTTCCATCGAAAATCCATCGGAAATGCTAATTTCCAATGGATTTTGGCCATTTTTTCGGCGTAAATGGCAGTCGAAAAATGACATTTTTCCTGTAGTGGGCATGTTTATGTATAATGTCATGACACTACCTCCATTGATTACTAGCTTACATCTCTTCTACTTATACAAAAAATACATGGAGAAAATATTCCTCCTTTTCTAATCCTCATACTCCCTAGACACAGTCACGCTTCTCATGACACTTAAAGGATCTCCCACATTCTCCGTATACTCTTCAGAAAGAGGTGTTTCTTCATTAATCTCTTCCACCTCATCATTAACTCTCTCCTCTTCTGCTTCTTTATTAGTCTCATCTAGGAACATAATTTAGTTTAGCATTGATGCTACATATGTCCCTTCTCATGACATTTGAAGGTGTAGGAGCAGGTTTAACAAAAGACCTTTGGGTACGTAGAGTAAGAGGATGATTGAAAGGATGAGTTTGAACCTCTGGATATAGATGAAGATGCTACCTTTTTATGCTTTTATAAGAGAAAATCATAACGACAGCATCCTCAAAGGTTTGAGGGTCATATAACTCAACCTCATATTAAATATCACTCCTAAGACCAATAAAAAATTTATTGGCTAACTAGCAGTCATGATCTATATAATTGCTCCTAGCTAATAAATCCTCAAATATGTTCATATATTATACCACTTGGGTATTTCCTTATCTAATGGTTATCAATTATGTATGTTTTTGTCATGATTTCTTGGATAGTACTTAGCCCTTACCATTTTATTTATCTCTACCTAAGTAAGATGGTGTCATAATAACCTTTTTTCTTAATTAAAATATTAGTTAAATTATCTATTTTTGTATGGACTATAAGTTTCATTTTAGTAAACGTGATTCTTTGATAGTCATCTATTTGATATCAATTAAAGAATTCATCTATTTGTGCAATCCAATCTAAGAATTTGTTAGGGTTATAGAATCCATCATATGTGAGAGCACATAGCTTAACCTTCTTTTGGGGTTCAATCAATATTTCATGATTCTTAGGTTGATCATTCTTATAGATATTTCTAAAAGGTTATCTTCTATGTGAAAACTAGGATTTTTCAAGTACTCTTCTCTTATGGTTTCAATTTCAATGGGGTTTCAAGTAAAATGACATGTTCGAACCATAACACTTAAATTTTGAACTTGAGTAGTTAAGATTAAAATGAGAAGTTAGATTTTGTTAAATTTTCATTAGTTTAAAAAACTAAATCATATATCTTCCTATTGGTATTTTCTAATTGATATTGACTAGTTTGGTGGCATGATGAAATCACGATAGCTATAAAATTAAATATGCATTTGTAATATTATAATTGCATTTAAGTGGAGATATTTATGGTATTTTTTTGAGAATATGTTTTTAGAACAATCTAGAGATTTAGACTAACAAAATCATAATAAAAGATTTTAACAAAACACTAAAAAATAAAATCACTACAGGAAAATAGCTCACCTGCACGGGTTGCGGACCCGAATGCGGGAGCGGGCTCACCTGGGAGCCTGCTGGCCGCTGGGTGCGGGTTGCGAACCTGCGGAGCAGCTCAAACTGAGCGCCTGGGACAAATTTTTTTTAACTGTTTTATTTATTCCGACGATTCTTTTCCACTGAAAAAATATTACGGCAAAATTTTTAGTCGGAAAAAAATTTTTGGTGAATTTTTTGCGACGAAAAAGTTTTCCGAAGCTTGAGTTATCGTCGAACACGTTTTCGTCGGAAATCCACCAAAAAATTTGAAATCCGCTGGAAACCTGAAAATTTTTCGCCGGAAATACATAACTTTCCTGTAGTGAATCAATCAACTCACCAAAGATAATTGGGTGAAAAAAATCACCAAACCCCTCTCCTTTGGACGACCACCAAGCCAAGCCACTAGTTGAATTCACTTCAAATTTAGCCATAAAATGAATTAAACACTTTATTCCATAAAAAAAAGTTTAAATACAAATAATAATAAGGATAATTGAAATTTTAAGAAAATTGGGAAAGGATCGAGGAGGAGCGCCAATATTAAGTAACCACCATAACTATTCCCTCCTTCATGCTTCGCCTAACTACTTGTTGTAAGTAATCTTACACTAGGGTGGAAAAGTATGAAAATGTATGTGTTGAGTGTGTTCATCCACTATACATTGTCAAAAGATGGTTTTAAAAGTACTAGTAATTTTACCTTAGTTAGTGATCAAGATGATGGATGGAAACTTCTATCAACCTTGTAAGAGTAATAAAATTTGAGTACATCACACACTCAAGCATTCTACTCAATATCAGAATTATCAAGTTAAGGTAAGTCATCGACTATGAAGTCAAGGGGTTGTAAGTTGTTAGTGGAAAGTCACAAATAACTCACCAACAACATATCATGGTAGTTGATTGATGGGTAAGGAGAAGGCCAAAGACTACTCCCCCATAAAAACACCTCATGTAGAATTAAATTAGATGAAGATATAGGCCATCAACTATAAAGTTAATTTCATATTAGATGTTAACATGAGGTTAACTAGGAGAATTTGTCAAATTGGGAGAATTAAATAAGTTGCATCATGAGATGCAATGAATCATCCCGTTAAAGGAGAAGACCATTATTTCTTTAATAGTAACCTATTTCAATAGATATAATGATTAATCCTAAGGATTTTAAACGGAATATTTATTTGGATAATGAATTGATGATGGAGGCATTGGTAGGTCCTTAGTTGAAGACAAAGAGTTGACATATAATTGTTAGCCTCTAAGGGACAAGAGTGGTCATGAAGAGTGGTTATTCCTTAGATGGAAGGAAAATGCTCACTAAGTTACATATGAGGAAGCGAATTAAAGTATTTTTTTTTTTGGTAAAACTCTAGGATGAAGAGGAAATTTAGGATATTTTTTTCCTCTTACAAGGCTTGAATTTAAGGTAAGTGAATATTCCAAGAGTCTTTTTATGACAAAAAAGAGAATGCATAAGGAATGAGGTCTGACTTAGGCGACAGAGTAGATAGTAATGAATGACTAATTCCATTAGCTTAAGAAGCTAAAATTAAAACACCAATGATGAAAATATATTGACAACTAAGGAAAAGAATTCGATAACTAATCTCATTTGCTTATGAAGCCAATATGAAAGTACGTTGTTATACAATCATCGACTATGAGAAATTAAGGTAGAGAAGGCTATGATGACTTGGGAGATTCTTTATGTATGTGGTGCCTCTTACTTGAAAGCGAATTCAAAGACTTCAAAAATAGCCACCAGCTATATGATTTTGATGTCTTATCGAGAAGGCTAAAGGGTAATTGGTGTTGGTTACTCGGCAAAGTCTTCAATAACTATAGGATTTAATGGATAGATGAAGTCTTTATGCCACAACTTATGTTGACCAAGTTTTTAGAATGCCTAAGGTGGGTGTAAGAAGGATAAATCGGCATAGGTTTTGTGGATGAATCTAAATTGAGTTATGCTCACCTTATATATAGGTCTAAATTGATTTAGATGAAGAAGACTTGAGTTGAGCTATAATTAGACCAAATAAGTTCAATTAAGTGAGACTAAAATTGAAATACTAAATACAAAATTGACCCAAACATGACAATGAACAACCTTTAATTTTAACTTAAAATTATATGTCCAATGTCGAATGATTTTGGATGCTTAGGGATTTCTATACAATGAGGGCAGTTAATTAGAAATAAAAAACACCATTATCTTCTTTATTGAAGTAACTCCTTCAACTTAATCTTATTATAGACAATAATGGCCTGCGCACCTCCACCTCCCTCCTATTGTTTATCCTATCTCAAACTTTAAGCTAGGGTTTTTGTTGATTGTGACATATAGATTTCCTAATATGGGAGATTTTTGAATCCTAAGTATCCTTCTTCTAGTGCAAATATTTCTTCAAAGGTTATTATTCTCTCTCTTAAGTCATCTCTCCCACAAGTTTTTTATAGCTAATCACTTGTTTATAGAATGTTATCCTCCACTTGAAAAGTTCTAAAAGCTTTACTTGTTAATTATGGAATATAGAGGAGCTTCCTTAGAGGAGCATATTTTTAAAATATTATTATGTGCCTAATTCAATATCTCCTCTAAAAGCCAATAGATAGTGCCAAGAAACAACTTCTCCTTTTTAATATCTATATAATTTTGGATTCGACAATCTTATATTTCCTTACTCTTATATTGTTAAAGGATCCTATAATTAGGTATTAGTATTTATCTTTTGGGAGCACAAACTTTTATGTTTGCTTTAATTTTTTAATAATGTATGGTTAGATCCTTGCAAGTGCTTAGGCAATAAATAAAATAAAAATTTTAGATTACGGATGGTTAGATCTTTTTTAAATTTTTAATTTTATATAATTAATATTACTTTATTTTAAAAAGGTTCTTATGGTTGGAACCACACATGAATGAAGTTGCAATTTTTTTTCCTTCCATGATCAATGCTCTCAAAATCCATAAATTTAAAACATTAAAGACATAATGGCATATAAAATATACTATCACGTAAATTCAAATTTTATAAAGGCAAACTCATAACTTAATTCAAAATATAACTATCAAGCTCAAATAAGAAACTCCCCTTAAAAGCTTTGCTTCATTTCATATTTCTTTCTTCTCTCTTAGAGGTTTTGCTTCTCACTTAATATATAAATTTTTAAGGGAAGAGATTTTTATATAAATTGAGAACTCATCCACACCACACAATGTTAAACTACCTAAGATAATCTCAATTATTCATTTTCCACCTATCGCATCTACCATGCGCTTCTTACTTATCACATCATCAACCATACATTTCTTATATATCTTACCATACATCCCACTCAACCATGACACAAAATACTTTTGTTTCTTACACGTCGCCAAAATTTATACTTCATGACAACGGTAACAAATTCGTGTGACGAGCCACCGGGATGCACAACAAAGGTGTAGCCCTCCTCAATGTCAATCCAGGTGATTCTGTCATGTCCACTCTCTTTCCACCTCCAGCAGCCTTCCACTCAAAGCACTGTATTAATGACGCAAGGGCACAATAGACAACCTGAAGTGCTGCTGTTATTCCGGGGCATCCCCTTCTTCCACTCCCAAATGGTATTAGATGGAAATGTTGCCCCCTTATATCAATGTTCTCTTCATGATCCATGAATCTCTCTGGCATGAATTTGAGAGAGTCCGTCCAATGTTTAGCCTCACGACCAATGGCCCAAACATTGATGAAGAGCCTAGTCTTAGCCGGGATGTTGAAACCATCAACCGTGCAATCTTTATCTGACTCACGAGGTATTAGAGGGGTTGGCGGGTGGAGACGAAGTGTTTCCATTACTATGGCTTTTAGGTAAGGGAGATTGGGAATATCAGTCTCATGCACTAATCGATGATTTCCAATAACGGTATCGAGTTCGGCTCTAGCTTTTTCCATATATGTTGGGTTATTGATGAGTTCGGCCATCGCCCATTGCACCGTCAATGATGTGTTGTCCGTGCCCCCGGTGAAGATGTCCTGTGAATTAAAAAAATATTTGAGCATAAAATATAAATAAAAAGAAAGATTAAAACAAATTTCATATATATATATATATATATATATATATATATATATATATAGTGAGAGAGAGAGAGATTAAGGAATAATAATAATAATAAAAAGCCTAACCCGAATGAAAGCTTTAACGTTGTTCCTTGTGAGCTTAATCTCAGCTCCTTCATCCTCAGATATATCCATCAATATATCAAGCAAGTCCTTTACCACTTTGAAGTTTTCCCCGTCCTTCTGATTAGCCAATCTTCTCTTCCTCCTCTCCTCCTCCTTCTCCACCATAATTCTCTCCATCAACCCATCAAACCTCCGGTGCAGGTCCTGCAACCTCTTATCAAACCCTTGCAAATCCAAATTCCTACAAAACCATAAATAATCCGCAACGTTAAACTTCCCTAACAACTCCGTCGTCTCCATCACCAAGCTTGTTGCCTCCGCAGCCTCCGCATTCGTCCCAGAGCATCGTCGGCTCACTGCCATGCGGCTGGTTACATTGTTAGTCATCCTCGTCATCTCCGCGCCTATGTCCACAATCTCACCTTCCCTGGCTTTTCGATGAAACTTCTCTAGCATTTCTCTCAGCTCCTCTCGACGAATCGGGCGGAATTGCTCTAGTGTTCGATTGCTGAAGAGCTCTAGCATATAGAGACGCTTTGTGAAGCGCCAAAAGCTTCCATAAGGAGCGAAGGAGAAGTTAGAGGAGCCATATGTTAGAATGGAGACAGCCTTGGTGAAGGGTCTGTTGGGGAACGAAGAGTCATGCGTCTTGAGAAACTCACGTGCCGCCGAAGCAGAACATGCGATTATGCAAGGTATGGAGCCGAGGCTGAGGGAGAAGATGGGACCGAGGCGCTGTGAAAGGCGGTAAAATGATTGATGTGGAAGGGAGGAGAGGAGGTGAAGGTGTCCTATGATTGGTAAGCGGCGAGGGGTTGGTAGGTGGCCAAGACGACGAGGGTGGTGGCGGAACAGCTGGTAATACAAAGGTAGGAGGAGGAGGAGGGGGAAGAGGAGAAGAAGAACAGGGAAGGGTAGGAGTGTTGCATGGGGGTTGGTCTCAACGAGGCTTTGGTTGTACAAAGCCTGCATGTTATGGGATTTAATTGATTTACCGATTAAGGCTGTCGATCAAGTCTCTGCATGCATCCAACAATGCCTATCTCTCTTCCTCTCTCGCTATAGATTTATATAAGCTTTAACCATTTGTCGTAGATTGCGTTGGAATTTTTGTGTGGATATTCTGAAGCTGTAGATTATCATCATATAATTAATTACTTATGCTGCTTTTGATTCGGCGTTAGATTCCTGATCCGAATAGTCCATTCATGAAGTTGCAAATATATATTGTTTGATGCATTTATCATTAAAATTTCAATATTTGTTCAAATTAATTTATCGTTAAAATTCGGTCAAACAACAGTTCAATTTTATTTCTATTTTTTTACAGTTTTTTGCTTTTAGAAAACTTTTTTTTTTTCAAATTAAAGGAAAGATTGAAAATTTGAATTTTCTTAATTACCAATCTGTTAACGTTTATTATAATTTAACTTATTTAGGTTGGAGAACTACTAAAGGAGTAGGAGAAATATTTAAATTAGGATTATGAAATTTTTTTATTTAATTATTTTGGGAAGGAAGTAGCCCAAACTTTGGGCAACTTGCAAGGCGGAGCAGAGTTTTGAGAAAGGTATGTTATTTTATTCTATGTTTGTTCATTTTGCTATATAGTAGATTTTTTTGCAGGAGAGCAGAGCTGAAAGTTATAAAGATTAATTGGTCTCTCCTTTTTTGGGTGCTATTGCTGAATAGCCCGACTATTTTAAGTTCTTTTGGTAATCGTAGTTTAAGGATCTGCCAGCTCGTAGGATTTCTATTTTCTTTTTGGATTGTAGCTCTTATGAGCAATAGAGAGTTGGTGGAGCCTTTTAAGGATACTGTAACCGATGTTTTAAATGAACACGTAGGCCCCATAAGAGGGTTTTAACAAAAAAAAAAAAAAAAAAAAAGTAGCCCAAACTTTGGGCAACTTGCAAGGCGGAGCCAGAAAGTTTTTTTCTGGCGGGGCCTAAATTATTATTATTATTTTAATCTCTATCATATATTTTTTGAATTTATTATTTAAAAAAGTATTAAATATAAGATGATAAAAATCTTACAATTTATCAACGTCCGCTTCTCATATTTTCACATGCAAATATGTAATGGCTAACGTCATTTGCTTGATTTTCATATTTCAAAGTTTCAACCTTACAAGGATGCTCTTACGGTATGCTATTACATGAATAATTTCTTATATCAAATTCAATTTCATTAATTAAAATTTGGGCAATTACTGAAAAATCAAAGAAAACTAGATTAATAATTCATTAATTATTTCTTTGGGCTAATTATTTTGTATTTTTCAGTGTATTTTTGTGTTGCACTCTGTATGATGTTTGGTGCTATTTGTAATCTCAGGCATTTTTTCTTTTCTGATTTTGGCTCCTCTATTTTTTATCCTTTTCTGATGTGTGTGCCTTTTCCTTTTATCTTGTGCAAATTATTGCATCCGGACGCAGAGATATGTCAGAATATTAATAAAATATTATTTTAAATTAAGCGCGTCAAAAGCGGAGTCAAAACACAGTCAAAAGCGCAGTCAAAAGCAGAGGTAAAGCGCAATTAAAGCGCACCTAAATGCTAAAGCGCATTCAAAGCGTAGTCAAAAGCGCGGGTGACGTGCCATGTTTTTATTGGATGTCCGAACCTATTCTGCGCGTCTGGTGACCGGATGCAATAATTTGCCTTTATCTTGGGGGAGGATTCCAAATTAATTTTTCCTTCATGTCTCTGTTAGCTTTATTTGTCTAAACCTATGGAGAGTAGTGTAGCTGGTAGAGTATTCTTTTCAGCTTTTGATGGAGCTATAATTGGACTATTTTTGGTATAACTGCTTTGGTTTTGTTGATTTTTTTGGCCTCTATTATTTTTTGCAGGTATCTTTTGGTTGTTACATGGTTGATCTTAAAATATGTCAAGCGTGGGCTTATTTTTGGGTTTGACTTCTTGCTTATCTTTGCATTTTATTTACCCTTTCGTAATTAGATAGGGATCTTTTATTCTTTAGATTTTGTTCTCGTCCTTTTACTTTTAGCTCTTTGAGTACTTACGGGGTGTTTGATCCCTCTAAAGACTTGTAACTCTTTTTTTATGAAATAAAATTAACCCCTTAAGAACAAGATTAATAGTTTAAACCCGGCCACTCCGACTTGGTGGAGAGAGAGGCTTGTTGGGGGATGGTTTAATTAAAATTTTTATTTAGAATATTTTTAAATATATTCCAAATATTATTTTTTATTTGTAAAATAATTTTTAGTATTTTAAAATAATATGTTTTTTAATTTATTTTAAAATTTTAATTTATATTTTAATATAATTTGAGTTTAAAAGTTTATTTATTTATTTATTTGAAACTTAAATTTGTCAACTTACTTTTTAGTGAATTGCAAAATATTAGTTATAATTTATTTATAATTAGTATTTTTTATATTTATATAATTTTTTTGCTAAATTAGTTTTTAAAATAGCAACAAAATCATACAATCATATACTAAAATTTTTGACAAATAAAACATAATTCTATTAAACTATGAAAATATTTAAACATTCATTTAATACAATAATTTTATATCACTCATCACCTTCTACCGTAATATTGAATTATTTATAAGCCCTACAAATATAACACATCAATTGGATAAAAAATATGAAGCTCAAAGTCTAATCATAGAGCCCAAGAAGATGCTAAAGTAAGAGCTCAATCAAGGCCTATTATAAAAGCCCACTCATGAAGAAAGAATTAATAATATTTAAATATTAAACTTAACATCTAAAAGGTTTGACTTTTCTTAGGGAATTATATATATATATATATATATATATATATATATATATATATATATATATATATAGGCTAGCAATTTAATGGATATAAGATGAATTATGAAGGGGCACCTTCCTTATTATCATTGGAACTCTATAATTAATGTTGGTCAGTAATCAACTCTTTTTCGCCCTATCCGCCTTTGCTCTGGCGATTTTCTTTGCGACTTCAGGTCTTAGATCTCTCTGGCAGGTTCCTTCGATCGGTAGTTCGTTAGAGTTTATTTGGCTATTTTGATCCCTTTTTTCCCGTCTTCTGCCTTCGGGCTGCTGTGCTTCGTCTTCTCCGATGGAGACAAACTCACCGTCTTCTCTTGCTAATGTGTTCCTCCCCAAGGGATGCATGGATCTACTAAAGGTATGATAGATAATGGTAAATATGTGGCTTCTTCGCGATCTTTTCATGATGTTTTGACTGGTCCGAGCCAATCGAAAGATGCAGTGTTCTCTTTTATGAAATCTATAGTTAAAGGTTTTCCTGCGATTTTAATGTCCGATGATGATATTATCAAACTTGCATCTCCTTTTCAGTTTACTCTTGTTGGTAAATTTACGGTTCGTAGACCTAACCTAGATGCAATTCGTAACTTTTTTGGCAAACTGAAACTTTCTGGTAATTTTTCTATAGGTTTACTTAATCCTAGGCATGTTTCTATCCAGTTATCCAATGATTTTGATTACAGCAGGGTGTTTGCTAGAAGGTCTTACTATATTCTGAATTGTCAGATGAGATTATTAAAATGGACTCCTTATTTTGATGTCAAAGAAGAATCTCCTATAGTTCCTATATGGATTTCTTTTCCTAATTTGCGTTTACATTTTTTCAATGCTTACGTTTTTCATGCTCTCAGCTCTGTTTTTGGTAGACCTCTCCAGACCGACCAGGCCACTGCTTCACGATCAAGGCCGTCAGTGGCTAGAATATTGGTTGAGCTTGACATTACTAAGAAACATCAAAAAGTGGTTTGGATTAGTTCGAAAAAAACTGGTTATCTTCAAAAAGTTGAATTCGAAAATGTTTCAGATTTTTGTTTACATTGCAAAATACATGGTCATGGTATTTCAGATTGTTTTGTTGCGCATCCTCAACTGAAAAAAAATTCTAAGATTACTAAGTCGATTGTTGGACATGAACATTCAGAGCAAGTGTTGGTGGTTGAACATCCCATAAATAATGATACGAAAATTGAAACTATTTTAGAGGAACTGTGAAAACCCGAAAAATGCCGTTTTAGGCCTCGCACGTTTTTCAAAGCGCGTTTTAAGTGAAAAATTCGAGGTTGTCGGATTTCGATGGAAATAATTTTGAAAAATTCTACGTAAAATTCTAAGAAGTTTGATATATAGAACTTGTATTCAATTTTGCCTAAATTAAGATATATAATTTTTAGAAGTTCAAAAATACCCAAACTACCCCTAAGCCTTTCTTAAGCAAAATCTATTTAAATAAGGGCATTTGAGTCTTTTGGAATATCCCCTTTCTTCCTAAATGAACTAACCGAGCCCTCCCCATTCATTTCGTGCGGCCCGAACCGAACGCGAGAGGGAGAAGGAGGACGGGTAGGCGGACAGGAGAGGAGAACGGGTGGCTTCGGCGGCGGTTTCCGAGGGCCAAACTTGGGGAAAATCGTAGGGGAGACTAAGGGAAGACTAAGGTATGTGTTTTGCTTGAGTTTTATCCTTCTTCTCTTGAGTTTTATCTAAGGAATGAAAACTAGGGTTTAGAGAAAACTTGGATTTTCTTTGAGAAAAGTTTAGAGATTGATTAAAGGATGTTTCTAAACCTTAATGCAAGTTGATTTCCTACAAATATGAATTTCGAAAATTAGGGTTTTACTTAAAATTGATCTTCTTTGGAAATGCCTTCACAAAAGATATTTCTAAGGGTATGGGGAAGTTTTTATGGGAAGACATTGTAAGGTTTAAGCAAAATTTTGAGTTTATGGATTTAGGGTTTTTCCCAAATGTTGCTTTTTAGAAAATCTCTTAACAAAGTTTGTTCCTAAGGGTTGTGGGAGTGTTCTAATGATGAAATTTTGACATTTTTCATAAAATACTAATTTTTATAATTTTAGTTTAATTTAAATCCGAAAATAGAATTATTTTAAATTAATTTAGATTTTGGAGAAAGTGTTATTTTGATTAATATTAAGTAATTAGACAAAACTATAAATTTTTAAAATATGTAGAATTGCCTTTTTGTTTTAAATGAGAGAGAGAGAGTGAGGGAAAGAGAGAGAATCTAGAATAGTTTAGAAAGAAAATGTTTTGTTTTAAATTATTTTGTAGATTTTAAGAATGAAAAATTGATACTTATAGGTGATAAATCGTGGTGGCATCAAAGAAAGGACTAGCAAGAGAAATCAGATTCCAAACTTCTGTAAGTATGCATTGTTCTTTAATTACAGTAATATCTCTTATTTTCTCACATGTTTATGATTTGATAGCCCCAATCATGCTTCTTAACTCTCACCAAATGAATGATCATACAATTACATATACATTTTATGGCATTATATTATAAGTTTATATGTTATATGAAATAAGATGAAAAGATATGATACGATATGAATGTTATTTGAATGCTTGTATGTGTATGCTGAAAGGATGGAGTTCACCCCCTTATGGTACTAGCTGGGGATGCTGTACTCGTGCACGATAAAATGGTAAAGGATATGGAAAAGGAGTACCTTTATGGTACAAACGGTGACTCCTGTGACGGTTGTATTATATATATGAAACGAGAAAGATATGTATAATGATATGAATATGAAAAGGAAAATGAAAGATATGACTTTATGATATGATATGTTTAATATTATGTTAAGTATGAAAACATTTTATGCTATGTTCATATGAAATTGACATTTAACATATTGTTCAGTTGCCTTGTTTACTGTAGTTTAGAATTGTGTATTACTTACTGAGCTTTAGCTTAATGTTAGTTGTTACCATTTTCAGGTAAGCTTAATTTAATCAAATGAGTAGAAGGGGCGGCAATGTTTATCGTAGGGGAGGAGCTCGAGAAGAAAGGTAATTATGGATTTATTGAGGTTTATGTTTATGCATTTTCAAATTGATGTTTTAGAGGCTCTTTCAAATTATTATGGAGATAGATTTAGAGATTAGAAAATTTAACCTACCGTCCGACCTTTGTTCTCACCTCGCCTGCGTAAGCTCACCGGGCCGGGTCGTGACAGGAACCGAAACCCGACGGTGATGATCCTAATCAATGTGGAGATGATAAAGAAACGGAGTCTTTAGATTCTTCTTTAAGGAGTGAAGAGGGTGATAAGATGGACAATAGAGAGGAAATATTATGAGATACTTTGGAAGTAGGTGAAAAGAAAGAGCTGTTAGTTGAAAAGAATAAGCAAAATGTTAATTCCTGTAGGGAGGCTGATGCTAATGTGAATTCTTCTTCCCTTAAGGTGATGGAAAATATTGATGGTTCTAGCCTTGGTCGTGTTGGGCAAGAGGGTTCTCAATCTGAGAGCAACTTGCCCAAGTTTAAACTAGGGGAAAAAGATGTGGAATTGGAAGAAGGGGAAGTTGGTACTATTGAAATTTGTATTCCTTTGGAAGAAGTTAAAGACTCTTCTATTTCTTTGGCATCTCCCTCTGGTAAGGATAAAGTTGTTGAAGATGGTAATTCTTACATTTCTAAGAAGAAGGGGAAAAATAAGAAAAATAATATTACCAATACCCCTAGGGTCACTAGAGCTAATAACTCTTATATTAATGGTTAAAGCCATTCTTTGGAACATTAGAGATGTGGGTGGTTCTCTATCGAAAGATAGAGTGAAAAATATTTGTAGGATTCATGGCATCCATTTACTTGTTTTAATTGAACCTTTAGTTTGTATGGATAAATTTGTTTCTGTTAAGAGAAAGCTTGGTTTTGATTTTTGCTTTGGTAATTGTTCTAACAAGATTTGGCTTTTTTTGGAATCGGTCCATTTCCTTGGATGTTATATTAGATTTCCCTCAAGTGATTCACACTAGTATTAATTTTAATTCTATTTCTTCTTATGCATCTTTTATCTATGCTGCTTGTACTAGAATTGGGAGAATTAATCTGTGGGAGTAGCTTAGTGATTTTTCCTCTAATATTAATGCTCTGTGGTTAGTAGGGGGTGACTTCAATTGCATTACTAATGTTTCTGAACGTCTGGGTGGCACGCATCCTGATTTAAAAGCCATGAAGGAATTTAATGATTTGATTAGGATTTGCAATTTGCATGACATTGGTTTTTCTGGTAATAGTTTCACTTGGAACAGAGGTACTATGTGGCAAAGGCTTGATTGCATTCTTTTCAACAATTATTGGGTAACTGCTTTTCCTAATACTCATACTACTCACCTATCCTGTACCTTATCTGATCACTCTCCTTTACTTTTAAGCATTAAAAATATAAATGTTTCTAGCTTTAAACCATTTAGATTTCAAAATATGTGGCTTTTGGATGATACTTTTATGCATACGATGAAAGAGAACTGGGAAGCTCCTTTGTTTCCTACTGATGAGATTCAGGGTATGAACAGGCTTTGGTTCAAACTCAAGAGGCTTAAGCAAAAATTATCTTCGTGGAACAAATGTATTTTTAAAAATCTGTTTACTAATATTCTAAAAGCTGAAGAACTTGTTGATAATGCTAATATGGCTTATATGCTTAATTCTTTCATTAAAAATTTATCTTGTCTTAAGGAAGCTAAGATCCATCTGACTAATCTGCAGGAGAAAGAGGAAGCTTTTTGGCGCCAAAAGGCTTCTTCTAAATTTCTTGTTGAAGGTGATCGTAATACTGCTTATTTTCATAATATTGCCAATCATAATTTGATTAGGAGGCAAATCCATAAGATTACCTCTCCTAAGGGGAATATTATTGAGGAGCCCAACCTAATTGTGTCGTCTGACATTGATTATTTTTCTAAAATTTTTAATTCTAAATTTTCTCCTACTCTTGATGTTGATTTTGGTTATATCCCGTCCCTGGTTACTGTTGCCAAGAATGACATGCTTACTAAAATTCCTTCTGAAGAGGAAATTTGGAATAATTTAAAGTCTATGAATACGGATTCTGTTGCGGGGCCTGATGGCTTTACTAACAAATTTTTTCATAATTGTTGGGGTATCATTAAGGAGGATTTAATTAATGAGGTGGTGGATTGCTTTAAGGGTTCTCATATTCCTAAGTTTTTTAACGCTACTTCTATTACACTGATTCCTAAGTCTCAGAATATAAACTTTTGGAATGACTTCGGCCTATTAGTTTATGCTCCGTGTTTTACAAACTTATTGCTAAAATTATTATGAGTAGGCTGGCTTTAATTTTACCTAAGATTATTTCTCCTGAACAATCTGGTTTTGTGAAAGGTAGATCCATATTTGACAATGTATTGCTTGCTCAAGAGTTAGTCAATGACTTAAACAAGAAGGTGGTTGGAGGTAATATTATTGTTAAATTGTATGTCACTAAAGCTTATGACAATCTTAATTGGAATTTTCTCTATCGTATGCTTCATCTTTTTGGTTTTAGCTTACAATTTTCTAATCTTATTAAGAATTGTATAGAGAATAATTATTTTTATGTTATCATTAACGGTAATTCTCATGGCTTTTTCGTTCTTCTCATGGGCTTAGACAGGGAGATCCTTTATCTCCTGCTCTTTTTATTATAGCTGTGGAATTTTTTTCTCGTGGTATGAATCACCTTTTCAGAATGAATTCTAATTTAAATTTTAGAACTGGTGGTGTTTTATCTTTATCCCATTTGAGTTTTGCGGATGACTTCATTATTTTTACTAATGGGTCTATTAAATAATTGGATATCCTTTTTAAGTTTTTTGAGGTTTTCCAACAAGCTAGTGGGCTTATTTTTAATATGTCTAAAAGTTGCTTTATCCCTTCCAATTCTATTAATGCGGTGCGTGTTCAAAGGATTGAAAGGAAATTTGGCTTAAGCAAAAGAGCCTTGCCTCTTAAGTATTTAGGTACTCCTCTTTATAAGGGCAAGAAGAAAACTCATTTATTTGATGATATTTTTGATAACATTCAAAACAAGCTTAATAGTTGGGCTTATAACTATCTTTCCTATGGTGGTAGGCTTGTTCTGATTAAGCATGTGCTTAGTTCTATTCCTATTTATTTGCTTCATACTTTATGTCCTACTTTAACTGTTTGTAGAAGACTGGAAGTTTTATTTAATAGTTTTTTACGGTGAACTAAGGGTGATAAAAAGGCTATTATTTGGGGGTCTTGGCATAAGTGTCCTGGTAAGCTGGAGGAAGGGAAATTAGGTTTCAAAACTTTGGAAGATATGGTGGTGACGTTTTCTCATAAACTTTGGTATTCTTTTAGAGCTAAGAAGAGTTTATGGGCGAAGTTTATGTACTCTAAGTATTGTGTTGGCAAGCATCCGATTAGTTGTTCTTTTAAACAAGGGGTCTCTTTAAATTGGAAAAGATTATGTAAAATCAAATGGGAGGCTAAATAATTCATTCAATGGGGTTTGGGAGTTGGTGAATTTTATTTTTGGCAAGACAAATGGTTGGGTAATTACTCCATTGATAATTTGTTAAATACTCGTTCCATTTCGAATTATAAGGTGAAGGATTTCTTTGGTCATGACGGATGGAACATTATTTTATTAGAGCACACAGTTCCTCACTCAATTATTAATCTTATTTCTAAAATTCCTTTTATTTTGGAGGTTGAGGATTGCATTATGTTTAACTGTTCTAATGATGGCAATTTTAATTCTAAACTGCTTTGGCATTCCATTAAAACTCAATTACCCTGCAACCCGTTATTTACTGCCTTTTGGAACCGTAGCATTCCTCCTACCTATTCCTTTCTTATGTGGAGGATTTTAAATAAGTATGTTCCTGTTGATTCTACTCTTATTAGAAAAGGATTTTACATTGTCTTGAAATGTCAATGCTGTTGTCATATTGAGAATATTAATCATGTTTTTTTTTCATGGGCCTATTGCTATGAAAGTTTGGCTTTATTTTGATAAATTTTTTAACTTTAGTACTCAGACCCATATCTCTTCGATGGCCGACGTTGTTAAAAATTGGTTTATTTCTACTAAAGGTCACATCCGTAATATTATTCATGTTTTAATTTGTTGGTTTATTTAGAGTAGTAAGAATGAGTCCAAGCACGAGAATATCAAAATGGAAGCCAATCTTATTATTTATAAAGTTAAGTTTAATGTGGCTCATCTGTTTGCTGCTAATTTGATATCCTCTAATTCTTTTAATGGCTATCACAGCCTTGCTTTTGAGTTTGGGATTACTTAACTCGTTTCTCTAAGTATTTCTGTGATAGGATTATTTATTGGAAGAAGCCGGATAGGGGTTGGTTTAAGCTTAATACTGATGGATCTAAAACGAATCATGCTGCGGGTTGAGGTGGCATCATTCATGATTTTGAGGGAAAGGTTATTGTTGCTTTTGCGGGTCCTTCCAATGTTAATTATGTTGTTACTGCTGATTTAGAAAGTTTATGTTATGGTGTCCACTTAGCTATATCTCATGGTATTTTTCATATCTGGATTGAGATTGATGCTATGCTTATTCTTCATTATATCAATGGCAATACTATCTCTAGTCCGGATAGCTTTTATATTATCAGGAATATTAAACAGGAGCTGGCCCGGATTCAGTTTAAAATGACTCATATTTTTAGGGAGGGTAATGCTGTTGCGGATTCTTTAGCTAATTTGGGTTAATCTCTCACCGAGTTCATTGATTATGATGCCAGAACTATTCCTAAAGAGGCTAAAGGATTAATTAGGCTTGATTGTGTGGGTCTTCCCTATATTCGTAAGAATTAATTTGTTTGCGGCTAGCATCGCTTCTCTTCTTTTTTTGTTTCTCTGTCTGGATTTCTTATTCTGTTATTTTATTATGGGTTTATTTTGGGGTTCTGTCCTAGTTTTTTGGGTTCTAGGGGATGTCTATTGTGATATGCAGGAGTTTTTTGGCCAGCTGGTTAATTGGGCTTATTTCTTAAATACTTTGTTTAATTTTGTTACTAATTGGATTTTTATTTTGCTTCAAACCTCTATTAATGAGTATTTCAAGTTTAACGACTGGAGATATTTTGATTTTAGTAATCTTTTTTGGAATATTGGTACGATCAGAGATATTTGGCCTTATTTGTTTTCCGTGACTCTTGTTTGGGAGTTTTGCTGGAATCCTTTTTGGATTGAGCTGATTATCACCTGCTGGGTCTTTGTGAGGGATACTGTTGAAAGCTGGGTTGGCTTGCTCTAGGTGGTCAGGTATAACATTTTCTTAATTTTTTTTTATTACCTGGAGTGTAATGTTGGCTGTAACGAGACAGTAGGTAGGAGCATGGTTTGTTGGAAGAGGAATTCTGTTATCCTGTTAATCATGGATATGCATCTCATTTTGACTAAGTTTTATTATTGCACTTATTTTCATTGCTATACATTGCGGATGAATTTAGGCATTCAAAATCTTCATGTGAGTAATAAGGCTTTACAATTTGTCTACTTGAAGGATTATAACAAAGCAAATATGAATGTTTGGATTGCGCTTTTCATTGTGGTTTATGGGATTCTCTCTGGTCTAAGGCCATTTACACTAGTTTTATTTGTATTTTTGGTTCTCTTGTCGGTTTAGGGGACTTCTTTGAGTACTTTTTGACGGATTGTGGTGTCTGGAGGTTTTTTTGCAGGTGTACCTTCACTAATTTTGGGAGGCTGAAGTTTGCCAAGGTTACTAAGTTTTATTTGTTTTTTATTTTTTTGGGTTTTTTTTTTGCAATTTTTGCAGGAGGATTGTGCAGAATGAGTTCATCTTGATCTTCCTTTTTTGGGTGTTGATTGCCCGCATCTCTAGAGTCCTTTCTTATTGGTTTTGTAATCGTAGAAAAAGGGACCACCAGCTTTTAAGTTTTATTTTAACTTTTTTGTAGCTCTTCTGAGCATTAGACAACTGGAGGTCCCTTCTAAGGACTTTGTAATCACTTTTTTTGAATTACGCGTAGGCCCGTCAGTGGGTTTTAACTAAAAAAAAATGTTGGTCAGTAATGAAAAAGTCATAACTTTTGAATGAGAAGAAAATTTTAAAGGAATTTATTCTTTTTGATTAGTGCTTGGTAGTCTATTATTATTATTGTTATTATTATTATTATTAAATCTTTGTATTATCTTCTCATACACTCTAGCCGTCTTTCTAGATTATCCATCCATAACTCAAGCCTTAAAAAGGTCAATCAAACCCACTTCAAATCCTTTGACCTGGTTTAGGCTCCCTTAAATCTAGTCTCATTCTCCGTACCACTGAAAGGCCTTGAATCTCACAAAACTCTACCATCTACTCCATCTTAATCTAATCATCTACCATTACTTTTCAGCTATTTACCCCACTAAAAACTTATTATCTAAAGTGAACTTACAAAACTTTGCCCAAACTAGCCCAATGATGTAGAGCTAATTCATAAGAAGATGTATTGGACTGAGAAGATAGATATTAATCTCTTGTATTTTTATTCTTTCACCAGCTTAATGAAAATGAGTTCCTTGTTATTTATTCTATGTCTAGTTAATTATCTTATTAAAGATTGGTGATGTAAAGTATATGTTAAGCGCTAATGAAAACACTTATTTTATAATGTTAAATGATGTTTTCAATAGTATCTCATTCTTAATTTAATTCCCATAATGGGCATATTTGTAGTTAAAATATAATGTGATGTATAGCCTTGATGGAGGAATGCAAGAACAACCTGGAATACTGAGATATGATATTTGCATGCATAAACATAGGATACAAAATATTTTAGATTCTTAAGAAGATACTGTATCTGTAGGAGGTCAGCAAATATCCTTTCACCCTTACAAGCTTGACAGAGATATAGGGATGCATATACTTTGAATCGCATCTACAATTAAGAGTCAATATGAAATATATGAAATTTACACTCATCATTCCAAAACATTTAAATTAAATATTATATCCAATATTGTATTATTTTATTCAGTGATAGAATCTTCATAATTATTATTTTTATTTCACTATAATAATTATTGTAATTAGAATAAATAGTAATAATTTGTTACAAGTAAGCATACTTCCTCATGGTTTGACACTTTACTCGATTACTTCATTACTTGATTTGGCATGTATACTTGTGTATATTAAGTTGAGTTTTGTTAATTTTATATCAAAGAAAATCTAAGCATTGTTTACGGGTTATAGATCCCTAGACTTTTCTACAATTCAAAAATTCACTTCACAACCCTCAACAAGGACCTAAGTCCACTATCCTTCTAGCTATGTTATATTAAGTTCCTGATAGGGTGTTCAAAATGTGATTTACACAGCTAACATAAACGAGATGGAAAATGGAGATGTTCTAGCACTCTTTTTATCAATATATATGCAGGGAGCCACTCTAATTTTTGAGCTACAATTATTGGATTCAAAATTATAAGGGTTTGATGTATTGTTCATATATAATTGATTTTTCAAATAAAAAAACCCGTCCTAAAAATGCTAAATCTTAAAAAAATCATGTTAAATTTGAAAATTTTAAAACACTCCAATATTCATTGAGTAAAGAAAGGTAATTATTTTTAAATCAAAATAAAATCACTTTATCTACTTTAACACTATAACTTCGAAAAAGTTTCTAAAATTTAAATTTAAATAATTTTTGGAACTGTTTAATCAACCTCCAAATGGCAGCAGAATTCGAAGATTTGACTGGATGTCTTACGCAGCAGCCACTACGATTGTCAGCAGTTCCTGGGCTAAACCAGTGAAAGGTAATGACATGGAAGCTCTAAACAAGAGGATGAATAGAGTTTTAAAAGCTTTATTTTTTTTGGATCAAGGCAAAACACCAAAAGCTTGAAGTATTAAAGAAGAAATTGAAGTTGGAAATCGAAGAATTACAACTAGAAGAAGCTTCGGAGAAGATTTTTCCAGTCAGCAAAGGTTTTATTCTTAGAAACAAAATTTCCGAATTTAATTCTACACTTGCTAGATTAAATACATGGTGGAGACAAAGAGCCAAAGCTAAATGGTTGAAAGAAGGTGATTTGAATTCTTCTTTCTTTCATGCTTATGCAAATGGTAGGAGAAATGCCAACTTTATAAGACAACTAAAGAATGAGGATGGTGAAATGATTGAAACTCCGGCCAATATTAGAGATTGTTTTGCTCAGTTTTTTAAGGAGAAATGGAAGCATAGAGAATGCATATTAACCAATTGGCCTGATTTTGAAAACATTTTGAACCAAGAAGATCGGGATTTACTTGAGGCTGATTTTTCTCAATAAGAATTAGAGATTGTTATAAGGGATCTAGGCAACAACATTGCACCTGGTATTGATGGAATATCCTATTCTTTTTTTTAAAGCTTACTGGGACATTATTAGAAATGATGTGTGGAAAGCCATTCTTTTTTGCTTCTCTTCAGGGAAGATGTCTTCTTATTGGAAGGAAACTTTGGTAATTCTCATATCCAAAGTAAGCAACCCTCTTTCTCCTTCCAATTTTAGGCCTATTAGCCTTTGTATGTCCATCTACAAGATTGTGGCTAAAATTCTTTTAAATAGACTGATGAAAGTCATTCATAGCCTGGTTTCAGTAAAACAAATAGCTTTCATTAAAGGAAGGGCTATTTCTAATCATACGCTCCTAGCTCAAGAAATTTTCCATAAATTAAGGTTTTCTAAATCTAAAAGAGGAATGGTGGCTGCAAAACTTGATATGGAACAAGCATACGACAGTATGGCTTGGGATACTCTTAAGCAAATCTTGGAATTCTTTGGCTTTCCCATCAAATTGTCTAATCTAATAATGGATTGTGTCATTGATCCTATTTTTTTGATTCAAGTAAATGGTGTGATCTTGGAAAGAATTGTAGGGAAAAGTGGCTTTAGACAGGGGTTCCCTTTATCCCCATATCTTTTTATTCTATGCTCTCAATTGCTCACGATAGCTTTTAGTTCCAAAGGTAGAAATTTGGGTTTAAAGGTTGCTCCGTTGGCTCCCAGGATTTCACACTTACTCTATGTCGATGACATCTTAATTTTCTCAAATGCTAAAGAAGAAAACATAAAGAAAATAAAGAAGATAATAAATCCTTTGCTTTATATTCAGCAAAAATATGAACAGAAGAAATAAAAGGAGTATCACTTTGCTTTTGGGAATCAAAGAAGCCAAAGATATCAATTATCTGGGGATTAAATTAACTCAAAGATGGCTGGTAGCATCAGATTTTTCAAATATCTTGGAAAAAGCTGCTAATAAAATGGATGTTTGGGGTAAGAAATTCATTTCTACAGCTGGTAGAATTACCCTCATCAAATCAGTTATTCAATCTTCACATGTCTACTACTCCACATTAACTTTGATACCGCAGTCAGTTTTGAAAAATCTAGACAAATTATGCAGAGACTTTCTTTGGAACAAAAGTGATGGAAATAATGGTTTGCACTTTGTAGCTTGGAAAGAAATATGCAAACCGAAAAACCTTGGATGAATTGGCATACATTCTGCAGTTGATTCTGTAGAACCTCTTAGAGCTAAGTTGGTTTGAAAATTCTTAAATGAACCAAACTCTTTACTGAGCAGGTCTATCACTGCTAAATACGATAGGATTGTCTGTGATGAGATAAAAAGACAAAACCCATCTTCTACTTGGAAATTATATCTTAGTGGAGCTAAAGCTTTGAAACATATAGTAAGATGGAATATTAAAGATGGAGTATCCCTAAATATCATGAAGGACATCTGGTTATTTGATAGTGGGCATCTGAGCACCCATCGGAGCGCCTCAGGGCTTCTATAGTATAAGAAATTAAATAGCTGATGAGTTTTATAATTAAAAAAAAAAACATAAACTAGCACCATAGTGCTACGCCAATTTTTTTTTTAGTTAAAACCCACAGTGGGCCTACGTGTTAATTTAAAAATCGGTTACAGGGTCCTAAGAAGGATCCTCCAGCTCTCTACGCTCATACGAGCACAATCAAAAAGAAAAATAAAACCTACGAGCCAGTGGATCCTTTTTCTACCATTACAATAAAAGCAAAATAAAATGCTGGTCTGCAAGACAGCAGAACCCAAAAACCGGAAGTGAAAAGTTCTTTCATTTAGCGTACACTTCATGCAAAACAGAATAGCAAAATTTAAAGGGCACAAAAAATTACTAACCGAGAGTGGATTGTAGTTGTGGCAATTTGGACACCGCACTTAATAATTTGCCCTACGACGGACTATAAAAGTCTCCATTTGATTCTTTCTATTCCTCGTGCCATCAATTGTCGATCAAACCTCTCCAAAAAATGAACTTAGAAGCACAATTAAAAACATAAAAGGAAACAACAATACCCATGAAAAATTGTCCCATGGACAGCAGGACATCCATCTTAGTCAAAAAACCATTAGCCAAATTATCTTCCGTAGCCCAGTTCTTTGCCAAAAACATGTCCAGCTTACCATTGCAGGTTTTAAAAATACCCCATAAAATCATATCGTCACCGAAAAAGTAACAAGAAAAGTAAGAAGAAACAAAAAACTCCTAAAATTCCTGAAACAGAATGCCGCCTGACACCATCTTAGGATCGAAAGCCCAGTACCAGTACAAACACATCCAGGCAAGACCAAGCAACGCCCCAGACATAAAAAAATTCAAATTAACCATGGAGAATATAAGGAAAACCAACTTTATCTAACTGAATCATGCCCTTAAAGAGGAGAAGGCAGATTAATGACAGGCAGGTTTTGAAGAATAGTACTTTGAGCCCCATATTTAGCTAATCAATCAGCACAAGCGTTCCCTTCACGGTAAATATGGGAAATAACACATGAGAGATCACTCATCATTAACTTAATTTTTCTAATAGTGTAGAAATCGTGAGGGTTGGCATCCTTATTTTCAGAAATAGCATTAATAACTGAAGTAGCATCAACTTCAATATTAACATAATGAAAACCCAGATTTAAGCATCTTTCAAGCCCATAACTCAAACTCAGGAGCTCAGCAGACATAACAGAGCAAACAGCCAAAGGGCCATAAAACAAATCAAGAGGATTACCAAATTGATCCCGAATAATCCCCCTAATACCCACATAATTGCTCCCAACCGAAGCATAATTATTTAACTTCACAAAGGGTAAATTGGGTTTCACCCAATAAACAATACGAACTCTCCTCACCTCAACATTAGCAGCAGCATTTAAACCCAGATAATCAACTAAAGCATTATAATGTTTAAAATTCTTGCAAGAAATCATATTAACAGAAATAAACTGTAACAATTTGTTCCTAATATTAGCAATAATCTGGTTTTCGTCCATTTTGATCCCCTCATGCTTGGACTCATTTCTAGCTTTCCACAAATACCAAATAATCAAGATGGGTAAAAGATTTAAAATGTGGCCCTTACCTTTAGTTAACCATAAAGCAAGCATATCCTTTAAATCACCGCAATTAGCAGTCACAGCACTACAGGAAAATCATTGATTACCGGCAGAATTTTCCGGCGGCTTTCCGGCGGCCACATTACCGGCGGCTTTCCGACGCATTTCCGACGGTTTTTTCCAAAGTAATTTTCCGGCGGAATTTCCGGCGGCTTTTTCACGTTTCCGGCGGCTTTTAAAAATTAATGAAAATGAAAAAAAAATACTATTTAAATGATTTAACAAAAAATTATTAAAACTTATATTAACTATTTAATTAATTATCATTTTAAAATTAATTAGTTAGTTATTTTTTATTTTATATTAAATATTATATTTTATTTTAAATTAATTAGTTTTATTTTTAAAAAAATTTGAAAAAATATTTAATTTTCGGTCTGCATTACTTTAAATAAAAAATATTGACAAAATAAACGTATTTGCATAACTGGCATATTGGTTCGTTGTTTGAAATTTTTCAGAGGAGACGGGGGTTCGAATCGCAGGGGGTAGCGCGCGCTGGCACGCTGGATCCCCCGCCGGCTGCGCGGAACGCGTGAACTGCTGCCCGCCGGCAGCGCCGGAAGCTGAAGTTGGCCGGCTCCGGGACGCGGGAGCGGTGCGGCGGTAACCGCGGGGGGTTTTTTTTTTTTTTTAATTTGACCGGCGGTTTAAGACCGCCGGCTAACCGCCGGAATAATTTGCCGCCGGAAAAAACCGCCGGAATTTATTTTCCTACGCGGTTTTTTCCGGCGGCATTTTAACTGCCGGAAAATCGCCGCTAAATTACAAAACCGCCGGAAAATGCTCAATTTCCGCCGGAAATGAGTGATTTTTCTGTAGTGCAGCCACCCCAGCCAAAGTGCTGAAGTGAGTCCACACTTTCCGAGCAATCAAACTATTGATAAAATTATGATAAATACTTTCAATGTTAGCACAACACTGACATTTAGAAACAATATAAAAACCCTTGTTCCATAATCTAGTATCCACAGACAAATACCCCTTAAGGCATCTCCAAGAAAGTAGAGAATAGGAAACAGGAATAGTGTTATGCCACAAAGCTTTATAAATATGATTAATCTCCTCTTTATCTCTAAGGAGATCCCAAAGCCTTTTGAAGCTAAACTTACCATTGGCAGTAATTTAAAAAAAAAAATTATCTTGAACGTGTAATTGTAATGGTATTTTTAAAATCAAAGAAACCACCTCATAAGGGATACCCTCACTCAATCTGTCAATATTCCACTCCCCATTAACTAAAAAAGCATTCACCTTAACGTTCTCCAAAGTAACAGTATTCAAAATTCTGTCAATGGACGCAAACCCCAACCAATCGTCCTGCCAGAAAGCAACATCCCCATTACCAAGACCCCATTGTATGTTTAACTCGGCTACCTCTTTAATTTTACAAATCCTTTTCCACACCGTAGACTCATTGTTCTTGTACTGAACATTCAAAGGGTGCAAACCTTTACAATACTTAGCTAACATGAATTTAGACCAAAGACTAATATTAGAACGAAAATTGAACCAGAGCTTATGAGAAAAACCTTTGACCATATCAGAAATAGACTTACATCCAAGAGCTCCTTCCTCATAAACACCACAAAGCTTAAACCATTTAGCCCATCTAATGCCAGAATTGTTGTAAGAGGAACCCCAGAAAAACTTGTTAATCAGAATCTCTAATCTATTACACACATTAGCAGGAGGATTTAAAGTATGAAAAATAAAGATAGGTATGGAACTTAAAACACTTTTAATTAAAGTTAACCTACCACAAAATGAGAGAAATTTAGACGACCAATGCATGAATTTTTTTTGAAAAACAGTGAAGATATTCTCAAAGTGCATAATCTTCTTTCTACCATTATACAGAGGCGTACCAAGATATTTAATGGGCAATTTAGCAGGATTAAATCCACAAACCCGTTTAATCTTGTTAGAACGGATAGTACTAATCAACTTACCAGTTATAAAATTACTTTTATCTCTATTAATAGCAAGACCACTAGCACCCTGGAAATCATCCAAAAATTTAACCAAAATGTTCACATTTCTAATAGAAGCATTAGAAAAGATAATGAAATCATCAGCAAAGCTAAGATGAGAGATAGGAAATCCACCAGCCGTACGAAAATTGAGATTAGGAAACCTTCTATAAAGTTGATCCAAACCTCTAGACATATACTCCATAGCAATAATAAAAAGAGAAGGGGATAAAGGATCACCTTGCCGAAGCCCATTACTGGATTTAAAAAAACCATGGTTTCTACCATTTATGATAATAGAAAAAAAAAGTTATAAATGTTGTGCTTAATAAGCTGAATAAAAGATTGATTAAAACCAAAAAGATTCAATACATTATACAAAAAGTCCTAGTTTAAATTATTATAAGCTTTCGTAATATCAAGTTTAAAAAGGATGTTCCCACCAGGACTTTTAATGTTAATATCATGCACTAGTTCTTGAGCTAACAAAATATTATCAAAAATACTCCTCCCTTTAACAAAACCAGTTTGATTAGAAGAAATAATTCTAGGCAGAATAATAGATAATCTAGAAGCAATAATTTTCGCAACAAGTTTGTTAAAAAAAGTACAAAGACTGATCGGTCTAAAATCATTCCAAAATTTAGTATTCTCTTTCTTGAGAATAAGAACAATGTTAGTACAAGAAAAAGCTTTCGGGTAAGGCTTCCCATTAAAAAACTCATGCACAGCATTAATAACATCAGATTTAATGATATCCCAAGTTTTAATAAAAAATTTAGTAGTAAACCCATCCGGACCATCCACAGATTCCTCATTCATGCCTTTAATAGTACTAGAAATTTCCTCCTCATAGGGAATTTGAGTAAGGTAAGAATTGTCATTATCATTCAGCAGATTCGGGATGACATTAGTGGTAATGAAGGGGGTGTTAGGTTTGATACAATTGAAAATATTCTTGAAATAATCCACACCCGAACTAGCAATAGTCTCAACATTATCATAAACCAAGCCATTCTCATCAACCAGTTGATAAATATGGCTTTTAATTCTATTTTTATTAGCTAAAGCATGGAAAAAAGCAGTGTTTCTGTCACCCTCCAAAATAATAGCAGAAGAAGCCTTTTGTTTCCAAAAAATTTCTTCCTGATTTTACAAATTAAAAAGGGAAATCTTACAATTATCAAGATTAGTTTGATTTTCCAGCGAAGAGTTATTCAGGTAAGATTCTTCAGCAACTAAAACTTTATGTTCAGCCTCTTTAATATTTTCAAAAATATTCTTGAAAACATGTTTATTCCACCATCTTAAAAGTTGTTTAAGTCTACTTAAGTTAGCCCAAAGTCTAGCCATGCCATAGATGTTATTGTCAGGGTAAACAAAAGCATTCCAATTTTCAGCCACTGAACTAATAAAATTATCATGCTTAATCCACATATTTTGAAATCTAAAAGCATTGGGACCCGTCAGACTGTTGTCAGAAATGGTCAAAAGTAAGGGAGCATGATCAGACAGAGTTCTACTTAAATGTTGCACACGAGTCATGTTGAAATTGTCAATCCAATCATTATTGAAAAGAAACCTATCCAATCTTTGCCACAAATTATTTCTACTCCAAGTAAAGGAACTACCAGAAAAGCCAATATCCATTAAATTGTTAGAAGATATCATGTGATTAAAGTCATTCATGGCATTCATATTAGGAGGGTTACCTCCCCGTCTTTCATTAGCATGACAGATGATATTAAAGTCACCCCCAACACACCACGGACCATCAACAATTTGAGCAAAATCATTTAAGCAATCCCATAAAGGGTAACGACCATTTCTAGTAGAAGCAGCATAGACAAAAGAAGCATAAAAATTGAAACGGTTATACGAGATAGACACATTAACCACTTGATGCAGATCAGACATGATTGAAACATTCAAATAATTTTTCCACATGATCCATATTTTATTAGAGCAATTAGAGAAACTACAAGGAAAACCCAAACTAGAAGCAATAGAATTCCTTTTATCCGCAGAAATAAATGGCTCAAGAAGAATCAAAAAAGAAATGTTGTGAACACGACATAAATTCCTTACCCTGTTTTTAGAGTCAGAACCACCAATACCTCTAACATTCCACAAAAGCGTATTAATCATTGGAGGTTTTGTTAAAAGTTTGAGCCCTCGTCGAACGAGGAGTTTCAGGTAGTGTAACTTTGTTATTTTTCTTTTTTTTTTCTTTTGGGATTTAGAAATCCAACCTTCCTCACTTTGCTTACCCTTATTCATAATACCATCAGAAGTAATAACTGTACTATTACCTTTACTTACCAACTTGTCGGTCAAATTTGTCAGAGGTTGTTCAGGCAAGTATTCCCCCTCTTCATGCTTCTCAATAAATTCAGTTTCCTTGTTCACTTCATTTTCCCTGTTCTCAGAGATAGAATCAGTTTCATTGTTTTCGGTATTGACTAGAGTAAGAGGTGAGAACGAGTTATTAAGCATAGAGTCGACAAAGATAAAAATATCAGGCAAAGCGCTATTTTCATCATTTAATTTATCATCAAGATTTAAAGTAATACCAGCTGAGATAGTAGGATTTACCACATTCTCCTTAGGAATCGTATTGGCGTCAACTAGTAAAACATTTCCATTCTTTTCAACATTGTTTTGGACTTTCTCATTTGTCAACGTGGGGACAGTTTCCGGATTATCTATAACAGGAGCATTTTCTTCCACCAATCCAGTGGATTTGCTGGGAATTTGCTTCAATTTCGGGTGCAGCTTGAAACATTCAGCTATAGAGTGCCCGTGAGCTTTACAATAAGTGCAAAAATCAGGAATTTTTTCAAACTCAACTTTTTGTAAATACCCTAGAGCCTTCGACCCAACCCAAACTTCCTTAGCATGTTTTTTTGTAATATCCACTTCAACAAGAACCCTAGCTACCGACGGTCTAGTTCTAGATGCAGTAGCTTGGTCCGTTTGCAAAGGGCGACCAAAGATAGATCCTAAAGCGTGTAAAATCGTAGGATTGAAAAAATGCAATTTTAAATTAGGAAAAGATATCCAGATCGGAACTATAGGAGATTCCTCCTTAACATCAAAAAACGGCGTCCACTTTAAGATACGCATTTGGCAATTCAAAATAAAATAAGATCTTCTCACAAAAACCCGACTGTAATCTAAATCATTCGAAAGTTGGATCGCAACATGCTTAGAATCTAGTAACCCAACAGAAAAGAATCCCGTAAGTTTTAGATTACCAAAAAAAGATCGGATAGCATCAAGGTTTGGACGTCGAACGCCAAATTTACCGACAAGGGTATACCGAAAAGGAGAAGCAAGCTTAAGAACTTCATCATCAGAAATTAAAACAGCAGGAACTCCGTTAAAGGTCGAAGTTGTGAGATCTCGTTCCCTTACTATTCTTCTCTGAATGGGATTTTCCTCCCAGAATCGGCCAGGACGATGTTGAGATCGTCCAGGCCGATCAGTGCATTGAAAACAGCTGATTTCTGGAGTGTTTTCTGGATGATTTCTGGACAGGATCGTTCGGGACGATATTGAGATCGTCCAGGCCGATCGGCACTGTTCAAAATATCGTCCTGAACATAGCCCTGAGAGCCATCCAGGATGATCAGAATTGGTCTGATCATCCCGGGATGATCGGGCGATCGGCCGGGCCGATCTGTGTATGATTTAAGCAAATCAGCTCGTTTTGAGGAGAGAGAAAATCATTTTTATAAAATCAAATATTTTGAGGAGAGAGAAAGAGAAAGGGAAAAGAGGAAAAGCTAGATTTTGGAGGCCGCGGAGCGCTTTTCGTTCGACGCTGCTGTTGGAGAAAGTGTAGATCTCGTGGTAAGGACTCCGAATCCTATTTCTGTTTTCGAAGATATTGAGTTTTGGTTGAGTTGTGTACGGATTTGTGTTTTCGTAGTCGAACTTTTGACCTGATTTGGTATTGACACGACTTTCACCGCACAACTTTTGGAATGTTATAGATATGACTATTGTACAAGATTTGAGTATTTTCTACAAAGATTTTATCGGTCGAAATTGATTCTACGCGATTTTAATTGAATAGAAGAATATCAGGACTTGATTTGATTTGGATTCTATAGAATAATAGTCTTATATTGATGTTGTGAACGTTCTGTTGTAATTTGGAAATTTGTGTCTTTTTGCAGGATTTTTGTGTAAATTTGATAGACTGCCGTTACTCTGCCCGATTTTCGTATGATTTCTGATCTGTCTGAAACTGATAGATTGAATTGACCTGCATATGACTATTGATATGATTGTTCTAGATTGCTTTAATATTGATTATTGAATTGATTATTGATTGATTATTGAAATGATTCTTGAATTGACTATTGATATTGGAACACAAGTGGAACCTGGTTGAACATTGGTTGGAGATTGAATTGACCTGTACAGGATGGTGGGCCGACGAGCTTTCCTTTAAACATTGATTATGGATATATGGATGGGAGTCATAAGGAGTTTATTGATATGCCGACGGGCGAAAAGAGTGACGACTCTTATTGATAGAACCAATGTATATGGATATCTACAACAGCAATATGGATTCTACAACAGCAACATAGCCAGTTGATTGTACTTGTTCAGTATATAGTATTGAATTGCATGTTTACTGTATTGACTTACGGATTTATTGATATATCGATTTCTGCTTTATTGATTTGGTCGGATTTACTGTATCGTACGATTTCATTGATTTCATCGATTGATTACCGAGCATTGATACTATTGAGCATTGATATGGACATGGATGGATATAGATATTGTATTGATAGCATGGATATGGACATTGTATAGATTTATTGACTACTGCCTATAGATTCATTAATATTGCTGCCTATAGATTTTATAGATTCGTTGTTGCTACTATTTCTGCACCGTATTGACTGTTGTATAGATTTCTTGTCAGAATAGATTGAGATTTATCGTATTGCTTTTCTCGATTGATTTCATTGAATAGATCGTATTGATTAGACAGCATAGATTTGATTGACGAATATTGATTGATTGAGTTGATTTATCGATTTGTCTGCCGCTGCATTGACTGGTTTTATTGACTATTGATTTCCGGATTTCATTGACTCATTGAGCATTGACTGATATGGATTAGATTGACTGACATGCATATTGATAGCATCGCCGTACTTTAATTTCAGTTATAGGTATTAGGTGACCTACTGGGCTTTGTAAAGCTCATTATATGTGGTTGATATTTTCAGGTCAGGGCTTGGGAGCAGGAGATAGGAATTGATCCAGATCTTCAGGTTTTTAGTTCTTTTGATGATTTTGATTCTTTTGTACTCAGGATAGATTTCAGTACTGGTGATTGTAGTGTAGTTCCTGAGTATTGTACATGACCTTTTGAGATATGAATCGACTGGTATATTGATGTTTTAAATCTTATAGATGTTTGATAGATTGTTAATTGAAGGTTTTAGATAACTCTGGTAAATTGTTTGAGTAATTGATTGACATTCTTTCCAAGTTTGATCTTGGGGCATGACAGAAGTAGAAAGAGATGAAACGATATCACCTGCAGAGCCGGCAAGCACATCTTTAAAAGATCTAGATTTAGACGGAGAGGTCGTATCAGCATCAATATTGAAAAACCCTTTGTTTTGAGCTTGAGTTTTCGAAGAAACATTCCCCCAAGCCGAGAAGGAAGCATCCCCCGCCATAGCTTTTAGGCCCAAGACGGGCCAAAACCAGCAAAACACCCCAGAAGGCAACGATCTTTCGAAAAATCACATGAAAAAACCACGGATTAGCAGGAGAGAACGGCCGAGAGAACGAGGGAGGCGGAAACCCTAAATCGCTCGAGCTGCGCTAGGGTTGAAGAGATGCATGATGCACCATAGTGCTACGCCATTATCTGCACTTTAAATATTTTTTAAATTTACTATTCTGACTCATTTGAAAGTCACATGCAGCCAAAGTAGAGAAAGGGTTATTATTAAAAAGCCTAACTCAAATGTGAGCTTAACCTCCGCTCCTTCATCTTCAGATATATCCATCACTATATCAAGCAAGTCCTTTACCACTTTGAAATTTTCCCCATCCTTATGATATGCCAGTCTTCTGATCTACCTCCTCTCCTCCTCTTTCTCCACCATAATTCTCTCCATCAACCCATCAAACCTCAAGTGCAGGCCCTGCAACCTTTTATCAAACCCTTGTAAATCCAAATTCCTACAAAACCATAAATAATCCGCAATGTTAAACTTCCCTAACGACTCTGTCGTCTCCATCACCAACCTTGTTGACTCCATATTTGTCCCATTGCATCGTCGGCTCACTTCCATGTAGTTAGTCACATTATTAGTCATCCTCATTATCTCCATGCCTATGTCCAAAATCTCGCCTTTCCTGTCTTTGCCATGAAACTCCTCGAGCACTTGTCTCAGCTCCTCTCGACGAATCCGACGGAATTGCTTGAGCGTTCAGCTGCGCGCTGAAGAGCTCCATCATATAGAGACGCTTTGTAAAGTGCTCAAAAGCTTCTGTAAGGAGTGAAGGAGAAGTTGGAGGATCAGCTGTATGTTAGAATGAAGACAACCTTGGTGAAGGGTCTATTCGGGAATGAAGAGTCATACATCTTAAGAAACTCGCATAATGCCAAAACAGAGAAAGTGATTATGCAAGGAATGGAGCTTAGGCTTAGGGAGAGAATGGGAAGGCGCTGTGAGAGGTGGTAAAATGATTAATGTGGAAGTGAGGTCACTATAGAAAAATCATCAATTTCTGGCGGCTAATTTTCCGGTTGTTTTTCAACGGAAACTAGTGAGAAAACTTTTTCCAACGAAAATTTTCGGCGGTTTCTTTCTCATGGAATTTTCCAGCGGATTTTTCGACGGCTTTTTTGATTTTTCGGCGGAATTTTAAAATTTTAATTAAATTGATTTAAAATTTAACTATTTAAATTATTTAACAAAAATGATTAAAAATAATATTAAATATTTAATTAAATTTCATTTTAAAATTAATTAATAAATATAAATTTTTATTTTATATTAATTATCATTTTTATTTTACAATTAAATTAATTAGTATCATTTTTCATTTGTTTAATTAAATACTTTTTGATTTTAAGTCAATATATAGTTTAAATATAAAAAAATGACATTAAAAATGTATTTGCATGTCCAGCCATTTAGTTGATCCTTTGAAACTTTTCCTAGCAACACGGGTTCAAATCACCTTGCAAGCGGGCGTGTGCGCAAGCTGGCGGGCGGGCTCCTGATGGCGTGTGAGCTGGGTAGCGTTGGCGGGCTGGGCGGGCTCCCACGACTGCGGTGGCTTCCATGCATTTGATCGGGCTGGCTGAACGGGCTCATGCGGGCCCTGGAGTGGGTTGGCGCTAGTGGGAGCGGGGTGACGAAAAGCAGGTTTTTGTTATTATTTTTCTTTTTAACCGGCGGTTTAATTCCACTGGAAAACCACCGGAATTATTTTCCTCCGGAAAAAAAATGGCAGAATTTATTTTCCTGCGCGGGTTTTACCGGCGGAATTTTTGCCGCCGAAAAACTTCCATAAAATTAAAAAACCACCGGAAAATGATTAATTTTTGCCATAAATGGATGATTTTCCTGTAATTGGTGTGGAGGTGTAGGTGGCCTATGATTGGTAAACGACGAGGGGTTGGTAGGCGGCTAAGAATACGAGGTTGGTGGCAGAACAATTGGTATAGAGGTACACTATAGGAAAATGGTTGTTTACCGATTGAATTACCAGCGGATATGTATCTCCCGGTACAAGCAGCATCCAAACCGATGTAAATTACACCAGAAAATAAGCGACAAAATGTTTTGCAGACAATAGAGGGTCGTATGTTGATTGAATTGCATAGTCATACCCACAGACGACAAGAGGATCAATAATGGGTTAATGAGCGAGCAAATAAAGCCTACGTAAGTTTATAATTTTAATATTTTTAATGTCATATGTCAATTGCTTAGTTTTTTTATCAAATTTTATAGGACGAGCATACACAACTTAAAGAGAGTCAGGCAGGCGCAGGTGAGGGTTCTTTTGGTGGACCAGTATAATATTCTGACTACCGCACTTGGTCGCAAGCGATAAAAGGAATACAACATAGCAGGGTTTATGGTTTAGGCTCGCAAGCCTGCCATACGAGGGACAAACATCTGATGGCTCTAGTTTCTCAGCAAGTATCTAGGAGTCGTTATATAGCACACAGGTAGCTGCCTTCAAGCCAAGCTAGAGCAAGTCAGGAAATCACAAGTTGAATGATAAGTTTAGATGTAGACAAACAAACTCAGTTGTTAGATGAACTACAGAAAATGAGGGAGCAGTTTAGTGAAAAGGAGATAGCTTCAGCATAGGAGGAGACTGATTCTGAGTAGATGTCATGTTCTTATTTCTGGACATCTGTTGTTATTTATTTTAGATATTTGTGTAGTTTTAAGCAAACGAACCTAAATTTTATTTTGAACTGTTTGGTGAATGATCAATTAATTTGAAATGTATGTCTATGTTCAATGTTTGTTGATGATTCTGATGTTTATGTGGATGTTTATGTTTATGTAGATGTTTAAGTTTGAATGAATTTAATTTTGGAATGTTTATATGCAGTTTGTGTTATAGAAATCATTTTTCTAATAGAGAATATTGTTTTTTTTTTCTATAGGTTTCCGGAGGATTATTCGCCGGAAACAGTTACATGATGAAATGGAATCGATTTTCCTGCAAAAACTTTACAATATTCACCGGATGTTTCTATCAGTAACTATTCAGTAAAATCATCCGGCGGATTATCCCTCGGTATTTATGGCAGAAAGTTTTCCGATGAAAAAAACGTTGGAATTCCATCCATGAAAACGACATATTGGTGTCGCTTTTCCGCCGTTAATCCTGCTAGAAATATTTCTGACGGATTTTTTTTTTAGACGAAATAAACTTTTTGACGTGTGAATTTCCGTCAGACAACTTTTTTCCAAAATTTCGCCGGAAATGGGATTTTACCGGCGGAATTACATTGTTTCCGGTGGATTTTGTCCATCAATAACAGAAAGAGAAGGGGGAAGAGGAGATGAAGAACAGCGAAGGGTAGGGTGTTGCATGGGCGGTGGTCTCAAGGAGTCTTTGGTTTTACAAAGCCTGCATGTTTTAGGATTTAAATGATTTACCGATTAAGGCTGTCGATCAAGTGTTTGCATGCATCCAACAATGCCTATCTCTCTTTCTCTCTTGCTATAGATTTATATAAGCTTTAACCATTTGTCGTAGATTGCGTTGGAATTTTTGTGAGGCATCCAGCTTACAATCTGAAGCTGTAGATTATCATCATATAATTAATTGCTTATGCTGCGTTTGATTCGGCGTTAGATTCCTGATCCGAATAGTCCATCCATGAAGTTGCAAATATATATTGGCTGATGCATTTATCATTAAAATTTCAATAAAATGTCGGTCTCATCGCCATGATTTCTTTATTTTATTCCAAGTAAGTAATTGATGTTTGCTGTTTCATTTTAATTTGTTATTATAATTATAGCTTTGTTCGTTTGAAATTGTTTCGCATGCATTAATTTGCATGGATGAGTTTAATAAGTTAATTAAATGTAAATTTTTGTTCAAATTAATTCGGTCAAACAGCACCTCAATTTTATTTCTATTTTTTTACAGTTTTTGTGTTCGGAAAACATTTTTTTTTTTCAATTTAAAGGAAAGATTGAAACTCTTAATTTCCTTACTATGCTGCTAACGTTTATGATAATTTAGATTTAATTTTTTAATAAAAAAACTAAAAAGTTGTTTTAAAAAATAATGAGAAAATTATCTCAAACAAAGTCTTAATTATTTCAGCTTGATCTATTATTTGTGTGCTAAGAAAACCATCTTATTAGTGCCAGTAGGAGGCAAATGTGTTGGAGAATTTTCATATGTTGGTCAATATATTTTATACATATAATAAAGAATTATACATTAGACGCTATCTAAAATTAAGCCAATTAAATTTGTGATCTATTTAAGTTTTAAATTATTATTTGGCTTATGTGGCATCTCAATTAAATTTTGTATGGAATTAATTTGTGTAGAGGCCGGCCGGTATTTATTTTATTTTAATGATGGGCTGAAATAAAATATTTACACTTAAAGTATAAAAGGGTCGTGGTCCCCAATTTAAACAGTGAAGTTCTCATTTCCCATCTTTGAGTGAAAAGAAGGGGTCTCTCACTCTCTTGGAGAACGCTGCTCTAAACGTGGAAGATCGAAAAACCTTGATTCTGTATTTCAATGGATTCAGGTACGCTTCCGAAAATTCTTCTCGATGATTTGGCATGTCGTTCGGAAATGATCGAATTGTTTTTTTGTCTCCTTTAAATCCTAACAAGTGGTATCAAAACCCGGTTGTCATGTTCAATCAACAAGAAATAGTTCGCTAATCATGATGTTAATTTGAGATTTTCGATCAAAAGAAATCTTCATTTTGAGATTTTTTTTTATTTGCAGAGGTTTTGCTTTCTCCGTGTAAATTAGTTGCCAAAATTTTCAAAACAATTTTGTTTAAAATATTCAATCAGTTTTGAGAAATTCAGAAACTTTTATATATGTATTGATTCACTCGTTTATTAGTTCTTCAATATTCGTTATCTATTTTGTTTATCGTTTCTCCTTGAAGACGATGAATTGACCGTTAGTTTTTCTGATTTGCGGTTACCATAATATGTAAAGACACACTTGTTGGGTTTTTTTTTATTAAAGTTTTATTACAAATAACCGTGCAAAACATTAATGTTTTGTTTTCTTTCATTCTAAACGTCACATCGATTCATTTGAATAATTGCCGTTACTGTGAAATTGATGCAATTGTTGATTAATGATTGTTATACCATATTAGCCTCATTAATTGCATTACGTAATGGATGTAATATTCTTTTCTATTACTAATTATGGCATTTTAATGGCATATAGATGTAAATTAATTTAATTTGACTTTTGCCTGACGCATTCAAAGCAATTCATGATAATTTTTTTTTTGTCGAGAAATTTTTTGATGAATACGTCAATTAATTTATTCACTAAATATATTTATCAATTAAATGTTTCTCAATTGAAATCATTATTCATTAAATTAAAATTAAATTAAATTGAAATAATATTTCACGAAAGTGATTTTTATTATATCAATTTATTTAATTTAAAATTAATTGAATAATGCTAAAGAATTCTTCTAGTCTATGCGAAAAATCATTGGCCCAAAGGAAGATTATTTTTTGGCCGGACTTTAAGATATAGTAATAAATATGTGATAATTTTTTGAATTATTCATGCATATAATAAGTCGGTACAAAGAAAGGCTTATTATTGGCAAAATTTATTATCAATATTTATTAACTATAATTTTAAGAGTGTCATTTACAAATTATAATTTCTGTCCAAAGACTAAATTATGATGTTGTGTTAGATATCTTATAAAGGGCCCACCATATGCTATTGCTAATTGTGTATTATTTTTGTTCTTTTTTCAGTTAATGTTTATTCTATATCTGTCAATTTAAATAACATTCCAGTGCTTAATGGCTCTAACTTTAAGAAATGGAAAGATCATATTACTATTGTTCTTGGGTGTATGGATCTAGACTATGCGATTCAGACTGAACGCCCTCCTGCCCTTTCTGCGGAAAGCACTATTGAACAAAGGGCAAATTTTGAAATGTGGGAGCGTTCAAACCGCATGAGTCTTATGATCATGAAGCACTCAATTCCAGATACCATCAGGGGTGCAATGCCTGAGGAGAAAAATGCTCAGAAATTCTTGAGCCAAATAGCAGACCGTTTCGTAGGCTCTTAAAAAGTCAAAACAAGTATTATTCTTAGTAAACTTGTTTCAATGCGGTATAAAGACAAAGTGAATATAAGAGAGTACATTATGGAAATGTCTAATCTTGTTACAAGACTAAGAGCATTAAAGTTAGAATTATCTGATGACATTCTTGTGCATCTAGTCTTAATCTCTTTTCCTGCATAATTCATTTCTTTTAAGATAAGTTATAATACTCAAAAGAAAAAATGTACTCTAAATGAGCTTATTGCTCAGTGTGTGCAAGAGGAAGAAAGATTGAAATAAGAAAAGATAGAAAGTGCTCACTTAGCTTCTTCCTCTCATGATTTTGCTATCAAAAGGAAAAAGAATTATAAAGTTAAAGGAACTATAGATAAAGGGACTTCACAACCTAAAGTGCAATAGAAGCAAGATCAGATTATTACTTATTTATTTTGCAAGAAGACTGGTCATGTGAAGAAGGATTGTCCAAAATATGCTAACTGGCTCGTCAAAAAAGGTAAACTTCTGAATTTTTTTTTGTTATGAAGTTAATTTGGCTATAGTACCAAATCATACTTGGTGGATAGATACAGGTGCAATTACTCACATAAGTGTGACTATGCAGGGTTGTCTAAGGAGTAGAGTGCCAACTGATGCTGAAAGATTCATCTATGTGGGAAATGACAATAAAGCTCATGTTAAAGCTGTAGGCTTATATAGATTATACTTAGAATCTGGTTGTACTTTAGATTTGTGTGAGAATTTTTATGTACTGTCATTTAGATGGAACTTGATTTCTATTTCATGTTTGGACAAATATGGTTACTCTTGTTCATTTGAAAATGGAAAATTTAGTCTCTTTTAGTGTCCTAAAGTTATTGGTACAGATTTTTTGATTGATAATTTATATAAATTGGATATTTTTGCCTCACAATTAAATGAAACTTTGCATATAAATAATTTTAGTACAAAGAGAAAATTGACTGATGAGAATTCCTTTATGTTATGGCACAAGCGCTTAGGACATATTTCTAAACAAAGAATTGAAAGGCTTGTGTCAGATGGAATTCTTGACTCCCTTAATTATACTGATTTTAAAATTTATATTGAACATATTAAGGAAAAATAAACAAATATTAAGAAATTAGGTGCCAAAAAGAGTTTAAATGTCTTGGAATTAATACATACTGATATTTGTGGCCCATTCCCTACAGCTCCTTGGAATGGTCATCAGTATTTTATTATTTTCATAGATGATTATTCTCATTATGGGTACCTATACTTAATACATAAAAAATCAGAATCTCTGGATGTATTTAAGATCTTCAAAGCTGAAGTTGAAAATCAACTTGGTAAGAAGATTAAAGCTGTCAAATATGACCGTGGTGGTGAATACTATGGTAGATATGATGGATCAGGTGAACAATGTTCAGGCCCTTTTGCGAGATATTTAGCAGAATGTGGCATCATTCCTCAATACACTATGCTAGGGACTCCAAGTTAAAATGGTGTAGCTGAGAGACGAAACAGAACCTTAAAGGATATGGTTAGAAGTATGATTAGTCACTCTTCTAAATCAGAATCGCTTTGAGGAGAAGCATTAAAGACTGCAGTTTATATTCTTAATAGAGTTCCAAGTAAAGCAGTAACTAAACCCCATATGAGTTGTGGACTTGAAAGAAGCCTAGTATTAAGCATTTTCATGTCTTGGGATGTCCAGCTGAGGCTAGGCCTTATAAGCCTAATGAAAAAAAATTGGACTCAAGAATTATTAGCTGCTATTTTATTGGATACTCTGAAAGGTCAAGAAGTTTAAATTTTATGATTTCTCAAGTAAATCCTTTTTTGAGACGGATAATGCTAAATTTATTGAGGATGTTGAATATAGTGGGAGTGATAAAATTAAAGATTTTGATTTTGAGGAGGAATATGTTACTCTTCCTACTGTTATAATTGAAAATGATCAGGTAACTATGCCTTATATTATTCAGATTGTAAATCCAGATAATCAAAATAATCTTGAATTATCTCCCACTCATATAGAAGGACAACAACTTCAAACTGAAGTGTCGTTAAGGAGATCCACAAGGGAAAGGAGAACAGCAATTTCGGATGATTATATTGTATATCTCTAAGTGCATGAGTTTGATTTTGGATTGGAAGATGATCCATTCAGTCAGGTCAAACAATGTTCTAATTCTCAAAAGTGGATAGAAGCCATGGAAGATGAGATGAAATCTATAAAAGACAATGATGTTTGAAATCTTTTTGAATTGCCTGAAAGAGCAAAACCTATTGGTTGTAAATGGATTTTTAAAACCAAAAGAGATGCAAAAGGTAATATTGAAAGATTTAAAGCAAGTCTAGTTGTTAAAGGTTTCACTCAAAAGGAAGGCATTGATTATAAATAGACTTTCTCTCCAGTTTCTTCGAAAGACTCTTTTAGAATCATTATGACACTTGTAGCTTATTATGATTTAGAGCTACACCAGATGGATGTAAAGACTACATTCCTTAATGGAGATATTGAGGAAACTATATATATGATGCAACCAGAAAATTTTCAATCTTCTGATTCAAAACATATGGTGTGCAAATTAAAGAAATTCATTTATAGTTTAAAGCAAGCTTCCTGTCAATGGTATAAGAAATTTGATCAAGTGATTTCTTCATTTAGTTTTAAAGAAAACATTGTTGATCAATGCATTTATCATAAGGTCAGTGGGAGTAAATTTATTCTCCTGGTGTTATATGTCGATGATATTCTGCTAGCAAACAGTGATATAGGCTTATTGTATGAGACTAAAAGATTTCTTTCAAATAAATTTGAAATAAAAGATCTTAGAAATGCATCTTTTATGTTGGGTATACAAATTCATCGGGATCGCTCCCGTAGTATACTTGGGTTATCACAAACAACCTATATTGATAAAGTGATAAGCAGATTTGGTATGAATGATTATGCACCAGGGAATACACCTATTACAAAAGGGGATAAATTTAGTTTGCTTCAATGCCCAAGAAATGAAGTTGAAAAGCAAGAGATGGATAAGATTCCTTATGCATCGGCAATAGGGAGTCTTATGTATGCTCAAGTTTGTATGCGTCTGGATATTACGTACATTGTTGGAATGCTTGGTAGATATTTAAATAACCCAGGAATGGATCATTGGAAAGCAGTAAAATGAGTTATGAGGTATTTAAAAAGGACAAAAGATTTTATGCTCACATATCATAGATCTGATCATTTAGAGATCATGGGGTATTCCGACTCTGATTTTGCTGGTTGCCTCGATAGCAGGAGATCCACTTCAGACTATATTTTCATGTTGGCTGGAGGAGTTATTTCTTGAAAAAGTGTCAAGTAGTCACTTATAGCTTCTTCAACAATAGAAGCAGAGTTTATAGCTTGTTATGAGGCTTTAAATCAAGGAATTTGACTGCGAAATTTTATCACATGGCTACATATTATTGATAACATTGAGATACTATTAAAGATAAATTGTGATAATAAAGCAGCTGAGTTATATTCCAAGAATAATAGGAGTTTGTCAAAATCAAAACACATTGACATAAAGTTTCTTGTTGTGAAAGAAAGGGTTCAGAGTACTCAAATTTGTATTGAATATATTAGTACAAACTTTATGATTGCAAACCCACTTACAAAAGGATTATCACCTAAAGTATTTCATGAGCATGTGGCTCGTATGGGTGTAATATGTTTTGATGATATGCTAGCTTAGTGGGAGTTTATTTGTATTGTTCGATTATTATGAACTTATTTTCTGATCAGACTAAAGTGTTGTTATTTTGGTGATTGAAAACTCTGAAATAAAGTTATTTGATTTCAATTGCAGTTTAGTATAAAGTATTGAATTTTTTGTTATAACTCTTTTAAGTAATGAAATTGGACCAGTTGAAAATAGTCATGATTTGAGATAGCATTACATGAAATTTTCATGCTACACATTCATACTTGATATATGTCGTCAATTGTATTAATATAGTGACCATTGATGTGTCTAATTACATAGAATGTAACAAAGATCGCTTTGATTCTATATTGATATGATTGATGGATCAGATTGTTTTGAGATATTGTTTTTCAGAAAGATAGCAAATATTGAGCTCTTACGGTTATTTTAGAATGTATAACTATATGTATATATATGTGGCCCTAGTGGGAGATTGTTGGAAAATTTTCATATGTGGGCCAATATATTTTATACATATAAATAAAGAATTATACATTATACGCTATCTAAAATTAAGCCAATTAAATTCGTGATCTATTTAAGTATTAAATTATTATTTGGCTTATGTGGCATCTCAATTAAATTTTGTATGAAATTAATTTGTGTAGAGGCCGGATATTTATTTTATTTTAATGATGGGCTGAAATAAAATATTTACACTTAAAGTATAAAAGGGTCGTGGTCCCCAGTTTAAGCAGTGAAATTCTCATTTCCCTCATTTCCCATCTTGAGTGAAAAGAAGGGGTCTCTCACTCTCCTAGAGAACGCCACTCTAAACATGGAAGATCGGAAGACCTTGATTCTGCATTTCAATGAATTCAGGTACGCTTCCGAAAATTCTTCTCGATGATTTGTCATGTCGTTCGGAGATGATTGAATTATTTTTTTGTGTCTCCTTTAAATCCTAACAAAATGTTCTTCAAACAGGTTGTTGATATATTTTATATTATTATCTTTTTTTTATTTACTTATCAAGAAGAAAATGAGAGAGAAGCCCATTAGTCTCTTCCATTGCAGCTTTAAGATTGCAAGCACATCTAAACCTGGAGGATATTGATGCTTTGATGATCTGCAACTTACGTTTGGGATGGCTTTTTTGAGAGCTCGGCGAGAGAGACGAACAAGGAACCACGTACATGAACATAGACAAGAAAGTCAAATTGATTTCATTACATTAACTACAGTACAAAAGCATATAAATAGAAATAGTTTGGTGTACATTGTAGTTATGGAACAACATAGCAAAATAATTCCTATTTAGGCTTAGGCATATGGGTTAACACCCCCTTGCAAACTGATGAGTCGGAGGATGAAGTTAGTTTGAGGTTGATGTGATGAAACTGAGCCATTGAGAGAGCTTTGGTAAATATGTCTACAATCTGGTCTTTGGTGGAGATGTGGTGAACGTAAATTGTTTTGTTCTTGATGCATTCAAGGATGAAGTGGCAATTAACTTCAATGTGCTTGGTTCGAGTGTGAAAACCTGGATTGTTAGCCAGTGCAATGCGAGATGTGTTATCGCAGAACAAATTTGTTGGTTCAGGTTGAGGACAATCTAGTTCTTGAAGAAGTTGGCGAAGCCAGATAAGACCAGCTGCAGCGGTGGCTAGGGCTTGATATTTGGCTTCAGTAGAAGATCTTACAATGGTCTTCTGTTTCTTGACACTCCAGGAGATGAGAGATGATCTGAGAAAGGTACAGTAACCAGTTAGGATTTTCTGTCTTGTTGGTCTTCAGCCCAATCTGAGTTAACATAAGAAATTAGAGTAAGAGAATTGCGAGATAAAGGTAAGCCAAGATTCATATACCCCTTGATATATCGAAGAATTCGTTTGACTCCTTCAAATATAGAGTTAGTTGGCCTATGCATGTATTGATAGGCTTTGTTTACCGCATAGGATATATCAGGACGGGTTAGTGTAAGATATTGGAGAGAGTCAACCAGTTGTTTATACAGTAAAGGATCAAAAAATAAAATGGAAGAGTTGGTGGTTTTGTGAGACTTATCTGTTATTGGCGTGTTAACCAGTTTACAATGAAGCATGCCTGCACATTGGAGAATCGTTTGAGCGTATCGACTTTGGTGAAGAAGAAGTCCATCTAGTGTTGGAACCTCCATGATACCTAGGAACTGAGAAAGTATACGTAGGTTTCTCATGTTAAACTGCTGATGTAGATTATTGAGAAGAAGTTGTTTAGCTTGGGCATTGTTCCCTATCACTATAAGATCATCAACATATATAAGAAAATAAATTTGTATTTTGGAAGTATGATAGATAAGAAGGGAAGGATCGGAATTGCTTATAGTGAAGCCTTGTTTATGCAAGAATCCAGTAAGCATCACAAACCATTGTCGTGGTGATTGTTTAAGACCATAGAGAGCTTTGTTTAATTTGCAGATGTGATTTGGATGGAGTTCATTTATGAATCTGAGTGATTGACGCATATAAACCATTTCTTGGAGAGAACCATGGAGAAAAGCATTTGATAAGTCAAGTTGATGAATTGGCCAATTTTTGTGTAGAGCAAGAATAATGAGAATGAGGAAGGTAGGTATCTTGGCGACAGGACTGAAAGTTTTATTGTATTCCAAACCAAATTCTTGATTATAACCGAGAGCCACAAGTTGAGCCTTGTGTCTAGTAATTCATCCGTCATAGTGAAATTTTGTGCGGAATATCCATTTGCAACCTAAAATATTTGGCAGGGTGAATTATGAGATTGATATGTAGAGAGTGGAGGTGAATTACTGCTAGGGAAAAGAGCAGTTGATATAGGATGTTGGGAGACCGTCTGAGAAGAATTTTGAGTGGAAACCGCAGGCTTAGGTGGAGAACTGATGATTGATGAAGGAACTAAAAGAAGAGGAGGAAGAGTAGTGACTACCGGTGAGGTTATGGATAATTTTTGAATTTGATTGTAAGGAAAGATTTGTTCATTAAACATGAAATGTCGTGAACTATAAATTTTGTTAGTTAGAGGATCTAAGCAAAGATAACCTTTTTGGGAGGTGCCATAACCGACAAAAACACAAGGTTTAGAAAAAGAATCAAGTTTGGACTTGGCATGCGGTCGGAGCCAAGGATAAATGCTTATAGTTGGGGGAAAACTCAAAAACATCTCACACAAATTTCAAGTAAATTGAAATTTTATATATATATGTATTAGTTTTTAATTATTTATTAATTAAATTTTAGTTTATTATGAAGATGAGCTCTAAAATTTTTTGGAAAATATTTCATGGGTTAATGGAAGCTAAAGACAACTACCATAAAAATTTGAGCTCAAATTTAATAAATTTTAGTTTTTTAGAATTTTTAAATCATTTAATGGCCTTATTTTTTATTTTCTGATTTAACAAACTATAAATTTGATGAAATTTATCACAAGAGCTGGATTTTGTCCTATGATTATCTCATAAAAATTTGAAGTTAATTATATGTATATATATATATATATATATAAAATTTATTATGAGTTAATTAACTTAAATATTTAATTTATAAAAGGAATTATTTTAATTTTTAAATATTAGGAATTCGACTATCCCTTCTCTAGAGATTATCAACACCCGAAGAAAATTGATTTAATATTTCTAGAAATTTATTTAGATCTTTTATTATTTTCCTAAATTATAGGCCAATGAATGGATTCAATTTTCATAGATATTATGGTTTAAGTTATAGACCTCCAAATGAAATCAAACTTATTAATTACAAAGGAAAAAAATATCTTTAAAATTTTGAAGTCATTCATAGTTATTTATTATTTACTATAACTTATTGATAAAGTATGTTTAATACTTTCAAATCTATTTAAATTTATTTATGTTAATTATGAGTTCAAAGCACTTTATTTTGAGATTTAAAAATTTTCTAAAATTGATTATAAGCTTTATACATATTCAAAGCACTTTATTAAAATTAGGTTTAATTTTTAACCCCATAAAAAAACTCAAATCTTCATGAAATTTAAGTCATAGAGCTTTGAGGGTCTAAGAATCCATCTCAAAAAATTTGAGCTCATTTAAAATTATCCTTAATTTTTAATGATTTATTGATTTTAAAGTTAGATTATTTTAAGAAAAAAGTAAACATTTTTTTTTTAATTTCAAAAGGCTCCATAAGAATTTCTTTGGTATATTTATGATTTGGCCTACCTTTATTTGTATTGACATCGACAACATTTCCAATCTTTCTAGCTTCATCACGGAAGGAATCTAGAATGTAGAAGAACTAAGAAAATACTTTGGGATTGAATTAATCAAGCTTATTTGCAACTTGAAGATTGATAAGGAGATTATTGAAGACAAGTTGGAATTACTAAACTTACATTCCGGTAAAATAATCTCAGCATTGGTTAAAAATGCTAAATTAGATAAGGCTGAGATTGATATTCCATTTATAAATATTTGGAGCTGCTTCAAGAAGCTTAAATTAAATCCCCGTGTAGCACATTTCTGGTGGAGACTTTTGAAAAATGCTCTACCCACCATGGACTTCTTGCTTCATAGAAGGTTGATTGATTGCAACCATTGTCCTAGAGGTTGTTCTTCAATAGAAGATGGTAATCATTTAGCTGCTAATTGTTTAAAACTGAAATTGCTTATAAAAAAAGCTAATAGTTGGGGTTTTATGGTACCAATTCTAAATGATTTGAATGATGTTATCTCCTTTTTGAAAGAACAAAGAGAGATTAATCCTTTTTTACTTAATCTCTATTGTTCTTTAGTCTTTAACTCTTGGAAGAGTAGAAATGTTTTTATACATGAAGGTAAAGAAATGGAAGAAGGTATCATTGTGACTAATGCCATTACTTATGCATCTACTTCTTTTTCTTATATTCATTCGGACCACTGGAATGCTAACCAGCATATGCTGATTAATTCTTCTTGGCATCCCCCTCCACCCGGATGGATCAAAATAAACATAAATGCATCTCTGTAATGCTCTAACAAAGCTGGAATTGGTGGTATCTTTAGAGATCACAAAGGTAGAATTCTTCTTTCCTTCGATTTTTCTCTGTTGCATTGAGAAATTGGAACACTTGAAAGGATGGCTGTTCGGTCTTTCGAAAAGTTCATTGAAGATTGGATGCTCAATGTTAAAGGCATAATAGTGGAAGGAGACAATGCCAATGTTATGTCTCATTTTCAGAAAATGACAAAGGTGGACAAACGGCTATTGGATAAATCTTCTAGAGAGGACTTGGATTTCCTTAATAGCTTTGAGGTAATTCTTTTCCAATTCGTGAATAGAAACTGTAATAAGTTAGCACATTGGTGTGCTAACCATGCTTTAGAAGGTAACTTTATTTGGGATATTCTAGAAGTTAATAAGGTTCCTTCTCCCTTTTTTTCTTTGTTAAAGGAGGAAAGTGATAGATCCTCTATCACTTAGTTTTTGTACTTTTTTTTTCCTTTTTTAATGCAATTATGCAACTCTTCAAAAAAAAATTGTGAAGTATTTCTTGGTAATCTATTTAGAAAATTTCTTAAACCTTAATTCTAGGTTAGGGTAGGAACCATAATGGAGCTAAGGTTTTTATAATGATTCTAATGATTTAAAATATATTTTTTTTAAAATCACTGATGCCGGTATTAAGTCTGGATGAAAAAGGTTGAGGATTTTTTTTACTTCTATGTTTTGTGCCCCCATATGAACAAAATCCTAGCTCCGCCCCTGTTGATAAGTTTAATGTTATTTTTGATAGTGTTATTTTGATTGCCTTAATAATGCACCGCTTTTGTAGTATTTATTACTTAAAATTTGGAATATCTTGTTTTGATTATTAGTATGGGTTATAGTTGGGTTTTGTTGTGTTTTCTAATGAGATATCTGTTTTGTGGTTGGCCATGCTAATTAACTATTGGTTTTTTGAGCGGGGAAGTGGATTTTGCTTGTTTTGGGATGTTTTATGCTTTATAAATGAATCTCGGATGCTTGAATACTTGGAATTTTGTGTAAAACTTTGTACAAGTTACTGTTTTTACTAGTTTTTAATGACTTGTGTTTTATCATCTTGCATGATAGAATGTCTTATGGTGACTGTCCAATCAAGACACATTTGCATTATCGATGGCGTACTTGATTACCATTTTGATTTATTTAGTTGATTTAATAAGGAAATTTTTAGTTTATATTTTTTAAGATTGTTTTAAATTATTTAGCATTGTTTAGGTCCCAAGTCCTGGATGAAAAAAGTGGAGGGTTGTATTAGGTAGTTGCAGACAGCGTAAAACTTGTCGAATAATCATAACATGAATCCTTTAAAAAATTGTGTTAATGATAGGGCGTCCCCTGCAGGAAGCGACGTGTTGTAGGCCTGAATACAGTGACGAGTGTACAATGGCCGTTGCACCGGCGCCTGCGTGTAGTGTTAAATAGGCAAGGGTTCCCACATCAAGGATGGATGTGGGCAAAGAAACTAGTTCATGAAACTAAAATTAGTATATGAACTTGGAATATAGGCTCCCTTACAAGAAAATTAATGGAATTAATATATATTATGATTCATATAAAGATAAATATTATGTGCATTCAGGAAACTAAATGGGTTGGAGTGAAAGCTAAAGAGATTAATAGTTTATGATATAAACTATGGTATTCTGGTAGAAGTCGTATAGTTTATTGGAGGAGATTTAAATGGACATGTTGGTAGAGAGGCAGGTGATTTTAAAGTAAATTGATTTTCTAGGATTATATAGGAAATTTAAAGAATATTAACAAAAATATTTTTGAGAGTAAGATTTTATATCTTAAGATTTTGTCTGTGCATGAGGATGCCAATATTATGTGAGAAAAAGTGACTTGTGATATTAAGAATATTGCAACAGATGTGCTTAGAGTTTCAAAGGAAAAAGCTCATAATCTATACTACTATATAAAAGTGGCTTGGGACTTCACCCATAGCAAATCTTGGTCATTCATTTTATATCTTCAAAAATTATCCTAGCCATTCATTATATTAGAAATATTTAATAAATTTAACAAATCTGAAAATATATAATAATTACCCCCACTTTACTTCTCATTTTTAAAACTGCTTTTCAAATAATTAATTAAGCATTTATACTACTATTATTATCATAGATAAAGCTGTATTATTTATTTTCCACCATTGTGACGTTTTATACTGTGCATTCATTGGTATCAAATTCTATCTATCTATCTATACTACCATTGTGACGTTTTATCTTGCTTCAACTTCTATCTATCTATGCTATTTTATTTATACATTTAATTAACATATTTATTAACTTCATTTATATTCATTTAAATACATAACGTTTTCATTTTATTTATATTTATTGCATTTAAGTAAGAGCCAATTAATGCATTTAATTATTTTTAATAAAATGTAATAATTAATAAATTTAAAAAAAAACACTTATGCAATTTAATACCTATTACATAGTCTCATATTAAATTAATTTTAAATAAGACGTCCGTTGAGTTTAATATATTTATGTTTCATAAATCTTACCTTCGTCAAAATTAATTTATCCTATTAAAGTTTCACCTCTTTGAATCCCACCACAGCCATAAACTAAATTCTTCATCTTCGCCTTCTTCTTATAAGTTTATCCTTTTTGCTGTTACATTTGGGTTTTAAGTCATTATTCACTTCTAAAATGAAGTTTTGTTATGATATCACACTTATTGTATAAACAAATAGGAGCAAATTAAAGGGAATGGAAGGTGAAAGGCTACGAAGATGACTGCAATAGGTATGTCAATAACAATACTTGGTCCAATTCTGCCTGTAGGATAATTTTGAAAGAGTTGCTAAAGGAGCTTCTTTGCCTTGTTAGTTTTTCTTCAGCTTAGCATGAAGGAGATCCAGTTTTGAAATAGATGCTAAAGAAGCTTCTTTGCCTTGTTAGTTTTTCTTCAGCTTAGCATGAAGGAGATCCAGTTTTGAAATAGATGCTAAAGAAGCTTCTTCTCCTATTATGACTGTACATATGCATGTGAAGAAAGGATCTATACATACTGTGTTTGTTAAAATTTTTAGGTAAAAGGAACACAATCTATGCTTTTTTCATTTCTCTTGAGAATTAGCAATGAGAATGAGAAAAAGGACGTTTTCTTAATTAACTATTTAAGCATTAACTATACACATTAATTGTTCTTTAGCTTCTAGAAAAGTGAGATAGGCGTTGGACTTGCAAGAAATGATAAGAGCAATTTTATTGGGAGCAATTCCGAACTTTCATAGATACATATTTCATTCAAGAAATGGTCAAAATTATGGTTGCTCATCTCTTATCATATTGATTTAGTACTTTTTAAAATTTTTATATAATGAACAATATGCTGAGTCTTGTAACGCACTCATTGATTTTTTTCTATTTTTTGGTAATTTTTTTTCATTGAAAGTTGTTCTTTTCTGCTGAGATTAGGCGAAGTGATTGATATTTATTGGTACTAATTCACTTATCTTTAATTTTTGTTTGAATGCTTCATCTTGCTCATATATGGATTCTAATACTCAAAGCTTCTCTTTAATGCCTTCAAACGACTTGGCCTATCGTAGATAGCCCAACATGCCTTGTTCCGACTAATTCTCCCGTGCCATGGGCCATGGCCCATCTTTTATGGTGAGAACTCTTTCTTTTCTCATTATTTTTTTCATGTTTGTAAGTTAATAAAATTATATCAAAATTCTCTATTAAATTTAGCAGTTATCATTATTTTTAAATAGTTTGGTTGCAAATTATATATTTTCTTTTGAAAAAGAAATTCTTTCTTTTTATTTTCAGTCACATTTCCATGAGCATGTAACGTCAATATACCGGTCAATCACTACTCTTACAACTATAGGGTTGGGAATCCTCACATTATATATGAAAACCCTCACATTATACATAAACATAATTCTTATCTTTAATTTAACTTTAATGAATATATTTGAAGAATAATAGATATTTATATGCCTATTAATTATGTATAAATAATTTATAAGCGTATAAATATTATATGTAATATTCATCTAGCATTTAATATAGCTATATAATATGACATGAGTTTATTTTAAATTTTATGAAATTATTTTTATTTTATAAAATTTTATTAACGTGCACCATGTGCACGTGCATTTATACTAGTAGTAAAAATAGTTGGTGGTGGAATCCAAATGTGCAAGAAAAGATAAAAAATAAGAAGATTTATTATAAAAATTGGTTTAGATGTAAAAATTCTGATAATTGGGAAAGTTATAAAGAGGCTCATAAGAAATATAAGAAAGCTATTTGCAATGCAAAGAGCTTAGCTTTTAATGATTTATACAATAGATTAGATACAAAAGAGGGAGAAAGATATATGTAAAAGTTAGCCAAACGAATAGATAGGAGTAGTAAGGATTTAGTACAAGTGAAGTGTATTAAGGATGAAGATCAAAAAGTACTTTTCTTAGAAGATGATATTCAACAAAGGTGGATGAGGTATTTAGCAAAACTTTTTAATGAAGAATGTGAAAATACAATTGACTTTAGTGACTTTTTCACCCTAAATGAAAATAAAGATTTTTATTTTTATCGGCGTATAAGTAAAACCGAAGTTAGAGAGGCTTTAAAGAAAATGAAGTGTGGAAAAACTATTGGACCTGATGATATTCCAATAGAGATAAGGAAACGCTTAGGAGATGAAGGAATTTATTGGCCTAATAAACTTTTAAATATTATTTTATGTTAATTCCTAATTTTAATAATAAAGGTGATGCACATGAGTGTGCAAATTATAGAGGAATTAAGTTAATGTGTCATACTTTAAAACTATGTGAGCAATTTATAGAGCGTAGGTTGCGGCGTGATATTAATGTTTCTCAAAATCAATTTGGATTCATACTGGGTAGGTCTATTATGGAAGCCATACATTTATTGAGAGGTTTGATGGAGAAATATAGAGAGAATAAGTAGGATCTACATATGATAGTTATTGATTTAGAGAAAGCATATGATAAAGTTCCAAGAGAAGTGCTACAGAGAGTTCTTGAAAAGAAAGGAGTTAATAATGCTTATATTCAAATCATTAAAGATATGTATGCAGGAGCTATTACTTGTGTTCAAACACAAGGTGGTTTTACCAAGTATTTTCTTATTTCAGTTGGATTACATCAAGGATCAGCCTTAAATTCATATCTTTTTGCTTTAGTCATGGATGTTCTCACTAGACATTTGCTAGAAGATGTACCTTGGTGTATGCTTTTTACTGATGATATTCTTCTTGTTGATAAGACTAGAAAGGGAGTTGAAGGTAAACTTGAATTATGGATGTCAACTTTAGAGTCTAAAGGTTTTCGCTTGAGTAGATCTAAAACTGAATATATGGAGTATAATTTTAGTAGCAATAGATCTAGTGAGGGAATTGTGACTTTGGGCGATTAAGTCATTAGTAAGAGTACACATTTTAGATATATTGGATCTATTTTCAGAGTGATGGTGAAATTAATGTGGATATTATTATCAGAATTCAAGTTGGATGGTTGAAGTGGAGGAATGCATCAGGTTTATTGTGCGGTAGAAAAGTCCCCATCAAACTTAAGGAAAAATTCTATAAGATGGTGGTGAGACCTGCAATGTTTTATTGTGTCGAATATTGGCCATTAAAAGAGAAGTATAATACTAAGTTAATTGTTGCAGAGAACAGGATGCTTAGGTGGATGAGTGGCTTGACTCGTAGAGATAGGATACAAAATGCGCTTATACGTGAAAAGGTTGGAGTAGCTCCAATGGAAGATAAGATTAGAAAGAGTCACCTTAGATGGTTTGGTCACATTAAACGGAGGCCTTCTGATGACCCGGTTAGGAAAGTTGAGGTATTAGATTTGACTTATGTTAAGAAAGGTAGAGGTAGACCTAAAAAGGCTTGGTTAGAAAATATTATAAATGATTTTTCTTTGTTAGATTTAAATGAAAATTTGACTTTTAACCAGACACAATGGCAAAAAAGGATTCATGTAGCCAACCCCACGTAATGGGACAAAGGCTTATTATTGTTGTTGTTATTATAAATTATTTAGCATTGTTTGATGCCACATGAGTGGCGAAGAAGCATGTTGTTCATATTTTTAAGAATAAAAGTGATGCACATGATGTGTGAATTATAGAGGAATTAAGTTAATGTGTCATTCATTAAAATTATGGGAGAGAATAATTGAGCATAGGTTATGACGTGGCAATGATGTTTCTCAAAATCAATTAAGATTTATGCCGGGTAGGTCTACTATGGAATCTATTTGATAAATAAGATAGAGAAAGGAAGATCTACATGTGATATTTATTGATTTAGAGAAATCATATGATAAAATTTCAAAAGAAGTGCTCTGGAGAGTTCTAGAAAAGAATGGACTTAATAATGCTTATATTAAAGTTAATAAGGATATGTATATTTGGTTGGATTACATCAATGATTAACTTTATGCCCATATCTCTTTGTTGTAGTCATATATGTTCTTACTAGACATTTGCAAAATGATTTACCTTGATGCATGTTTTTTTACTTATGATATTTTTCTTGTTGATAAGACTAGAGATGGAGTTGATTAAAAACTTAAATTATGGAGGCCAACTTTATAGTTTAAAAGTTTTTGTTTGATTAGATCTAAACCAAATGCATGGAGTGTAATGTTAGTAGTAATAGATGTAGTGATGGGATTGTGATATTGGGTTATCAAGTTCTTAAAAAGTGTGCATGTTTTATATATCTCGGGTCTACTGTTCAAAACGATGGTGAAATAGATGGGGATATTATTATTAGATTTCAAGTTGGATGGTTGAAGTGGAGGAATGCATTAGGTCTGTTGTGTGTCAGAAAAGTATTATCCAAGCTTAAGGGAAATTTCTATAAGATGGTGGTGAGACTTGCAATGTTTTATGGTGCAGAATGTTGGTTATTAAAAGAGAAATATAAAATTAAGTGTTGCAGAGATGAGGTTTCTCAGGTGAATGATTGGCTTTACACTTAGAGACATAATAAGAAACAAGTATATATATGAAAAGGTTGGAGTTTTTCTAGTGGTAGATAAGATTAGAGAGAGTCATCTGAGATGGTTTGGTCATATGAAATGTCGGCCTTCCAATGACTCTATTAGGCGAGTAGATGTACTAAATTTGGCTTATGTTAAGAAAGGTAGAGGTAGACCTAAAAAGACTTGGTTATAAAGTATTAAAAATGATTTTTTAAAATTAGATTTAAGTGAGAATTTAACTCGTAAGGCGACATAATGGAGAAAAATGATTCATGTAGCCGACCCTATGTAATGGGATAAAGGCTTGTTATTGTTGTTGTTGTAATTATTTTGCATTGTAATTGCTTAGTACTTATCTTCGTCAAGATCGTTTTTTGTAATCACTCAAACTTTCATTTATTCTATAAATGAGGAATTTATGGTTCAGTATTATACAATGTTTGACAAATTTTTAAAAGGGTCCCTTATGCCTCTCTCAATCTCTTCAACACTGCCTCTCTCTAACTTGAGTTCTCTCACCCCCTCACTCCAAGGCTTCACCTTCTAATTTCCATTTTCTCTCATTATTTTCCATCTAACTACTTGCTTTTATCTCTCATCTATCACATCAGCCCCGCCCCCCCCCCCCCCCCCCCCGCTCATTATTTCCCTCAACCAATCAGTCTCTCCATTCCTTTGAATTTTATAGCATTATAATTGTTTAGAACTTATCTTCATCAAGATTATTTTTTAATTATCCCAAGAGACTTTTGTTTTATAAATGTGAATAATAAGGCTTACTTTTATGCAATGAATGAAGAATTTTTCAATAAAGGGTACCATTTTTCAGTCTTGATCCCTCTTATAATGCCTTCCTTTGGCTCGAATGCTCTACCTCCTTATTCACATTTTCTCTATATCATTTCAGCCTCTTCCCTTCCTCTTTTATTTAATTGCATTCTTTTCTCTCTCATCTTTCCCATTTCTCCCACTAGTCTCTCCATTTTAATTTAATCTCACATTACCCCTCTCTTCTAGGTTCTCTCTTTCTCTTGATCAATTTTTCACCCTGCTTCTGTGCGACCACTTAACACAATTAAGATTTTTTTTTATTTCTTCTCATCTACTCTCCCGTCTTCCAAACTAAAAATTATGGCCCCTTTTATTTTCTTCGAAACTACTTTCTCTCTCTCTATCTTTCTCTATCTTTATGTGATTCATTTACCTTCATCCCTTCTCCTTGTAATCACTCGCAAAGCACATTGAAATCGGTAAACATTGATTTACAAACCAAATTAAAATGTATTGATACTCATGTCCATAAAGAAGAATATACGTTCTAAAGTTTTGATGCATGCATATTTTAGCTTTTTTTGTTTTATTGTAATTTGAATATTATAGTTGTTTTTTATATTTTTTTTATGATATCCAATGATGGAGAACATCCAATGATCATGAGTAGGTAGTGCTTGGGCATGGCAAGCCTTGGGTGTGCTAGCTTCTTGGGTTCTTTTGGTCTTTGGGCTGCTTGTTACCTCTCAGGTTGGGTCTTAGCTGCTCGGGTTGGGCCTTGGCTGCTTTGGTTTTGAGCTAAAAATTTGGGAGCTACTTAGTTCTAGCTTATTATTTCTTGAGCTGATGTTTAGCTCATTATTTGGAGTAATTGCACTATTTAGCTCATTAATTTAAAAAGGTGTTCTTCCTTTAGCTCATTAAGTGGAGTTGGAGCTTTTCTCTTCCCCATCTTTGTGCCCCCTCAGTTTCTTCCTGGTGCTATTTCCCGTGGCTAGTTCTCCTCCCTTTCATGGGTGCTGGTTTCGGTACCCTGTGCCGCCTTTTTGGTTTCTTCCCTAGCTACTTTCCCTTGGCTGCTTTTACCTGGTTCCTATATTATCTTTTCGGGTGTTATTCTGCTTTGCTTGCTAGTCTTCCTCTTCCCCTTACCTGATTGGTTCGGTTCGAGGTGGAGTTGGTTGTTTGACTGCCCCTTTTCTCTTATAAGTTGGAGGTGTATTTGTCATAGAAAGGTTGTTGATTAACTTGAGAAAAGTTTCTAAAAATCTGAGGGTTTCTTCTTCTTCCTTGGAAAAGCTTGAGAGCTTGTTCCATTTCTCTAGTCTTCTCCTCTATTTTGTCTTGGGCTTTTAATTTCTTCTTCTCTCCACAAGTTCTACTCCACTTATATCATTCTTCTTGAGCTATTGGAGGTGTTTGTTGGCAGAATTTGGTGACATTTGCTAGAGGAGTTTTGTTGGACATTGGACCTTATTGCTATGGTGAACCCTTGATTTGCAAGCCCTAAGCACTTATCTCATTTTACCTACTTTTCGTTGCAAGTGAGGAAACAACTTGCCGGTTGTTCTGAGGATAGTATTTTTATTTTAAAATTTTGTTTTGTTTATTTGGCTTTAATTTGTCTTAGTGTTTTGTTTGGATGTCAGTTCTTCTAAATTGAATCGAGTTATGTTTAACTTATCCTAGTATTCCCCTATATTGGTTCTATTATCTAGTTTACCATCATTAAGTTTGGTATTAGAGCAAGTTAGCATATCCTTGGGTGGTGTGAGTCTTTTTCTTAATGAAAAAAATAAAAATGGCTAATAATTAAGGGGATTGGTAACAAATGATGCAACAGTTAGCGAATTTGCAAAATTAAATAAATGACATGGCTAATACTCTTGCAAAACTAAATATCAACAATCCTAATGTTCAAACACTGAAAGTGAAGAGGAAGTTCCTAGGAACCAAAATAGGAGTCAAATAAATTAGAATTATGGGATTAAAATTGATATCCATAACTTTGAAGGTAAACTTCAACGCGACCAATTCATCGAGTGGGTAGAAAAAATGGATCGATTTTTTTAATGGAAAGAAATACCGAAAAATAAGAAAGTCAAATTTGCAAGCTTAAAACTCACTGTTCATGCACTCACATGGTGGAAAATTTACAAAATAATAGACTAATGCGAGGGAAAGAGAAAATACAAAATTGGAAAAGAATGAAAGAGAAAATGAGAAGGAAATTCTTTCCATCAGATCACGCACGAACAATATTTTAAGAATTTAATAACCTGTATCATGATAATCAATCTATTGAAGAGTACACTAAAATATTTTTCAAACTTCAATCTAGAAATGATTTAGATGAATTCGAAGAAAGAACTGACTCAAGGTATATCAATGGTCTAAAATGGATAATCCAAGATCAACTGAATTTGCACAACATAATTAAAATTGATATGGCTTATCTTATGACATTGAAAATTGAAAAGCAACATTAAAGGGGTCACAATAAAATAACTAAAACATATAAGAAATGACAAACTCGTGGGGCTAAAACTCAATCTTCACAAACTTCTGCTGAAATATCGAGTGTAAGAATTAAATCTTTTGAAACTCAAAATATGGATAACATTAAAGAAAGAATGGGACCTAAACCTACTGAACAACCAAAACTGATTGGATCATGTTATAAATGTAGAATTTATTGTCATCTCTCTGCGGCTTGTAGAAAAAATAACCCACCAAGAAATAATTATATTGAAAATGATGAAGAAAAAGAATAAGAGAAAGAAAACGAATTTGAACCTGAAAATGACATTGAATTGGAGAAAGTTGATGTAAAGGTCGATGATGGTGACAACTTTTAGTAATCCGACAAGTTATAACAACAAAAATTAAAAATGAGGATAGGCAGCTTAGGAGAAACATTTTCAAAACCACTTGTACAGCTGAAGGAAAAATTTGCACACTAATGATCGATATCAAGAATTCGAGTAATTTTGTTTCACAAATAATGGTTGAAAAGCTTAAACTAAAGTCAAAACTACTTGCCAAACCATACAAAATCTCTTGGTTCAAGGAAGGGTTTGAGGTTCCAATAACAAAATAATGCTCTGTTAACTTAACAATTGTGAACTATTTCAAAGTTCAAGTTGTCTGCGATGTCGTACCTCTTGAAATCTGTCATATTTTATTGGGTCATCCATGGCAATTCGATCACAAAACTATTCATAATGGGGAAAAGAACACTTACAATTTGATTCAAAATAATAAAGAATCCACTCTTTATCCTTAAAAATAAGTGCCTGATCCGCCTGCCAAAAATTCAAAAGTTGTCAAAATAAACACTCCTAAATTGCTTTTAAACACAAATGATGTGCAACAATTAGAGGTAGTTTACTTGGTGCTAAGAAAAGAAACTGATTCAACACTTCAAATTCCTAAAGAAATTCAACCTTTAATTGATGAGTTTGCTAATATAACACCTGAAGAGTTGCCAAGAAGTTTGCCACTGATAAAGTTAGATGTATCAATATTAGATGAGTGTTATATATATATATATTTCACTCATCTAATATTGATACACCTAACTTTATATGAATTTGAAGTTATAAATACATGTCTATATCATTAAATAATTAGCTTAAAGTTTTAATTATCCTAATTTCCAATTTGTCGTCATCATATTAAATTTCTATTTTATTTTTGTGAATATAACATTTAAAATTCTAAGCATTAATTTGATAAGTTTTAATTATATAATAATTTTTAAGAATCTTCATTGCACTAGTTATTTCCAACTAAATCTAAATACTCTCTATATCTCATGAATTAAAAATTATAATTATAATTATAATTTCTATTAAATACTCTGAACCTTACCTCCTTAAAAACAAAACTTACCTCTTCTTCCTCAAAGCCCTAGCTTGTTCGCGTATTTCCACTCCCACTCCCTCTCCCTCTCTTTCTCTTTCGGTCTATGTCTCTCTCTCTCTCTCTCTCTCTCTCTCTCTCTCTCTCTCTCTCTCTCTCTCGCGGTTTTATAGACACGAAGCCAGCCACATACGGCCCGAACCCCCTTCGGCTTCCACGACACCAAACAGCGGGAGTGAACCCTACGTCTATACGCGATTCGACTTCCACAACTTCCGCGATTCCAGACGATCATAGCACACCGAACGTTTCTTTGTTTCCCTCGTCTCATTCGGCTTCCACAAAGTCTCTTCGGTTCTAGGCGACGCAAAAAAGCTCTTCCGATTCCAGGAAATCGAAGCTGCTTCGTCTTCCTTGTTTCAGGTTATTACACGAACTCTAAGGGGGTGTTTGGTATGAGATTAGATTCAATTTTAGTAGGATTTACTAAATCCTGTAAATTCGGATTTAGTAAATCTTAGGCTCATAAATCCTGAATTGTGTTTGGTATGACAACTTTTAAATCCTGTTACATCCAGAAAGATGTTTGACAGCAGATTACAAAATTTAAAACGGTTGGAAATTTAAAATTAAAGGAATAATATGCCAAATAATTAACCAAACATAACATCATTCAACGAAAACAACTAAAAGCATAAAGAGTACATGACAACAAGAATTTTTTTTGGACACCGCTTAACAACTACAAGATAATACACTACAACATAATGGTGATGTTAATATTTGTTGCATTGGAGAGTATCTTCCTCACGATGATCGATTTCTTTGACTATTTATCTGAATTAAAAAAAATGAAAAATTACATAAATATTATAATGAAAGGTAAATTCGTTTTAATGCATACACATATCCTTACCTGGGCATTCCACATATCAGTTGCAATAACATGTCTTATCGCTTCTCATTGAATTCTTTCTCCTATTGTAGTGTGCAAGTTAGGATCTTCATCCAACATTTTAACATTCCCACATTCACTATCATGTTCCATTTCTGTCTGTGACATATTTACATGCCATGTTCATGATAGCGACCTATAAAGTTGTGCAGAACTGCACACGCAATAACCAGATCAGCTTGAACAGTAACATGAAACTTTTTCATGTGAGACAACACTTGAAAACGTTTCTTTCAAATCCCGAATGTTCTCTCTAACACATTTCGCAGTTAGGCATATCAGTGATTAAATAATTCTTGCTGATTTGTATATCTTCTAGTAGTACTTTCTCGATAATCAGCTAGATGATATCGATAACCTCAAAAAAGAGCAATCAACTTATCGGTGTTTGCATAGCCTGAATCAACCTAGTAATAATGATTGCGGGCACTCCAAATTGACCTTGCTCTACAGCCCATCTTAGCACACGCATATCTGCAGCTGACCCTTCCCAACCAAATGCTACATATACAAACTATCTATCAAACGACACTGCAGCCATAATATTCTGCGAGGTGAATCCCTTACAGTTATGATAACAGTTCTGTATGTTGCTGCTAACTATTGCAAGTATATGTGTATCATCAATTGCACCCAAAGCATTCTTAAAGTAAGGGTGAAACATAGTATTTGAACGTAAAAAAAGATGACATTCTGGATGTTCCTGGGGTAAATTAATGAACTCATCTGCAAATGAGACAATAGCACGTAGAATAATAATGTTGAAGTATCTGCTAACTATCTCCAAAGAATGCTGGAAAAATTCACAACTGTCGGTAACTATGAGCATGTGCAACTCCTCACAAGAATATACCTAGTTGCTCAGCTGCATTCATATTTTTTGTGTCACGCAAATGCCCACAGCTTACTAGTAGATCTTTTAGGCTTATGAATGCATCTAAATGAAGTCTAAAGTATTGGTATGCTCGGCCCGGATGGCCATCAAGCACATCAATTACATATCGATGTCCAGTGTATGACCTATCGAACATAGGCCACATGATTAATTGTTTATCATTTGAGAAAAAACTATCTTGTATTAGAGATGGAGTAATTTCAGCAATAACATTGTTGACTTGAATTTGTAAGTCAACCATGTCACATAAAACATCCGGAAGTACTCCACGCAAATAATTAGACATGGCTGCATAAAAAAAATAACAACGATATTATTCCAAGTCAATTAAAACATCGTATAACCAAGTACCATGAAAGAGAAGATTACAACATTAACCAAACTAATCAAAGCAAATAACATATATCAATCAAAGTGAATCAAACAACTACAACATAATTTTTGACGCGTAAAAACGAGGATTCATGCTAACAATATATTATATCCACTCATTTAGGACGTTGCCTTCCCAAGTCATCAATATGTCTTTGTTATTTTGATTCTCTTTGAGTGCATCCTGAATGGCTATGAGTGCTTGTGTTGTAAGATTCTCAAATTGGTCTAACTTGATCAAGCAATCACGCATACTATATGGATATGTTTTTTCAATTGTCTTTCTAAAGACAATTGTATTCTTGTTTGACTGAAGTAATAGTACATTTAGATTTTGCAACCCTACTTAGACAACGCACAAATGCGGCAAGTTCACCAACAATATCTTTTAAGTAGGATTTATTTAAATGAACTCCTATTGTATTGTGCAACTAGGGGGTGTTTGGTATTGGATTTATTTCCAGTTTTAAGTAGGATTTACAATAAATCCAGTCAAACACAAAAAAATGACGCTGTAAATCCGGCAAATCCGTAAATCCAGGATTTGCGAATTTACGTCGTAAATCTGTTAAATCCTTGTAAATCCAAACCTCGCTAGAGCTCAGATTTAACGCAACTTACATTGCGAAAGTTCTTCCCGCGGTGCCCGTGTCGCGATGTCCTGCCTGACCTCTTTATGTACATAGAGGAAGACGCAGCTTCTTCTTCATCATGTGCCCTAGCCACTCCCGAAGCACTCTTGCTGGATCTCGCTCAAGGTCGCGCACGTACTCGCCATTTTTTTTTTCAGCGACATTTCTTCGTTTTCTCCTTCCCGAGAGAAATAGAGCGATTAGTTTTTTTTTTCTTCACGAGCACGATAGAGAGGAATACCGAACAGATCCTCACGACAGAGAGGAATACCGCTCAAGGTTGCCGCTTTTTTTTTCTCCACGACAGAGAGGAATACCGACAGAGAGGAATACCTTTTGATTTGGTATCAGATTTATTCAGATGTTTATTTGGTTAAGTTTTGTACTGCCGAACAGATTTTTTTTCTTCACGAGCACGACAGCATTCCTAAAATATATAAGCAACTATTTGTTTGAAATATTTTTATTTTTTTCTTATTGTGTATTAAACTATTGGCATTTCATTTGAAGTTCAACATAATACAATTTATTTAGGCAGCAATGACATAATTTGGCTTAGGATATTCAAGTCTTGATCTTTAGTTGAACTTTGTCGTAATTGAATTATAGATGTTTTTAGAATTATCGAAAGTATTGTACTAATTTGATTGACAAAAATAACACGATGAGAATATATGCTCTTGTAATAAAAATCTAGATTTCGTCGATATGAATGTAGTAAGTGTGAGCGACAATGAGTCATCAAACGCTATCTACCTACGTAAGACTGGTAAAAGTTCTTAAAGGAAACCTAATAAAAAAATTACTTGTTTGCACAACTGTTAAATTTCGTAGAAATGATATCCTTGTTAATGTCTGACAGCAATGCAGAAATTTCTAAAAGGCAAAGGAGTTGGACGTGCAAGCGGTAGTAAGCCACGTCGTGATGGTGACGACATCTCAATTTACTTCGGCATGCCCAAAAGTACAACTCGAAATCCTAAGTGGTCAGAAGATCATAATGTCATACTTGGCGATTTGCTATTGTAACAATATGTTAATGACATTTTTTGTAATGGGAATATGCGAAAGGAACAATGTGCTAGCTTAGTAGCTGTGTTAAACATACGTCTTAGAACAAACTACACTGACTCGTCCGTAATGATAAGATTTAAAAATATGAAGGCTGATTTTAGAACACTATATCAACTAACAAATCGTAGCGGATGGGGTTGGGATGAGGAATTACACATCCCTGTAGCTACCGACGAGTTGTGGGATGAAATTCAATAGTTATTATTTTGTTCTTTATAATTACACATAATTCAAAAATTCTATGCATCTAAATCAACAAAACTTCGTTTTTCTAGGTTAACCCAAAGGTAGCTCGATTTAGAAGGCACCCCTTCCATCAGTATTAAATATTTGAGAAGATTTGTGCCGAGAACATTGCTGTGGGAAGTGATGCGAGATGTAGTAAGATGTTGAGCCAGTGGTTAACTTAAACAGTGAGGAAGACGCTCCACACTTTGAGGATGATTTCCTAGCAGCTAACGGTGTCAGCTATGAAATGAACGGAACGCTACCCAATGACCAACCTCAAACTGTCGACATAGATCCAAGTGTGGAAATGGACCCAAGTCCAACGATACGTACAAAAAAATCTAGCGAGAAGCTAACCAAAGCTACTAAATGTCCGAAAATGAATGAGTTGCAAAATCTAAATGAACTATTACTTCAGTCAAACAAGAATGCCATTGTCTTTAGAGATAATTGAAAAAACAGAACCGTATAGTATGCGTGATTGCTTGATCAAGTTAGGCCAATTTGAGAATCTTACAACACAAGCACTCATAGTCATTCAGATGCACTCAAAGAGAACAAAGATAACAAAGTCATATTGATGACTTGGGAAGGCGATGTCCTAAATGAGTGGATAGAATATATTGTTAGCATGCATCCTCGTTTTTACGCGTCAAAAGTTTGGCTGTAGTTGTTTGATTCACTTTGATTGATATATGTTATTTGCTTTGATTAGTTTGGTTAATGTTGTAATCTTCTCTTTTATGTTCCTTGGTTGTACGATGTTTTAATTGATTTGGAATAATATCGTTGGTATTTTTTTTATGCAGCTATGTCTAATTATTTGCTTGGAGTACTTCCGGATGTTTTATGTGACATGGTTGACTTACAAATTCAAGTCAACAATGTTATTGCTGAAATTACTTAATCTCTAATACAAGATAGTTCTTCCTCGGATGATGAACAATCAATCAGGCAGCCTATGTTCGATAGGTCCTATACTGGACATCGATATGTAATTGATGTGCTTGCTAGCCATCCGGGCCAAGCGTACCAATGCTTTAGGCTTTCTTCAGATGCATTCATAAGCCTAAGAGATCTACTAGTAAGCCGTGGGCATTTGCGTAACACAAAAAATATGAATGCAGCTGAGCAACTAGGTATATTCTTGCGAGGAGTTGCACATGCTCATAGTTACCGACAGTTATGTGAATTTTTCCAGCATTCTTTGAAGACAGTTAGCAGATACTTCAACATTGTTATACGTGCTATTGTCTCATTTTCCGATGAGTTCATTAATTTATCCCAGAGAGATTCAGAATGTCATCCTTTTGTACGTTTAAATATAATGTTTCACCCTTACTTCAAGAATGCTTTGGGTGCAATTGACGGCACATATATACCAACAATAGTTAGCAGCAACATACAAAACCGTTATCGTAACCGTAAGGGATTCACCTCGCAGAATGTTATGGCTGCAGTGTCATTTGATAGACAGTTCGTATATATAACATCTGGGTGGGAAGGGTCAGCTGCAGATATGCGTGTGCTAAGATGGGCTGTAGAGCAAGGTCAATTTGGAGTGTCATGCAATCATTATTACTTAGTTGATTCAGGCTATGCAAATACTGATAAGTTGATTGCTCCTTTTTGAGATTATCGATATCATCTAGCTGATTATCGAGGAAGTACTACTATAAGATATACAAATTAGCAAGAATTATTTAATCACCGACATGCCCAACTGCGAAATGTGGTAGAGAGCACATTCGGGATTTGGAAGGAACGTTATCCCCTAGTTGCACACTGTAATAGGAGTTCACGCATACTATGTTCAACAACTGAAGTAATAGTTCATTTAGATTTAGAATTTACAGTGCCTAGTGTTTTTCTTGGTTGTTCTCTTTACTCACCATTAGTTGTCAAGTAATTGATTCAGAGAATATTTCCTTTTTATCATTAAACTCTTGAATAGTATTTTTTTTTTTGGATGCACCTCATCTGAGTAGTCAAAGTTATTATTGTTTACATTATCAAAACTAAATGATTCATTGCAAGTTCATCTTCAGTTTTTGGCACATTAACATCCACAAACAAAAACACCTCATCTTCTTCCTAGACAACGCACAAATGCGTGACTGGCCTCCATTGGACAAAATCGATGCCTTTGATCCTAATGTTGCTCATTGAGTCCAGTGCAAATTGTTTCATAAATTGGAAATCTGACATATGGTTGTCTTATAATGATTGCTTTGCCTCCACCAATGTTTTTGACTATTCTCGTGGCGATATCCTCCACTTGGCACTTTACCTCCTCTCCTAGGTTGAGACTACTATCCTCCATCTCGAAATGCCTCACCTATATCGTCCACCCTATGGCCCTTTACCCCATATGTGCCCTTAAGGATTACATCGACCAAACACCCTACTGTCCCAACCATCATTGATTAAGAAATGGACCATGACAAATCTCAACTCTTTGGTTGTGTCCATGGCTCATATTCTCTTGTCTTCACTTGCTTGCTCTAACCATTGATTCCCACCAAACATTTATGTAACCCGCTCTCCAGCATCTCTACCCATTATTGTTTAAAATTGCATAATATGAGGCTCGCCTTGAGGTCCGTCTCAATTCAATTCTAGTAAAAAGGCCTCGAGGCTTACGCCTCAAGCCTTACGCCTCAAGCTTCTTTTATGAGGCTTACACCTTATCTTGGATGAGGCTGGCCTTGAGGCGTGCCTCGTCTCGCTGGTATGAGGCGTACACACCTAACTTTATTTATGTATTTTTTTATTTAAAACTTACCAAAATTCTATACAAAAGCCCAAAAGAAAATCATGCCTGCCGCAACAACTTTCTCTCAATTGCCTTAACCTCTAGTCCATCGCCTTACTATAGTCACCATTGTTGTATCCACTGCAAGGGATCACTAGATAGCCGCACGCCACCACCATCTCCTATTAAAATTTTGGAGTATTATCTTTATGTTGATGACAAACATTTATGAAAGATAAAGATGATTGAGATAAATGAAGAAGAAGCAAATTGAGAGGTATTGGACCTACCGGATGAGGCGGGAAAGAGATAAATTTTTTATGACAGTGACTCAAATAAAAATCCTCATAGTAATGATAGTACAAATGATTTCTGAGTTGTTGTCAATTATTTCAGCTTGTTTAAAAATTAAACGTTGATGAGTGGGCAACTGAGTAAGAAAAAAATTAGAGCAGAACTTGCTGTTATTTGATAATTTTATGCAATTCATTTATTTTATGTTGTTTTGTTACTTTAATATTTGGATTTCAATTCTATTTCTGATGTGGACATCAGATCAGCGTGGAAGGTTTATCAGAGGCGTGGCCGCTGATCTACGGTCACGATTGAGTCCTTATATTTCTAAGTCATGACTGTATTTTATTTGATTCATGTATTTTCCTATTTGCTTAGTTTCATTTTGTTATTTCCGTTTGTACCCTTTTAGTGGGATTTGTCGAGTGTGAGCCCAAAGGGCAAGTTGGTCTTTTATTTTCTTGAGTCTTTGTACCCGGCTATTTATAGCCTAATTTCTTTTGTTTTGAGTTAATGAATGATTGCTTATTAAAAATTTCCTTCTTGCATGAGTCTTGAGAGCTTGAGAGTTCTAATGGAGAGAGCTTCCTAGGAGAGAGGAAGAAGATTTGGCGCAATACCCACCAACCTAGATAAGTCGGGTTTGTGGTCTCCACCGTTTAACTTATTCTTCTCTTTTCTTTCCATCCGTTGTCTTGCCTTATCCACCTCCCCATACTCCATAGCCACCCGATTCCCCACCACTCCGAAAACTCGTTCTCTTTCTTCCTCACACCACGGCCAAATACCCCACCCGTCCCATCATCCCGCCGCCCCCATCTTCCCCTAGCCGCCGGTCAATCTTCTCATTCCCCATCCAAGATTGTTTCCTATTTTAGATTAAATTGAATACGAATAGATTTAAAATTCAAAATTGCTAAATGTGAATTTTCAAATCTTTCCAAATTTAATGAGTCTATTTTAGGAAAGTTCTTCAATCAAGTCAATTTGAATTTCAAATTCAAATTGAATCTAATTGAGTACTTACCTAATCTTCCTAGCCTATTAAATCTCCCTAAATCCCCTCACTAATTTCCCTCTCTGGTTCCTATTGCCGCCAGCCCCATTAAGGAGTCAATTAGGATTTGTTTCCTAATCCCCCAACCCCCTCAAGGCAATATTTCTAAATCCCCTCCTCACTTGTTTGGCTGGAATTTACATCTCTTGTAACTCCTCAATTAATTCCCTCATCTAAGGAATTACAAATCCTTCCCTAACTCCTCCTGCCGCCCTCTCAATCCCGTCAGCTGCCTATTTCTGTCACCGTCCCTCCTCTTGCCTACTTGCACGTGAAGAGCTCTCTAATCCAGAGCATGTGAAGTAAATTCCACATCAGCTTTCTATTCCTATTCACGGCTAGACTTTCTCCTCAATTTTCTCTTCATCCTAGCCCACTAAAGTCGGAGAATTTCTCTCTAGTTTTTGGTGGAAATCTAAGATTTTTTCTGATTTTAAGATAAGAGGTTTGGCGCTTGCATACTCTCTCCTATCAAGAGAAACTTCTTTCTCTTTGTGACTATTCAAGAGACGCATCTTATTTGCTTTGACAGACGCCATTGACAAAGACTTCGAAGGCATCGAGTGGAGGACCTCCACCTCTCCCTAGCAAAGGTTTTCTCTTTCACTTGCATCATATTTCTTTTAAGTCTAAATTCTCTTTGGTGTGATTGTAATCGCGAAAGTCTCCTCCAAGTGCTCTTGCTAAGCTTAGTAATTCATAGGAATTGAGCGTACTTTCTTTGCATCCTAAATCTCGTTGTTAGATTAGGTATTAACTTGAAAACTACTATTCTGTATTGTTTTTATTTTCTTAATTATCTTGAGAGTTCAAAGCTCTGAGCATGTGCTTTAAACTACGCAAAAGATCTCCTCAATTGATTACTCTTCGTTAAGAATTACTTTTAATTTTATTCCAAAATTATTCTAATCTAAAAGTTGTGCAATGCCTAAATGAATCCATAAGCATCTCATCTAAGTTTTCCTGCATCATCTGGTATCAGAGCATGGTATGCTCTTGCATGTTTTAGGGTTCCTGGTAGTTTCACTTTGCATTGCATCTTTGCATTCTAGCCTTTAGAAAATTGTTCAGTGGCTGTCCTTTATTTTTCTCTAGCATTTGGCATCATTTTTGTGAGTGTTCTCATTTTATTTTGTTGTCCTTTACATCCCAGTCTTGTTAGGAGTCCCGTAGTAGCTTCCCAATGGACCCGGAACAACTAGGAAGGACCTTAGACTTGTTGGTAGGCCAAATGAATACTATTAGTCAGCAACTCAAGTAAAACCAGTCGGATCTAGCTGAGCTTCGTAGGAACACCACTGAGAGATTTGATACACTTAAGCGAGCTAGAGACCACCCTACTCCCTACACCCATCTAGACCACCTTTTATGTATGGGGATGAGACCTACCCGGATGAGAGGCCACATCGGCCAATCATCGAGCTCCCTACCATGGACATGATCCCCGTCATGATCCTGATTTGGATGAGAGGCATCACCGTGCCAATCATCGAACTACCTACCACGGCCATGATCCCGATGCACCACTTATGAAGAACATTAAGGTTGATGATCCTACCTTTGACCCAGTCCAGGAAGAGCTGGGGATCGATGGTGCCATCAAAGGTAGGATCATCAACCTTAATGTTCTTCATAAGTGGTGCATCGGGATCATGGCCGTGGTAGGTAGTTCGATGATTGGCACGGTGATGCCTCTCATCCAAATCAGGATCATGACGGGGATCATGTCCATGGTAGGGAGCTCGATGATTGGCCCGATGTGGCCTCTCATCCGGGTAGGTCTCATCCCCATACATAAAAGGTGGTCTAGATGGGGTGTAGGGAGTAGGGTGGTCTCTAGCTCGCTTAAGTGTATCAAATCTCTCAGTGGTGTTCCTACGAAGCTCAGCTAGATCCGACTGGTTTTACTTGAGTTGCTGACTAATAGTATTCATTTGGCCTACCAACAAGTCTAAGGTCCTTCCTAGTTGTTCCGGGTCCATTGGGAAGCTACTACGGGACTCCTAACAAGACTGGGATGTAAAGGACAACAAAATAAAATGAGAACACTCACAAAAATGATGCCAAATGCTAGAGAAAAATAAAGGACAGCCACTGAACAATTTTCTAAAGGCTAGAATGCAAAGATGCAATGCAAAGTGAAACTACCAGGAACCCTAAAACATGCAAGAGCATACCATGCTCTGATACCAGATGATGCAGGAAAACTTAGATGAGATGCTTATGGATTCATTTAGGCATTGCACAACTTTTAGATTAGAATAATTTTGGAATAAAATTAAAGTAATTCTTAACGAAGAGTAATCAATTGAGGAGATCTTTGCGTAGTTTAAAGCACATGCTCAGAGCTTTGAACTCTCAAGATAATTAAGAAATAAAAACAATACAGAATAGTAGTTTTCAAGTTAATACCTAATCTAACAACGAGATTTAGGATGCAAAGAAAGTACGCTCAATTCCTATGAATTACTAAGCTTAGCAAGAGCACTTGGAGGAGACTTTCGCGATTACAATCACACCAGAGAATTTAGACTTAAAAGAAATATGATGCAAGTGAAAGAGAAAACCTTTGCTAGGGAGAGGTGGAGGTCCTCCACTCGATGCCTTCGAAGTCTTTGTCAATGGCGTCTGTCAAAGCAAATAAGATGCGTCTCTTGAATAGTCACAAAGAGAAAGAAGTTTCTCTTGATAGGAGAGAGTATGCAAGCGCCAAACCTCTTATCTTAAAATCAGAAAAAATCTTAGATTTCCACCAAAAACTAGAGAGAAATTCTCCGACTTTAGTGGGCTAGGATGAAGAGAAAATTGAGGAGAAAGTCTAGCCGTGAATAGGAATAGAAAGCTGATGTGGAATTTACTTCACATGCTCTGGATTAGAGAGCTCTTCACGTGCAAGTAGGCAAGAGGAGGGACGGTGACAGAAATAGGCAGCTGACGGTTGAGAGGGCGGCAGGAGGAGTTAGGGAAGGATTTGTAATTCCTTAGATGAGGAATTAATTGAGGAGTTACAAGAGATGTAAATTCCAGCCAAACAAGTGAGGAGGGATTTAGAAATATTGCCTTGAGGGGGTTGGGGATTAGGAAACAAATCCTAATTGACTCCTTAATGGGCTGGCGGCAATAGGAACCAGAGAGGGAAATTAGTGAGGGGATTTAGGGAGATTTAATAGGCTAGGAAGATTAGGTAAGTACTCAATTAGATTCAATTTGAATTGAAATTCAAATTGACTTGATTGAAGAACTTTCCTAAAATAGACTCATTAAATTTGGAAAGATTTGAAAATTCACATTTAGCAATTTTGAATTTTAAATCTATTCGTATTCAATTTAATCTAAATAGGAAACAATCTTGGATGGGGAATGAGAAGATTGACCGCGGCTAGGGGAAGATGGGGGCGGCGGATGATGGGACGGGTGGGGTATTTGGCCGTGGTGTGAGGAAGAAAGAGAACGAGTTTTCGGAGTGGTGGGGAATCGGGTGGCTATGGAGTATGGGAGGTGGATGAAGGCAAGACAACGGATGGAAAAAAGATAAGAAGAATAAGTTAAACGGTGGAGACCACAAACCCGACTTATCTAGGTTGGTGGTATTGCGCCAATCTTCTTCCTCTCTCCTAGGAAGCTCTCTCCATTAGAACTCTCAAGCTCTCAAGACTCATGCAAGAAGGAAATTTTTAATAAGCAATCATTCATTAACTCAAAACAAAAGAAATTAGGCTATAAATAGCCGGGTACAAAGACTCAAGAAAATAAAGACCAACTTGCCCTTTGGGCTCACACTCGACAATCCCCTAAAAGGGTACAAACGGAAATAACAAAATGAAACTAAGCAAATAGGAAAATACATGAATCAAATAAAATACAGTCATGACTTAGAAATATAAGGACTCAATCGTGACCGTAGATCAGCGGCCACGCCTCTGATAAACCTTCCACGCTGATCTGATGTCCACATCAGAAATAGAATTGAAATCCAAATATTAAAGTAACAAAACAACATAAATAAATGAATTGCATAAAATTATCAAATAACAGCAAGTTCTGCTCTAATTTTTTTCTTACTCAGTTGCCCACTCATCAACGTTTAATTTTTAAACAAGCTGAAATAATTGACAACAACTCAGAAATCATTTGTACTATCATTACTATGAGGATTTTTATTTGAGTCACTGTCATAAAATTTTATCTCTTTCCCGCCTCATCCGGTAGGTCCAATACCTCTCAATTTGCTTCTTCTTCATTTATCTCAATCATCTTTATCTTTCATAAATGTTTGTCATCAACATAAAGATAATACTCCAAAATTTTAATAGGAGATGGTGGTGGCGTGCGGCTATCTAGTGATCCCTTGCAGTGGATACAACAATGGTGACTATAGTAAGGCGATGGACTAGAGGTTAAGGCAATTGAGAGAAAGTTGTCGGCAGGCATGATTTTCTTTGGGCTTTTGTATAGAATTTTGGTAAGTTTTAATAAAAAAATACATAAATAAAGTTAGGTGTGTACGCCTCATACCAGCGAGACGAGGCACGCCTCAAGGCCAGCCTCATCCAAGATAAGGTGTAAGCCTCATAAAAGAAGCTTGAGGCGTAAGGCTTGAGGCGTAAGCCTCGAGGCCTTTTTACTAGAATTGAATTGAGACGGACCTCAAGGCGAGCCTCATATTTATGCAATTTTAAACAATAATGGGTAGAGATGCTGGAGAGCGGGTTACATAAATGTTTGGTGGGAATCAATGGTTAGAGCAAGCAAGTGAAGACAAGAGAATATGAGCCATGGACACAACCAAGAGTTGAGATTTGTCATGGTCCATTTCTTAATCAATGATGGTTGGGACAGTAGGGTGTTTGGTCGATGTAATCCTTAAGGGCACATATGGGGTAAAGGGCCATAGGGTGGACGATATAGGTGAGGCATTTCGAGATGGAGGATAGTAGTCTCAACCTAGGAGAGGAGGTAAAGTGCCAAGTGGAGGATATCGCCACGAGAATAGTCAAAAACATTGGTGGAGGCAAAGCAATCATTATAAGACAACCATATGTCATTTCCAATTTATGAAACAATTGCACTGGACTCAATGAGCAACATTAGGATCAAAGGCATCGATTTTGTCCAATGGAGGCCAGTCACGCATTTGTGCGTTGTCTAGGAAGAAGATGAGGTGTTTTTGTTTGTGGATGTTAATGTGCCAAAAACTGAAGATGAACTTGCAATGAATCATTTAGTTTTGATAATGTAAACAATAATAACTTTGACTACTCAGATGAGGTGCATCCAAAAAAAAAAATACTATTCAAGAGTTTAATGATAAAAAGGAAATATTCTCTGAATCAATTACTTGACAACTAATGGTGAGTAAAGAGAACAACCAAGAAAACACTAGGCACTGTAAATTCTAAATCTAAATGAACTATTACTTCAGTTGTTGAACATAGTATGCGTGAACTCCTATTACAGTGTGCAACTAGGGGATAACGTTCCTTCCAAATCCCGAATGTGCTCTCTACCACATTTCGCAGTTGGGCATGTCGGTGATTAAATAATTCTTGCTAATTTGTATATCTTATAGTAGTACTTCCTCGATAATCAGCTAGATGATATCGATAATCTCAAAAGGAGCAATCAACTTATCAGTATTTGCATAGCCTGAATCAACTAAGTAATAATGATTGCATGACACTCCAAATTGACCTTGCTCTACAGCCCATCTTAGCACACGCATATCTGCAGCTGACCCTTCCCACCCAGATGTTATATATACGAACTGTCTATCAAATGACACTGCAGCCATAACATTCTGCGAGGTGAATCCCTTACGGTTACGATAACGGTTTTGTATGTTGCTGCTAACTATTGTTGGTATATATGTGCCGTCAATTGCACCCAAAGCATTCTTGAAGTAAGGGTGAAACATTATATTTAAACGTACAAAAGGATGACATTCTGAATCTCTCTGGGATAAATTAATGAACTCATCGGAAAATGAGACAATAGCACGTATAACAATGTTGAAGTATCTGCTAACTGTCTTCAAAGAATGCTGGAAAAATTCACATAACTGTCGGTAACTATGAGCATGTGCAACTCCTCGCAAGAATATACCTAGTTGCTCAGCTGCATTCATATTTTTTGTGTTACGCAAATGCCCACGGCTTACTAGTAGATCTCTTAGGCTTATGAATGCATCTGAAGAAAGCCTAAAGCATTGGTACGCTTGGCCCGGATGGCTAGCAAGCACATCAATTACATATCGATGTCCAGTATAGGACCTATCGAACATAGGCTGCCTGATTGATTGTTCATCATCCGAGGAAGAACTATCTTGTATTAGAGATTAAGTAATTTCAGCAATAACATTGTTGACTTGAATTTGTAAGTCAACCATGTCACATAAAACATCCGGAAGTACTCCAAGCAAATAATTAGACATAGCTGCATAAAAAAAATACCAACGATATTATTCCAAATCAATTAAAACATCGTACAACCAAGGAACATAAAAGAGAAGATTACAACATTAACCAAACTAATCAAAGCAAATAACATATATCAATCAAAGTGAATCAAACAACTACAGCCAAACTTTTGACGCGTAAAAACGAGGATGCATGCTAACAATATATTCTATCCACTCATTTAGGACATCGCCTTCCCAAGTCATCAATATGACTTTGTTATCTTTGTTCTCTTTGAGTGCATCTGAATGACTATGAGTGCTTGTGTTGTAAGATTCTCAAATTGGCCTAACTTGATCAAGCAATCACGCATACTATACGGTTCTGTTTTTTCAATTATCTCTAAAGACAATGGCATTCTTGTTTGACTGAAGTAATAGTTCATTTAGATTTTGCAACTCATTCATTTTCGGACATTTAGTAGCTTTGGTTAGCTTCTCGCTAGATTTTTTGTGTACGTATCGTTGGACTTGGGTCCATTTCCACACTTGGATCTATGTCGACAGTTTGAGGTTGGTCATTGGGTAGCGTTCCGTTCATTTCATAGCTGACACCGTTAGCTGCTAGGAAATCATCCTCAAAGTGTGGAGCGTCTTCCTCACTGTTTAAGTTAACCACTGGCTCAACATCTTACTACATCTCGCATCACTTCCCACAGCAATGTTCTCGGCACAAATCTTCTCAATATTTAATACTGATGGAAGGGTGCCTTCTAAATCGAGCTACCTTTGGGTTAACCTAGAAAAACGAAGTTTTGTTGATTTAGATGCATAGAATTTTTGAATTATGTGTAATTATAAAGAACAAAATAATAACTATTGAATTTCATCCCACAACTCGTCGGTAGCTACAGGGATGTGTAATTCCTCATCCCAACCCCATCCGCTACGATTTGTTAGTTGATATAGTGTTCTAAAATCAGCCTTCATATTTTTAAATCTTATCATTACGGACGAGTCAGTGTAGTTTGTTCTAAGACGTATGTTTAACACAGCTACTAAGCTAGCACATTGTTCCTTTCGCATATTCCCATTACAAAAAATGTCATTAACATATTGTTACAATAGCAAATCGCCAAGTATGACATTATGATCTTCTGACCACTTAGGATTTCGAGTTGTACTTTTGGGCATGCCGAAGTAAATTGAGATGTCGTCACCATCACGACGTGGCTTACTACCGCTTGCACGTCCAACTCCTTTGCCTTTTAGAAATTTCTGCATTGCTGTCAGACATTAACAAGGATATCATTTCTACGAAATTTAACAGTTGTGCAAACAAGTAATTTTTTTATTAGTTTTCCTTAAGAACTTTTACCAGTCTTACTTAGGTAGATAGCGTTTGATGACTCATTGTT